>OY821742.1:33004176-33604176 GCA_963682055.1 Primula veris | reverse complement strand
TTGATATCAACGTCTGCGAAAAATATCTCAAGCCAGATAATTCCTGATGGTGGGGGCTACTTGATGAAAATAGCTCTCTGCACGCCACAATTTAACCTCTTTTCTATTGCTGACACAGGCAGCGACCTCATTTTGATCCCAAACAATCCTCCACTCACAAATTATCTCCTTGTGATTCAAAATCTTGTGAAAAGCTATCATCAGAGTATTCTTGTACCGTAAACGACACTTGTGAATATTCTATCACGTACGAGGATAATTCCTATAGTAACGGTACTCTTGATTCAAAAGATACTTTCCCTGGAATTAGTTTTGGTTGTGGTTTTCATAACTATGGCACTTTCGAGGAGAACGGATCTGGGATAATTGGCCTTGGGGTCGGGTACAATTCTCTTATTTCGCAACTAGAACCTTCTATAAATGGAAAGTCCTCATACTGTTTTGCACCGTCATCTCCAGAAAAAGAAATGACTAGCAAAATGAATTTCTAAGAAAACGCCATTGTTTCAGGTGCTGGGGTTATGTCAACTCCCATAGTTCAAAAGTATGACTATGTTTTGACATTAGAAGCAGTTTGTAATGGCAATCATAGGATAAACATTTTGAACTCATCATCCCATTCAGATCCTGGTCTTGGAAACATAATTATAGATTCAGGAACAACATTGACCCTCCTTCCGAGTTTTGTTTACAACCAACTCGAGTCATTAGTAAAGAACGTTATGGGGGATAAAACCGTTCATGATCCTAAGTGGAACCTACCCCTATGCTATAGAATCAGCGAAGAGCCTTCGATTCCCACCATTTCGGTACATTTCTTTGGTGCCACTATTGACTTAATGCCTATTAACAGTTTTTTACAAACAGATGATGATGTTACATGCCTTGCTTTTGCAGCAGAGGACAATTTGTTGATATTCGGATATGTTGCTCAGACCAACTTCTTGGTTAGTTATGACCTAGGTAAGGGGACTGTGTCCTTCAAACCTGAAAATTGTGGACATTTGACAAATTGATATGGCTTTTTTATGCTTCATTTCAGGAAAAAATATATTTATTGAATGCCATTGTTTCTAAGGCAGTGTGCCCTTCATATCTGTCCCAAAGTACTAATGTTTTACAGGTTAAATGTGTTTTTATACCCTAAGCTATTGTGCTTTTTCGATTTTTTATAATTATTATTACGATTTAGTGTCCACTACTTTTTCTTCATTTTCGATATTGTACAAAATAGGGTTTACTTTCGATTTGGAAACACCCTCAAATGTAAATTGTATATATATTATTGTGTAAATTATCTCTCTTATATTTTAAAATATTAAAGAAAAAGTTATTATTTATCATTTAGATCTAGTCAGGTACACATAATATTAAATTTTGATAGAAAAAAGTTATATTTTTCACCATTATACAATGGCTCAATGTGACCATACTACCCCTGCATAAGAGCGGATCCCTTGTTAGACAAAGGGGTGCACCCGTACCGCACAATTTACGAAAATGCTAATTTTTTTATAATAAACTTTAAAAACAATTTGAAAATATCAAAATTTGCAACCTCTTAAAACATCTTGTAATTAGCAACCCCCACACTGTTAATCCTGGTTCCGCAATCGTAAGGGTGACAATGAATCAGACTTTGAGTCCATATGGTCTTGGTTACCGATCACATCTTGATTCATTTTAAGTGATTGTGTTCTTATATATTGTTTGGTGGCACAATTAGTTGATCTCTGTGCGTTGTCACAGAAAGAGGGGAAAAGATGGAACTGTTTTTCAAATGTTCAAATAATCGTTTCATATTTACAAAAAAATCGCCAAGATTCACAAGATTTTAGCTTGAGATTAATTCGAGTTTCCTTTACTGTTAGTTTTTCCAGAAAAAATATCCTTTAATATTTTTCCAATATGTGTCCCAAACGCTTCACAAATATTGAAGTATTTCATGACCTGGAAACATATCCTTTTTCATGTTGAGCTACAAATAAGACCTAAACCCAAAGCATATTCTGTGCAAGTGCAACATATAAAACGTGAGCAGTATCAAAAAAGGGCGTACAATTTGGCTTAGAAACTATCATTCGATCCAAGTGTTACCAAGTAAAGTAATTGTTGATTTACCATTTCCATTAGAATAAATACATATCGGCATTATTAAGACTTGCATATACAACGATTAATTAGCATTTTTTTTTATTACATTTTCCATCATTCTAACATACTAGAGCTGTAACATCCCGTATTTTTTTATAAGTGTTTTTAATTAGGAATTAATTTATCCAAAAACGTTTTATTCAAATTTTATCAAAAACCGGTCACTCGACTAATTTTTAGCCAAAAACCGAAACTCTTTCAAAAATTTTTATTTTAAAAACCTGTTACTAATTTTACTAATAAAAAGGACCCAGTAGACGTGTTTCTAAAAATTTGTTATTTTTGAGTAGTAAAACAATATTTTTGGATTTAGAGTTAACTTTTAGAACTTTGGGGACCAAATAGTTCGCTTTCATAAACTTTCTCAAAACAGTTTTTCTAAACCTCAAATCAGCCCACTTTTAATTCATTAAACCAAAAACAAACCTAAAACAAGAGAAAAAAGAGAAAAAGAGAGAAAAGAGAGAAAAAGAAGAAGAAGAAGAGGAAACCACCATTAGCGGGTTCTTACCGGAAGCATCTCCTCTACGCTCTAAGGTAGCGGGGGTTATCCATTGCGACTAGACGAGGGTGTATGCTAGGATTAGGTCTTGCGTTTAGTATAAATTGGGGTTTTTTTTTATCTTTTGTCTTAATTATGTTCTTAAATTGTTAATTGGGATTATTTGTTGTACTTTTAATTCACTTATTTGATTTTGGAGTAGTTGAGAATTTAGTCTTTTAATTTCGGATTAATGAGAATATTGATGGGTTGCGTGTTGTTATGCGTTGATTATGTGTTATCATAGTTGTTGATGAAATTGGGTAATTTATTGTTGATTAAAGATGAATTATAGTTTATGCATACAAGGTGTTTGTTAAAATGCCTGAATGAGGTTTATGTTGTTAGACTTGTTTGGCTAGTTGGGAATCTATCACCTATGCTTATGGGTTATGTTGAATTATGTTAGAGTGACGTATGAGAATGTGTTATTTGCGTGGATTTATATTATTGGCCGAGGCTGTATGAGAATGTGATAATTGCGTGGATTTATATTATTGGCCGAGGCCTTGTGATTTAGCTGTAGTGGCAATGGTCTCTGTCTCTCCCTAATTCCGGGGACAGAAGACGGCCGAGGGGATAGGGAATGACTGAGGCGAGTGGCGTGAGAGGTCCTAGTGTGCACTATATTTATTTTATTATTAGCAATGGTCTATGTCTCTCTCTAATTCCGGGGACATAAGACGGCCGAAGGGATAGTGAATGACTCGTCTTACGGACTGGGACGAGTGGCGTGAGAGGTCCAAATGCGCACTATAAATCTACTTTTATGTTAGCAATGGTCTATGTCTCTCACTAATTCCGGGGACATAAGACTGCCGAAGGGATAGAGAATGACCTACCTTACGGACTGGGGTAGGTGGCGTGAGAGGTCCATGTATGCTATAGATGTGTGTTGAAGTTATTTAATTTATCTCGTTGTAGGATGTTTAATATTTCTTTTTATATGTTGATTATCGTTGTTGTTGTTGTTGTTGTTGTGAGTCTTGCATTTATGGGATGGAGTGACGGTATTTTGTGGTGCCGTCCTATCTATGTATGTACGTGGGACTCACCGTTACAATTTTGTCTGTCAGGTACAATTTAGGTTGAGACGTTCGGTTAGGAGCTATGACAATACATCACATGGGCTCGGGGCTTTCATTTTCTTTTCACTTAGATTTTTATTTTGAGGTTGTAGCCTACGGGCAATTTACATTCGTTTATTTCTTTTTATAAATTTGTCAAAACTGTCTCGTCTTGTACCCGCATTTGGCAACACTTTCATTTATTGTTTAATTGTTCCTTTAAGCTCGCAAGTGTTTTCTTTTAAAATTTTAAATTTTGTACCAACAGGTTTCTATTTCTTTTTGTTTTTAAAAAGGTCATGCCTTGATATCCGTTTCTGGATTTTAGGGCGTGACAAGTTGGTATCAGAGCTAACTAGGTTCTTGTATACTTTGGGACGACGGGAAGATGGGTAACCATTGGACCAAGATCCATCGTATCATTTTCACAAAAAAAAAAAAAAAAACTTTTTCAAAAACTCAAACTTTTTACTAAAACGGGGGGTTGCATTTAGTTTAAGCCATGTAGCTAGAATTTAGTAGTAGTTGATGAAAGTAAAGTCCACATGTGAGGCAAGTTGGGGACATTGAGGACGCTTGTTGATCCCGGCTCGCCAAACTAGTGGGTTGACCTCTCGTCGGTATGTGTGAAGGAATACCTTATCGATGTGGAGTTCTAGAGTATGCGATGACGCTCGGGTGCTTTAGGATAACGTATCGTGATGGATTATCCCTCGCACTTTTGTGTTATTTTCGATGGTAGTTTTTGTGTTGTGTGTTGATGTGAATTTGGGCTTGTTTTTAGCTTTATGGCTTACAGTACCACCTCTATAAATTAGTATCCGGCTATTATTGATAACCTTTCTAAAAAGACTAAAATAATACTTTTTTTCCGCCCCGTTTTGGGCTAGTATGTCAAATTACTATCTCGGTTATTGACCAACTCTCTAAATAAATGGAATTTCTCGGTCCTGAGGCTATTAATTTATTGAGGTATTACTGTATAGTGTTACTTGCTTCAAGCAGCATGAAGAGATGGTATTTTTAATTTATATATATATATATATATATATATATATATATATATATATATATATTTATATCTATTGGGTTATTGAGATTGTTATGTGTTTGTTTTGATTAGAATGTTTGACGGGGTTTGTATTGTGGGTTTATGAGTTTTGTGGATTGTAAGTGGAGATGTGGTTTTTCATTTTTATTTATTTAATTTAATTTCTTCTTTATTAGCTGTAGTGTTATTGTCACTGTTATTAGTGTGCTGAGTTTTGTGTCTTTAATAGTAGATTTGTGGGGATTATTTAGCTTCATATCTTATCTGATAATTAAGAGTGATCAATAAGCTATTGTTTAGCTTTGTAAGGATATAGTCGTTTGGTTACTTCTTTTGCTGGGTTTTTATTGTTATGCCATTACTTGTGTGTTTGATTGGTTTTTGTGTTGTGGGTTTATGGACGAGACTTATATCGTTACCTGCTTCAATCAGAACGGATAGGTGCTCCTTTATTTATTTAGTTAAATTGATGCTTCTGTTTTATCTGTTGGGTTATTGTTACTGTTATTAGTTCGTATTTTGTTGTGTATTTGATGGGTTTATGAGATTTAGGGATAGTTTAGCTTTATGTGTGAATTGAGCCTGAAAAAAACTATGTACATTTAGGAGCTTCTTGTTTTTAAGGATACGATATTGTATTGCTAATCGCTTCAAACAGAATGGAGAGGTGGTCCTTTTTAATTGTATTTTATTACTCCTTTTGTTGTGTATTGGGTTTTATTTGTTTTGAATTGATTTGTGTGTTTGATGGGTTTTTGTGTTATGGGTTTATTTGATTTTTTTTTCTCTTTGGAAATTATTGTTATGCCTTAATTTGTGTGTTTAACTAGCTTTTGTGTTCTGGGTTTACGTGTTTTGGATCATTCATTTAGCTGCTTCAATCAAAATGAAAAGGTATTTCAATATAATGACAGGTTTTTTTTGCTGGGTTCTATTTCTTGAGCTTTGATTTTTATGTCTAATGGGTTGTTGTCTGATGGGTTTATTTGATTTGGGGAATTGTTTAAGCTCCATGGCTTTCTTGAGGATTGGGACTGAGAAAATATAACGTCCAACTTAAAGATTGTAGTTTTTATTTCTTTTTAGGGGGGGTTTTTCATTGTTATGAGATTATTTCTGTTTAATAGCTTTTCTGTTGTCATTTATTAGCTTCATGCCTTACATTAGAAAAAGATATGTCCAACTTTAAGTTTCTGGCTTTCAAAGTTAAGGGCTTGTTTGGTAACCACGTGCAAGATGGTACTTTCTTTTAGAAAAGGATACATCTGTTTGCTGGGATACTATTGTTGATGTCATTATGTCTGTGTTTGGGTTTTATGTGATATGGGAATTATTTAGCTTCATGATTTAGTTGGGCTTGTCTACATTCATAAGAACGGAGAGATGGTAATGTATTTATAA
The DNA here is from genome assembly GCA_963682055.1 of Primula veris. Taxonomy (NCBI): domain Eukaryota; kingdom Viridiplantae; phylum Streptophyta; class Magnoliopsida; order Ericales; family Primulaceae; genus Primula; species Primula veris. The sequence continues at coordinate 33,597,962 of OY821742.1, read as the reverse complement.
ATTTGCTTTTTTCTTTTTGAATTTTGTTTGTTTAATGGGTTAGAGTAAAGTAGTTTTACGTGATTTGAGGATTATTTAACTGCTTCAATCAGAACGAGAGGCTATCTTTTATTTTAATATTGCGTTCTTGTTGGATATGGCCACACATCTTCATCAGCAATTGATACATGTATCTATGGTTTTGTTGTGCTTTAGTTTATGATTCAAATGTGATTTTATTATTATTAGTAATTTTAATCTCAAATGAGTTTCCAAGATATCTTTTATTATACTTCTTTTATATAGTTTATGCTACATACACACACAAGTAACTGTTTTGGAGACCGATTGGTTAAAGAAATTATGTGAGCTGATTTAATCACGTCTAAGAAAACATATATAATATTATTCGGAAACATTATCTTTTTTTTTCAAGTTATTAAAGAAATAAAGTTTCGGGACGAAACTTCTTTAAGTGGCGGAGAGTGTAAAATCCCGTATTTTAATTTTAATTTTTTTTATTTTGAATATTTATTCTTCTAAATAATTACTCATGTGACTATTTTGTTTTCATAAGTAAGAATACTAATGTTTAGTTGTTTAAGTGATTTAAGTACCTTACGGTTACACGTTATCAAATCTATAGAGTTTTAAAGGATTTAGAGGTATTTAATTGGTAAAATGATTTACCATGGATTGATACTTTTAGGGATTAGCTGGTAAGAATTGGGTCTAGTAATTATGTAATTTACTTCGGTTAGAAATATTGAATTGTATAAATGTATGATTAGGAAAAATGGTATAAGTTATAGGTCTTTGAATGCCCCACTAAGATGATTAATGACATGATTTGATTGTATTCATATATAAAACCGATGCCTTGTCTGAAGAGTAAATGTCAATTAAGAATAGTAAATATTATCTTGAGGTTTCTATAACGAGATGTTTGTATTTATTCCTATAACTACTATGCGTGGAATATTTAAGGAGAAATAATGTTACATATATTCAAAGAATTTCTGTTGCTAGTAATTTATTAAGGAGGTAACCTTGCATGAGAAATTGAAACGGAAGTAATAAATTGGTATAGAATTGTAGTATAAATGCTAAGCCAATTGTCATGCCATATATACGTCCCTATAATGAATTCTTCCTTGTTAATATAGATATATACACTAGTGCAAATAAAGAAAGAAAGTTAGGTAGCATTTCCCTGATTAGATTCTATACTCCTTTACTGTATTAAAATTATATGTATGTAACGAAATTATACAAAGATGAGAGAATTAAAGTCCTATGTTGAGCAAGGGAAAAGGTTTAGTGGAAAGCTAAGCACTAGATTATTCGTTGTAGAAATGTTTCTGTTCTTTCGGATTAATATTAGGTGAGTGGGTTTTGTCTTGCTATTATAAATATTCCGTTGCAACTTTTGATAATATTTTACAGGCTCATGGATATTATTTTTCAACTACTATTTATATATGGAAACATTGTTTTTATATTGTTACGAAAAAAAAAAAAAGAATGAAAAAGAAGAAGTGATTTATATACACTGGATCTGTATAAAGAGAACTAGTTTATTTCTTATAAATATAAATGTTATGTATCTGTACAAAGGTTTCTAAATTTATTATTTTATGATTTGCTTATGATTTGTATTTGGGACCATGAGAATAAGTCCAACGGAGAATCCCGAATAAGGGGGAGAGGAAAGTGGGGTGACGTTGGCAACTAAACGAAAGAGTTTAGTTCTCAACGGTTAACTTAGCGATTGTACATAGTTTTGTTAACCGGAACGTTTTAAGGAATAGACTCAGCCGTCATGTTGTGGTGACCTTAATTATGTAGTGCACGTATGGTTTATACACCTGAAAAAAAGATTGACGGTAAATAGATTGAGGAAGTCAATCGGGCTTGGTACTCTAAGATATACATGTTATCATTTTGCTTTTATCATAAAAAGGAAGAAAAAGATTTTATTATTACTATTGCGATTGATTTAATTTTGATGAAAGAAAGGTGAAAAGTTTATTTATCTTTTATATTCAAGTAATTTCTAAATACTTATGCATGGGAATTTTTATTAAACAAGTTATTATGTTCCAAGAAACTGAAAGGGAAAAATCTTATTTTCGACCCGTATAATATATTGTAAGGCTTTCTCTCTCATTGAGATCGTTTGGCTCTCCCTTCTTTTAAAAAAAAATGTTTTCAGGTTAACGAGCAGTTAAGTAGGGTTGATATCGAGTCAGTTTGAGGACCAGACAGACATTTAAGATTATGTGTTAAATTCCGCTGTGATTACATTTTTGTTTTAGTTGTAAGAGATTAACTTCTTGTAATGAACGTAATTTTCGAGATTCTATTTAATAAAGCATTTTCTAGAAATTTAAGCTTATTTAATGAGTTATTTAGCGAGTGTTTAATAATTATTTCATTTAGGCTTTGTTTAGCACGTGCCGCCACACGTGTTAATCAACCCTGTGACACCCCCGAGTCTGGGTTGAGGGTTTATTTTATTAGAGTTTAGTTTACTAGAAAGACCGTATTTTGAGTTTTGTAGACGTTGTGGAGTTGTTGAGGTAGAAGCATGTCATCTTTGTTTACTTTATTGTCTTTTATTCAATTAGATATTGTATACAGACGGTTACTTGATTTGATGTTCTTACATGTTGGTCATTTTCTGGAGTTATGGATTGTGGAGTTGTTATGGGTTGTGAACCTTGCGTATTTTATTTTTGAATTATGACACGAATTGTGCGTTTAAATTTTTATGGCCTTATTTATTTAAGTTTATCATTTCTAGGTATAGTTGTTTAGAGAGGAAATTTCGGGACGAAATTCTTTTAAGGAGGGTTAGTTGTAACATCCCGTATTTTTTTATAAGTGCTTTTAATTAGGAATTAATTTATCCAAAAACGTTTTTTTCAAATTTTACCAAAAACCGGTCACTCGACTAATTTTTAGCCAAAAACCGAAACTCTTCCAAAAAGCTTTATTTTAAAAACTCTTCCAAATAAATCTTTATTTGGGGAATGTCTCGGGTCTTGGGTCTTGGGTCTTGGGTCCAAATCCGAAAAAGGGAGTTTTGTATAAAATACAAAAGCAGTCCCTAGAGTTTCCAGCAATAGAAACGCCAGCAATAAATGAGATTAATTGCTGCGGTTTCAGAAATCAATTGAGCGGATTCTGGGGGTGTAACTCCCAGAATTAATGACCACCATTATGGCTGCGGTTTCTATAGAGGCTATAAAAGGCAGCCCTCTCCCTCTCATTTCAGACACAACAATCACACATACACAGCATACATCATCATATTAGAGAGAGAGAATCGCACCAGCAACAACTCAACCTGTGGTTTGGTGCGAGTTTCCACGCGAGCCACTCTGAGACAGAAGTTGTAACTTGGGAACAAAGTCCCGAAACCAGAAACCTTTAAAGGTGGTTCGGGAAATATTGTTTAAGGGAAACTGCTCAGCAGTTGCCTCTTCTTTTATATTTCTGTTATTTATTTTTTAGTACTTTTTCATTCTGTCAATTTCTTTTCTGTACTGTTTACCTTTATGTATTTTCATTTCAGTACTGTTTTCTTTTCTGTATTTACTTTTCAGTCTTTTCCTATTTTGTAATTTACATTCTGTAATTTTATAATTCAGTTATGTAATTTCTTTTATTTACAGAAACAGTCAAGCAGTTTAGTAATTATAATATTCTGTTATGACAGTTTCTTTAATTGTCAAAACAGTCCAGCAGTTAGTAATTATACTATTCTGTCTGGCAGTTTCAAACAATTACAATTCAGTCCAGCAGTTTAATAATTTATATTAATCTGTCTGGAATTTTAATTTGTGTAATTTAAATTCTGTACGAGTCAGGAATTGTAATTTATATTCCAATTGTGAGAAATAAATTGTTATTTCCATTGTGTTCCTGTCTTTTTATTTATTGTCCTTTCAATTATTCTATTCGAAATAGTATCAAAACCAACATAATGTTTGTTCAAAAATCCTAGAAATCGTTATTTAAGGAATTGATTTCGTTGCTTTTAGGATGAAATTGACAGTTGAAGCTTAAATTGTTTAGTAATTAAAAATTGGTTTTCAAAAGGCTTTGGTATGTTGCCTTTTCAGTATTGGTCGCTTTTCAATAGTTGATCAAAATTATATATGCTTGTAAATTCTACACGTTATTAAACAGTATATTAATATTTATTCGTTTGAAACTTTGAAGTTCCGTTATCATTTTCTACATGTAGATCAAGCCAAGCAAGTGTTTTATAGAATGATATATATAAAATTCTTAATTTTCTCTTTCGAATAGGGTTCTTGAAAACTTTTAATCGACTTTTTTTATCCTCATTAGTAGTATACAGGGTTCCAATATTAGTTACCGAAATTTCTGTTAGTTTTGGTGTTGCTGTAAATCCAATCTGATAATATTACATTACCGACTTTTTACGCATAATAAAATGGTTTGATTGCTTAAAAATAATATAGATAACACGATATGTTATAATTTTCGGCTTTTGAAAAAAATCCTCAACATAAATCTTAATAGTTTCTCTCTTATGTGATATTATGGGTCCCATTTTGATAAGTAATCAACGCTATATTAGGCTAACTTTCTATATTAGTATACGTTCTATGTTTATGAGATCTAAGTTGTTGATTATTATTACTATTACTAGCTAATCAAGGTGTCCAAGTCTGTAATTATTGTATGTTATATAATGAGTAAAACAAAACTAGCTAATTCTGTAGGTTTTTATAGCTAGACCGTACAAAAAAATATATGGACACGTGATATATAGTTGGTACTGATCCACACAATAACAAAAAAGATAAGAGTAATTATTTAACAACAAATTCAAGATCAACGAAGAGAAACAATATGAGATCTAGAGGCCTTGATGCCAGTCTTGATGATTTGAGATTTAGAGGCCTTTTCTTTACATGGTGTAATAATAACCCCTTAGCGTCTATATTTCGTAAGCTTGATAGAGCTCTCGTTAATGATGTTTGGCTTTCTTCGTTTACCAATTCCGTTGCGGAGTTTACACCTTGTGGTATTTCGGATCATTCCCCCGTCATTATCAAAAGAGCTTCGAATTTTGTTAGTGGTCCAAAACCGTTTAAATTCTTTAATCATTGGGGTTCTTACGATGAATTTTTGCCCTTAGTCGCCCAAGCATGGGCTACTCCTTTTACAGGAACCAAAATGTTTGTTATTTATAAACGTCTTTTTATTGTGAAACAAGAGCTTCGAAAACTAGTGGAACATAAGAGATTTATCTTGGTTTTAGTGTACTAAAAAGAAATAAACAAATTTTATTTCTATTAAACGGAATGTGACTCTATTACAATATTCCGACACTTGCAGAATGTAAATGCGATTAATTGAAATTCCAGACAGATTAATATAACTTATTAAACTACCGGACTAGTTTGTAATTAAACAAAACTGTAAGACAGAATAGTATAAAACGAAACTGCTGGATTGTTTGTTAATTAAAAGAAACTGACAGACAGAATAGTATGATTACTAAACTGCTGGACTATTTCTGTAAATAAAAAAAATTACAGAACTGAAATGTAAATTACAGAACATAATAGAAATTACAGAAAAGGAAAGTACTAAATAAAAATTACAGAAATGAAAGGTATTGGAATGAAATGACTGAATTTAAATGTACAGAATAGAAAATTACATAATTGAAAAGACGGAATAAAAATGCAGGAAAATAAATAGACGAGGTGACTGTAAACAGTCTGCCCTTAACCGATATTCGCCCAACCACCTTTAGATTTCTGGTTGCGTTGCCGCTTCGATCACAAAGTACAACGTCTCAGATGACTCGCCGAAAACTGGCGACGAGTCAAAGTTGAGCTGTTAGTGGGTGGCTCTCTCTGACTAAAATGTAATGCTATTATTTAGAGAGATGATATGGTGATGTTTGATTTCAGAATGCTGTCTTGGGACAAGACCTAAGACCCAAGACCCAAGACATTCTCCAAATCCCAAATCCCAAGGCCCCACGCCCTCACCCGTGCCTTGAGGCCCGGAGCCCCGTGCCCCGAGTCCATAGATCCGAGTGAGCGCTCACGTGTGTGGTACACACTTAATACACACATGTGTATGTAAACACACAACTTAATATCCACATGGGATAACTTTATATATATATTGTAAAATTGACTCTTCATTTTCCAATGTGGGACAATTATGAAATTCCTATCCGCTTTCTAGTTGCTGTTATGCAGTTAGGTTCCAAGTACAGTTGCAACTCAGGTTGGAACCTAAGTATAATGATGGACAGAACTTGTAAAGTTAAATGTACTTAAATTAAATCACATGCATATTTAACAACGGAGTTCACCCAACTAGGCTACGTCTCCTGAGCACTCACTCAGATTAATGATATTATAAAAGCTTACAATATAGGATTCAAGTCTTAATGAAAAACTCTCAGACTCCCTCTAGGTTTTTCTGCCTATCTCTATATTACTCCTACCTTATAACTATCACTCAAAAGATCAATGGCATCCCACCATTGTTTTTCATTTTTAAAAGTTCATTTGTGTGTCTTTCTAAGGGTAGTTATTTATAGTTTAGAACACACACATTTTACAAGCAAAGCTATCATCTATTTATACAAAAAAAATAAATCATCAAATATTTTATTCATATAATCTTTATCTTCAGAATTTTATTGATTTATTCTTGTATCTCCATATTGATCCAAATTTCCTTGGCATACGAAATCTTTATAGCTCCATATTTGAACACAATCTTTATAGGTCAATTTGAGATAACCTTGCTTGAATATAAGAATTATTATTTCCTTTGAAAGAAACATATAAAACAATATATTTTCAAGATAAAATCGTTTTCATATACAATCTAATAACTCCATATATAAATCCAATCTATTTGAATCATAAATCTCTATATCAAAGTAGATGGAAACATGATAAAGACTTGCATAATAGTAGGAGATCTTGTTAGCACAATAAAAGGAACAAGATAATATCTTTTAAACTAATCTACATATAATTCTCCATAAAACATTCCATTCTTTATCACATAAATATTCTCCAATATATAAAACTGATTTCGTGCTTATATGAGAATATATCCTGCATATCTAAAACATAATTATCACATAATAATCATTAAAAGAATAATATGCAGTTAGACAATAATTCTGCCTATCAGCAGGTTGCAACTGAGGTTGCAACTGGGGTTGCAACTTCACATGTAAACATAAAATTGTCTTATCAATAATCATTTAACTTAGATTACTTTGCTCAAACCAATTGACAACAAAGAGTTCACTAAGCCAGAAATATGGTCTTAACAATCTCTCCCTTTATTATTGGATTTGACAAATAATCCGAGTTTATAAAGCAGATTCTCCTACATAGCATATTAGCACATAAAATCCCAATAATATCAGTTTTGACACAAGAACTCCCCCTGCTCATTAGAATTGTAAAACAATATATATAATTTGAGTTTAGCACTTAATCTCCCCCTGCAGATTAGAATTGCAGATAACATAATATTAACTCAAATAAGCATTCACCAATAATGTACCAAACATAGCATAACATAAACTCTCTTCTCCCTCTATTTGCCACATCCATGACAAAGCTATTTTCTATTAGTGAGAACATTGAAGCAGTCATTATAACAGGAATCATCATCAAAATCAACTCTCACAGCAAAATCACTCACAATAGAATCACCACATTCCACACCAGACTTTTTATCAACCAAGTTTTCAACTCATACTACAGATATAGATAGATAGAGAGTAATTCTGTATTTTGGTTGTTTAGTTAAAAAATAGTTTAAGCAAATCTCTTTTAAGTCCAAGAATTATAGAAAAATAGAATGATATACCCAAATCTCTTTTTGAACAAATTTTACCCAAATATAGATACTTATCTTTTTGACCAAAAAAATTCGAATGTAGATAAATTCAGCAATGAATAAAGATCAACATTCCAACTTGTAACAGATTTATCTAATTTTCTGATTTTAAGTAGTTGAAAAAATATAAAAAATTTGACTTGTTTCAAAATAAAGATAGCAATTATATATAGTATAGAATTTTGAACACAAGATACTAACAATTTACTCAAGAATATATATTTATCATGAGATCCCACATAATAAAAATTATGACTAAGAGCTATATTGAGCAAGTCGATTTTTCCTATACACAAAAACTAACTTGATCATCTTAGCAAGGAAAGAGTATAAGTGATGCTAAAAATTTCAAGACTGTGTCTTGGCTTTTTATTATTTTAGTTCACTTAGAATATCAGCTTATGCTGAATTTGTTCAAAGCAATGTGACTTTCCTTTGAATAGTCACTGACTTGACTATGGTTCAGTTTGAGGTTTCAACCGTGGTTGCAACTGAGCTTAGAACACGAAGATAATATTGCACTTTGTGCTTTCAACTCTATTACCAGAGAGGTTTTAGGGCAATTTATCCCACATCTGTGTTTGAGGCATCAATTAGCGGCTTTTTCAAGACAAAAACTTCATAGCTCAATAAGACTTACCTTAGACATAAAATTTATCAATGTTACTCACAGATAAGCATATATAGCAAGAATATTTAATTAGATCTATAGTGACATACCCCAATATCACTTCTTAAAGTTTAAAACTTGTTTGTATCAAGGAGTTTTGTGAAAATATCTGCTAATTGTCTTTCAGTTGAAACATGTTCTAAAATTAAACTCTTTTCTTCAACTAGCTCTTTAATAAAATGGTGCCTTAAATCAATGTGTTTAGTTCTGAAATGTTGTACTGAATTCTTTGCTAAATCTATAGAACTTTTGTTATCACAAAATAAAGTTAACACTTCTTGTTTAATCAGATAACATTTATTTTATCCAAATAAGTTCGGTACAACCACTATCAGTTGCAATGTATTCTGCCTCAGCAGTAGATAAAGAAATGCAATTTTGCTCTTTACTAAACCATGACACAAGATTATTTCACAAATAAAAACAATCACCAGAATTAGTTTTTATATCATCTATATTACCATCTCAAATCAAGTCCCCATATTCATATACTTAGGCCACAAATTAGGCCTCCTAACTCTAAGGTATACTATGTATGAATGGTCTTAAGGTTTAAACAAGTAGCCTTACTCTTGACATTCCTGCCTTTTAACGGAGATATATAAGATGCAGAACTGAATAAATTAAGATGTTTAATTGGAGACTTCATACCTTTTCTTACCTTTTCAATGATAGTGTTCAAGTGATCACTCTTTTGAGACTTTTTGTTTCGTACCAATTTTTGTGGACTTAGATTCTCCTTGGTTGTAAGTTCGGTTGTAACTGACATTGGAATCGAGTCATTATTCTCAACTTTCTCATTGCTTACTTGCTTATCACTCTTAGTTGCACTTGGTGTTGTGACTTCTCCATGTTGCTTCTCTTCTTTACCTGCATACTTAGTGATATCTTTTCCTACAAACTTACTTTTATCACCACTACCAACTAAACCATTGTTACCCAATTTAACAACATTAGCTACTTGCTTAGAATAACCACTATCAAAATACCTACCATTTGAAGTAATAGTCTTTGAATAACTGAAAGCAGCTTTGTTGCATTTAACAGTGTCTGTATTAATTTTAGCTTTCCAAACCCAGTTAGACTTTTGACTCAAACCTGGAGTAAACATGGTGTTGGCCCGTGCGGCTAAACTTTAGAGAGGGGGGGGGGGGTTGAATAAGATTTTAGGCGTTTTTCGCGGAATTAAAAGTAAGTGCAACTAACATCCCAACTAACTCAATTCTAAGCTTAAGCGTTTAACAAAAGTTAATGAAACGCTAGAAATATTACACGATAGCAAGAAAATAAGCAATAATAAGGAATGCGTAAAGTAAAGATTAGGGAAAGAATTGACACCACGATATATAGAGGTTTGGCAAACCCACCTACGTCCTCTCCTCGGTATTTGTGCTACCGAGTATTTAACTATAATCTTCTTCCCAATATTACAAATCATACCGAGCTAATCAATCGATTTGCTCATCCTCTACCCGAGGTTCCTACTCTTGATACAAGTGCAAACGAACACGTTTACGAGTCAACGACTCCCCCTCAATCTATGAGTACCCAAGTGTTTCACCTAGAACTTTTAACCAACACTTTGGCTTAAAAGCTTCTACCCAAACACTCACTCACAAATGAGCTTATAATTTGCTCTTTACAAATTTATCGAAAATAAAACAATACTCACAATTTGATTGCTTCTAAATAAGCTAATTTGTGAGATGTGACGATGTTTGATCTTGATTTGAGCTTGAATCGCTTTGTCTTCAATTTCCCTCTTTTCGAGCTTTTTCTCAACAATGGTGATTTTAAGTATTTAAGATAGAGAAAGGTTGAAGGATGGTAATTGGTTGTGTTTGAAGAGGTATTTTGGGGGTTTTTATCAGCTCCAAAATGTTCAGTAGGTATTATATGACCGTTTTCAGTGGTTAAGAGTTTTACCCAATGGTTAAAGCCACTTATTGAAAAAAGCTAAAAAGCTGTTTTTGAATTCTGTAGAAAAACGATCGGTCATTTTCTGCATTTCGACCGGTCGTTTTTATAACGACCTCACTGGTCAATTTTGGACCAAAAACGATCGGTCGTTTGTCCAAAACGATCGGTCGTTTTTTCTGGCAATTTCGCGGTTTTCCCGCTACACTTAGAATACTCGTAACTTCTTCGTTTTAACTCCGATTCTGGTTCCGCTTGAACCTTCGGCTTCGTATTTGAGTACTCTATCATTTTAAAGTCCTGAAATATACATTTTCTATTTTTGGAAAATACAAAGCATTATATCATCGAACAGAGAAATCGTAAAATCATTAATACATAATCAAAATCAATTATTGAACCCATGGTTCAACAATCTCCCCCATTTTGATTATGACAAAATAATGATGATTTTACAAGTATAAAATATATCTCCTCCATTTGAACAAATCACATTTCTTTAAATATCATTTTTCTCCCCCTTTGGCATTATCAAAATGCAATAAAAAAATTTGGGGTTATGTGGAGGGTTTTCAAAGAAAAACCAAAACATGAAAAATGTTATCATGATGCATATGACCCAACTAATCACATATATGTAACTATTATATAGTAGAGTATACCGAATATGTAATGTCGAGTCCGCTCTCTAATGACATTTGCATTGAGCGTTTCCAAGTCCAAGTATGTGATACCATTTGTTGGTATGCCTTCCACTTTTGTCGATCAATGATACCTCATTCTTTATGGTGGAGTCGATTTTCTTGACTTCCACGAATGTTACCGGTGTTGTCAACCAATTGTTGATTTTCTCCTTTTGAATAGAGATACCTACAACACGAGATTTGTTTTTTTGTCCCCAATTTCTTTTGGGTCCGACATTGTTAGTTACATTGGTCTTTACTACCCATTTCAAATCGCTTCTACTAACACAAAAACGATAAGGACATCTAGAAGAAATATGCTTATTTCAACTACAATGTATACAATGCATAGACTTTTTCGCATAACGAGAACTATACGACTTTTTGTAGGAATTTTTAGAAGTTTGATGAACGGTTTTGGTTTGAAAGTCTGAATCTCTTCTATCATTGCAAGAGTTCGAAAAAACTCTTGAAGTGCTCAATTGTGTAAAAACAACCTCTTGTTTAGGCGGAGTAGGAGTTTTAGAAATGTTAGAGGCTTTGACGAAGTGGGTTTTATTTGAATTAGAACTAATGCAATCATAACCTAAACCACTTTTGTCATTAACATCTTTTTGACAACTCAAAATCTCGTCTAAAATGGTTTTAACTTTAGAAAACTTTGAAATCGTCAAATCAAGTTTTTCAATGGAAATGACAAGCTTGTTGTTTTTAATTTTCAAAGTGTAATTCTCGGTTTGTAAAATCTTGAGCTTGTTATCTAAGTTAAAAGCATGAGAACTCAAAACCTTGTTTTTGCTTGTAACTTTATCGAAAGAATTTTTTAACTCTTCAAAATTTTCTACTAAATCACAATCTAAAAAAGATGATTTTGAATGAGTTTTAGCAAGTCTAGACACTTCATTTTTAAGAAAGTTGATCTCGGTTTGTAAAGATTCGTTTTGAATAACGAGATCATTGTTTTTATCTTTCAAGTCTTCCTTTTCGTCATCTACGTTATGTAAAGAAAATGACGATTTCGGACTAGACTTGTGTTCAATGTCATCTCTTTTCAAGGATCTTATTTCTTCATTGAGAGAAGAATTTATCCTTTTAAGAGATTTAGCATTCTCTACAAGCTTAGGAAGTTTTTCGGAATAAATTCCACACATGTGAATTAATTCATCATGGGATAAATCTTTTACCTCATCGTTGTTACTTTCGCTTGAGGATGAGAGGTTTTGTTCATGGTTGTCTTCCATGGCCATATAGCAAGCAAGATGATCGACTTCATCTTGGTCGGATCTATCGCTAGAGCTTGAAGCGGATATTTTCTTCTTGCCTTTGCTCTTGCGATTCTTGACGCAATCTCTTGCCATATGTTCTTCCTTGCCACAAGCATAGCAAACAAAATCGTAAGAAATAATTGAAGTATTTGACGATTTACCTTTATTTTTATGTTTGCCTTTAAGCTTTAGTATTTCCTTGACGATTCGAATGATTTGCATTGTATTTTTCTCGTCATCGGATAGTTCATCATTTTCTTCACAAGTTGTTCCTTTGAAAGCTATCTCCTTATTTTTCGAGATTGGCCTGTAACTATTGAGGGTGATCTCGTGAGTAATGAGTGAACCCGTCAATGCATCAAGAGTGTATGTGTTCATGTCATGCGCCTCTTGAATTGCGGTGACCTTTGGTTCCCATTCTTTCGGTAAGCTCCGAATCACCTTTGAAACCATTTTCTTACAAGATAAATACTTACCAAGAGACATTAATCCGTTAGTAATAGTGGTAAATCTAGCAAGCATATCGGAAATAGTTTCTCCCTCGCTCATCCTAAAAAGCTCGTAGTCATGAACTAAAAGTTGGAGTTTGCAATCCTTAACTTGGTTAGTTCCCTCGTGCATAACTACTAACTTATCCCAGATACCCTTAGCCGTTTTACAAGTAGAAATTTTTTTGTACTCGTTAGGTGAAACAGCACAAACAATAGCGTACATTGCTTTAGCGTTAGTAGAGTAGTCTTCTAGTTGAGCGTCATTTAATTCCTCTATGGGGATTGGGTTTTCGCTATTTTCGGATGTAGGTGTGGAATATCCTACTTTTATGTTCATCCATAGTTTAACATTGTAACTTTGCAAAAACATACTCATCCTATCCTTCCAATACGAATAATTTACCCCATCAAAAAATGGTGGAGTATTGGGCGATGAAGCAATACCCGAAGCGAAATTAAGTATGTTAGCCATCGGGATCTAAACTCTTAAATCGCTATATTTCTATATGCAAGAGCCTCGGCTCTGATACCAATTGTTGGCCCGTGCGGCTAGACCTTAGAGGGGGGGGGGGGGGGTGGTGAATAAGGTTTTAGGCATTTTTTGCGGAATTAAAAGTAAGTGCAACTAACATCCCAACTAACTCAATTCTAATCTTAAGCGTTTAACAAAAGTTAATGAAACGCTAGAAATACTACACGCTAGCAAGAAAATAAGCAATAATAAGGAATGCGTAAAGTAAAGATTAGGGAAAGAATTGACACCACGATATATATAGGTTCGGCAAACCCACCTATGTCCTCTCCTCGGTATTTATGCTACCGAGTATTTCATTATAATCTTCTTCCCAATATTACAAATCCTACCGAGCTAATCAATCGATTTGCTAACCCTCTACCCGAGGTTCCTACTCTTGATACAAGTGCAAGCGAACACGTTTACGAGTCAATGACTCCCCCTCAATCTATGAGTACCCAAGTGTTGCTCCTTTCCTGGAACCACAAACCCTTCAGGTTGCTCCATATAAATTTCTTCTTCTAATTGTCCATTTAGAAAAGCTGTCTTTACATCCATCTGATGTTTTTCCAGATCAAACAATGCCCCGAGAGGAATGACGATAGGGATCGACGTTTTTCTGGAGACAAGAGCGTACGTGTCAAAATAATTGACAACTTCAGTTTGCCTGAAGCCTTTGACTACAAGTCTTGCTTTGTACTTCTCGATCGTGCCATCCACCTTTAACTTCCTCTTGAAGATGCACTTGTGACCTAGGGGCTTGCATCCTTATGGAAGATCCACTAGTTCCCAAGTGTGATTTTTCATAATCGATTCAATCTCATTATTGACCGCTTCTTCCCAATATTGGGAATCCGTTGTTGACATAACATGTTGATATGTCACCCATTCACCTTCTATCATGAAGGTTACGAAATCAGGCCCATAGGAAGTTTCCTTCCTTGCCCTTTTGCTTCGCCGAGGCTTTTCTTTTTCTTTCTCTGACGGTTGACTTGCCCCCACATTTCCATCACTGTTCAACTCTTGAGTCTGTACAGGTGTTGACATTCTACGGGGAAAAATATCCTCAAAGAAAGAAGCCTCTTGGCTTTCAATTATCGTATCTACGTGCACATCGGGGTTTTCCGACTTGTGTATGAGAAACCGATACACACTACTATTTTGTGCATATCTGATGACCATGCAGTCCACTGTTTTCGGACCTATTCTTATCCTCTTAGGAGTGGAGATTAGGACCTTAGCGAGACATCCCCACACCCTCAGGTTCTTATAGACAGGTTGATGACCTTTCCATAATTCGTACGGTGGTTTGTCTTGCTTCTTATGTGGTAACTTGTTTAAAACATACTTACCGGAAAGCAACGCTTCCCTCACATGTTCTGGGGTAACCCAGAACTTATTTACATCTCATTCATCATTTCCTTAAGCGTTCTATTTTTACGTAAAAACAATAATCTAAAATGCAAGAAATAAAAAGAAATAAACAAATTTTATTTATATTAAACGGAATGTGACTCTATTACAATATTCCGACATTTGCAGAATGTAAATCCGATAAATTAAAATTCCAGATAGATTAATATAACTTATTAAACTGCTGGACTGGTTTGTAATTAAACGAAACTGTAAGACAGAATAGTATAAAACAAAACTGCTGGATTGTTTGCTAATTAAAAGAAACTGACAGACAGAATAGTATGATTACTAAACTGCTAGAATGTTTCTGTAAATAAAAGAAATTACAGAACTGAATAGAAATTACATAAATGAAAGATACTAGAATGAAATTACTGAATTTAAATGTACAGAATAGAAAATTACATAATTGAAAAGACGAAATAAAAATCCAGGAAAATAAATCGACGAAACGACTGTAAACAGTCTAATTCTACTGTTTAGAGAGATGATATGGTGCTGTTTGATTTTAGAAAATGCTGTATTTTTTCTGTCTTGGGACAAGACCCAAGATCCGAGACCCGAGACATTTCCCAAATAGCAAATCACAAATCCCAAGGCCCATGCCCTCACCCGTGCCTATGCCCATGGCCTGAGATCCGAGACCCGAAACTCGAGATCCGAGACCCGAAACTCGAGATCCGAGCGAGCACGCGCGTGTATGGTACACACTTAATACACACATGTGTATGTGGACACACAACTTAATATCCACATGGGATAGCTTTGTATATATATTGTAAAAATGACTGTTCATTTTTCAATATGGGACAATTCCCAATGAGTTCTCCCCATTTAATTTATTTTCCAGTATTAAGAGTTTTACTCTTTCTCAACCTCAATCTTTGAAGCCAATTTTCATTCACACCCATTTTCCGAATAGGTCATGCAACATACCGTTATGAAGCTTGTCATGCTAGCTAATCAAGCGTCTTGAGTATGGTGGCAAGATATAACGGTTGTCACTTGGAATTTTGACTCAAAGATTGTCCTGTGACCATTCGGAAACTACCATGTTTTAACATGGGTTTTCCAACAATTTATTGATAAACGTGTATAAACCCAAGCTCGTAATTTACTCTATGATCTACAAAGTGGCCTAGATGTGAGTGGAGACCCTCTTTTATTTTCGGAAATTAGGGGAGTTAAGGATAGTATTGTCGAAGCTTTAAGGAGGGAGGAAAGCGAATCTCGCCAAAAGAGTCGCATTCAATGGCTTGAAGAAGGAGATCGTAATACGGGCTATTTTTTTAAGACCATTAACAAGCGTAATAATCATAATCGGATATCATCGATTGTGTGTGATGATGGATCGACTATAGTTAACCTGAAAGATATCCAAAACGCTTTTATCGAACACTTTACCAACACTCTTGGTTTTGCGGACCATCCGCAACCCCAACAACCCTCCCCTCTACCTGCTGCATCACTCCAACAACCTTTGGCAGGAGCTACTGCCAGAGGCAGTTTTCACACAACAACATCGGGTTTCATCCTCACCGACTTCGTCACTGGTTATTTCCGAGTCTATGGTGTCCGGTCTTATATCCCCCATTACCGAGTTAGAAATACGTGACTGTTTCCTCCATCCCCACCCTAACAAAGCTCCGGGTACAGACGGTTTTAATAGTATGTTTTCCAAGCTTTCATGAATATTATTGGTAAGGATATTATTTCAGTTATTATGGATTTTTTTCTATCCGGCTCTCTTCTTAAGCAAGCTAATACCACGGCTATCGCTCTTCGTCCTAAATGTGCTAACCCCTCGACAATAAAAGATTATATGCCTATCTCTTGTTCCAATACAATTTATAAATGTATCTCAAAAATCTTAGCTAACCGGCTTAAACCTATTCTCAACGTTATTGTAGAAGAGAACTAATCGGCCTTTATTGGTGGTCGTCGTATTAGCAATAATATCTTATTAGCTCAAGAATTATTGCAAGGGTATCATAAGGAAGGCGGTTCGCATCGGTTAGCGGTAAAGTTCGACTTGATGAAGGCTTATGACTCGGTTCGATGGTCTTTCATTTGGGATCTTTTTGAATGTATGGGGTTTCTGACTAAGTTCATTTTATGGATTAAAGCTTGTATATCCTCTCCCAGTTTTTCGATTGCGCTTAATGGAGAATTGGTTGGGTTTTTTTGAGGTGCCAAAGGCTTGCGCCAAGGCGATCCGTTGTCTTCCCATATTTTCGCTATTTGTATGAACCTTCTTTCGTTAATTATTTAAAAAAATTATGTTAGATAGAGGCTTTAAATACCATTGGAGATGTAAAGAGCAACAAATCACCCATATTTGCTTCGCCAATGATCTTATGGTTTTCTCAAAAGCTAATGTTAATTCGGCTAATATATTAAAGAAGGCTCTAGATACTTTTTTGGAATTCTTGGGGTTAACTCCTAACCCGGATAAAAGCCACGTCTTCATCACCAGAGTCGATCCCGTTACCCGCGGCCATATTATTGGGTTGTTTGGCTTTATCAAGGGATTTTTACCTATCACGTACCTCGGAGTCCCTCTTTTAACGTCTTCTCTCTCCTCCGGTGATTGTGCTTCCTTAGTCGCCTGCATAACTAGTCAAGTTTCTTCTTACAAGGGTAAGCTTCTAGCCTATGCCGATAGACTTCAACTCATTAGATCCGTCCTTTTAGTGATGCAATCTTATTGGTGTTCTTATTTTATTCTCCCGGTAAAAGTTATTGACGATGTTGAAGCTATAATCCGACCGTTTCTTTAGAGTGGTCCGGATCTTTAGAGATTTGGGGCTAAGATTGCTTGGTCTAATATTACTCTTCTGTTTTTGGAAGGTGGTCTAAATATTAAAAAGTTGAAGGAATGGAATAAATATTTAATGGGTAAAAACATTTGGGTTTTATTGTGTTTGGATATCGTTTCTCTTTGGAAGAGATGGGCCGTGACTCACCTTATTCGAGGCGGAGATTTTTGGTCTATGTCCATTCCTTCAAGGTGCTCGTGGACATGGCGTAAGCTTTTGCAATTAAGAGAGACTTTTCGATACCACTTTTATGTTGCCGGCGGTAATGTTTGGCGTCCGTTGCCCACCGTCGGT
This sequence comes from Primula veris, assembly GCA_963682055.1. NCBI lineage: Eukaryota > Viridiplantae > Streptophyta > Magnoliopsida > Ericales > Primulaceae > Primula > Primula veris. Next base: position 33,579,979 of record OY821742.1, on the reverse strand, counting down.
TACACGGTTAAATCGGCATAAAGCGTTGGACTCGGTTTGTTTGGGCTCGTAATGTTCTCCCAAGATGTAGCTTTATCTTTTGGCTAACTTGTCTAAACTGTCTCTCTAGTCTTGATCGTTTACAAAGAATGGGGTTGGTACAACTAGGCCTATACTATCAATTTAGCACATGTTAAATGCATGTTTCGTGAGGGATTATTTATGTCCATATATCTCTACGAATCAAAAAAGGCACGGATTTAGTTTTAATTTGTCTATATTCTGTAGTTCATCAATCAATTTTTAGTTGTAAGCTAGTATTAGACAAGGTTTCGACTAAATTCCCTCTTTCATAGGAATGTTGAAAATCATTGAAACTTTTAGCCTTTTCAAACAAAAAAATCCAGCTTTTAAGCTAATTAAATAAATACACTCTTATCCTTTAAGGAAAAAAAGAAGAAGAAAAAAAACCAGCTTAAAAGCTAATCAAAATGACACCTTCGATATCCAATAAAGAAACTAAAACGAGCCTGGGTTCGAAATGAGGCCTTCGATATAATAAAAGAACTCACGTTAATTAAAGTAATATACCCCTCGGCTATGTGGGCTCACTGAGGGGTCTGCCTTTTATTAGAAGAATGGTTCTTCATTATTTTTCACACACCCAAATTCCCCGAGAAGAACTTCAACGTTTTAGCTATTGTTAAACGAAATAAGATGGAAGACAGAGCTTCTAGGAGGACGATAAATGAAGGAATTTGACAGCAGAAAACAGATAAATAGAAAGAGAAATTATTGGAGACTAAATGCAGCAAGATAAAATTATAACTCTTTTCAAGGGTATTTTTTATTTTTTTTTATTTTGTAATTCAGATTGTATTATCATTGATGTAAATTATGTATTTATATCAAACTGTATTTAATTAAGTATGAAAACATCTGATGTAAATGTTTCGTTTGACAACAACACTTGCTTCAACGAAAATGATAGGGATGAGGAGAAGGAAGAATCGAAAGAAGATCAAGGCAAAAAGGATAAAGCAGATCATCAGCAAGTTACCATAAAGCGAATAAGCGAATTACCAAATATATTAATGGTGCATGTTTATTTACCTCCTTATGTATAGCTTAATTATAGTTGGTAGTTTGGAAGAACAAAAAGGTTCTTAAGGGATTGTTTGGTTGCAAGCATACAATTGTTTATTTAAAATATCCTATAGTGAGATCTTTTAAAAAATTGTTTTGTATATTCAGGAGTTGGTAACCCGGTAACCTCAAAAGTGTTTAGTAGTTGCAACACATGCGAATTGATTGGATCAAATTGTTGTTTGAACTTTGTTGTTGTTTTTTAGCTCGGAAAATGAGATCTCACACTGTTGTTCTCTTATGAGAATTTTCACAAGGAAAACGAAATTTAAAGTGTCAAAGTCACTTTTTCTTATACTAAAGCAAAAGGGAAATTCATTTTGTCCACCATTAACCAACATGACACTCGAAATGTGGTTCAAGCTTTCTCAGTTGAACCGATCCCATTACCTCCTAAACAAAATTTTTATGAGTAATTTAAACCTTGTTTATTCAATCGTATTGAATTATTTGAGATAATTGCAGCTATACAAAAATTTTCTTGGCTTAGGAGCATGACCGTTTTTTTATGATATTGTGTCACTTAAATTCACCTTTTTAAGCTTGCCCTGGAACTACGATATTTCTTCTGAAGAGATCTCCCTGGTTGGCTCTTTACCTCTCCCATGAGAGAGATTTGAGTTCTCACTCTTCCCAGGATCATGCTAAAAAGAGTGGAATGGCTGATGGGAGTGCTTTGATAAATACAAGAGGAATGGAAGATACTGGAAAAGAATTTGCCTGATAAATACATGTCAGGGTATGTGAATCAAGGATTGACCTTTAAGGGCCGCAATTGTTGAAGTTGAGGAGACTCCTTATCATGACGGTCTCTTTTTTTTTGATATTTTCTTTCCAAGTGACTACTCGAATGTCCTACCGCTTGTGAATTACCATTGTGGCGGTCTTGGAATAAATCCAAACTTGTATAGCTGCAGAAAAGTATGTCTTAGCCTTTTCACTACTTGGAGTGGTCACCACCAGAAAGAACAGTTGATCCCTAATGTATCTACCTTTCTTGAAGTTTTGGTGTCAATACATGCTCTAATTCTGAATGAGATACCCTAATTTAACGAGCCTAGCCGGTTCGAAATGAGGTCTTCGATATAATAAAAGAACTAACGTTAATTAAAGTAATATACCTCTCGGATATGTGGGCTCGTTGATGGGTTTGCCTTTTACTAGAAGAATGGTTCTTCATTATCTTTCACGCGCCCAAATTCCCCGAGAAGAACTTCAACTTTTTAGCTATTGTTAAACGAAATAAGATGGAACGTTGAGCTTCTAGGAGGATGATAAATGAAGGAATTTAACAGCAGAAAACAGAGAAATAGAAAAGAAAATTCTTTTTCGGTATCTTCGATTCCTCTTGTATCTCTTTGTCTAGTTCCTTGGTGTCCTTTTCACAGCACAAACACTGTTCAAAAGATGATGGTCTGAGAAATCTTCAACGATGTCAAATTGTTTAAAATTCTGAAACTTCTCAATAACATCATTTTCATTCACAGCATTATTTGGCGAAAGTGGGATCAAAGCACTCCCATCAGCCATTCCACTATTTTAAGCATGATCATGGGAAAAGTGAGAACTCACATCTCTCTCATGAGGGAGAGGTAAAGAGCCAGCTGGGGAGATCTCTTCAGAAGCAAAAACCGTATTTCCAGGGCAAGCTTAAAAAAGGTTAATTTGGAGTGACAATATCATAGAAAACCAGTCATACTCCTAAGCCAAGAAAATTTGGAAAGTTGTAGTTATATTAAATAATTCAATAGCATCTCATACTCCTAAGCCAAGAAAATTTGGAAAGTTGTAGTTATATTAAATAATTCAATAGCATCTAAATTTGGATGCGAACACAAAAACCCACTTTTATCAGCATACCCTAAACCCACGATATATTGAATAAACAAGGTTTAAAGTACTCATTAAAATTTCGTTTAGGAGGGAATGGGATTAGTTCAACTGAGGAAGCTTGAACCACATTTCGTGTGTCATGTTGGTTAATGGTTAGACCAATAAGAAAGGGCCCAAAATGAAAATTTCCCTTTTGCTTTAGTATAAGAAAAAAGTGACTTTGAAACTACAAATTCTGTTTTCCTTGTGAAAAATCTCATAAGACAACAACAATTTGAGATCTCATTTTCCGACAAAAAAAAAAAACAGCAAGAAAGTTCAAACTACAATTTGATCCAAACAATTCACACGCGTTGCAACTAGTAAACACTTATTAGGTTACTAGGTCACCCACTCCTCACTTTAAAAAACAATTTCTTAAAAAAAAAATCATAAAAGATTTCACTGTCTATACTCTGTAGACTACAATCAGTCGAATCATCACCAGCTTCTCCATTCCCATAATCACACCTTCACCGCCTCTAGTATAACTGTCCGCTTTGGCCCAATTTCGTTCTCGCTTCTTGGGCTGCACTGCTTTAAAAGGCCTTGGTGATAAGAAGGAGGATACTTTTACCTTATATACCATATAGGTACTACATATCTAGGCGATATGGGATAGCACACTTCTCTTTACCACGGTATTTTCCTATAAAAATCCGGCTTCTTACACTCTTCCCCCCTTCAGGGACGACGTACTTGTCGGGCACGCCGTTTCTGGAGTTGTCAGTGCCCACATCGGCTAGATAGCGGCTCTGATACCAATTGTAACGACCCGGTCTTCCGACCAGACCGCCACCATCTGCTTCTTACCACCAATACTGTCCGCTTTGGCCCAATTTTGTTCTCGCTTCTTGGGCCGCACGACTTTAAAACGCCTTGGTGATAAGAAGGGGGATACTTTTACCTTATATACCATATAGGTACTAAATATCTAGGCGATATGGGATAGCTCACTTCTCTTTATCACGGTATTTTCTTACGAAAATCCGGGTTCTTACAATAATACTCATTCTCTTTATTTTTAACTCTGTATCTTATAATCAAAATAAGCGATTAATACGGTATCTCTTCACTGCCGTAGTTGTTCTAGCTGGGCCTAAACGCTTGATGTGCGTAAATCGGCTCCATTTTCTAAAAAGGAGCGGTTCCCCATCATTCTTTCATCTTTTAGTGGCTCGAGTATGTAAACTCCACCTTCCGATATCCCCAATGCGAACTGATTAGGCTTAGATGGATGTGCCGCTACAACTCGGTGACCTTGCAAACTTGGGTTGGTGACATCTCAATTGCAGAGACGGAGTAGTAAAAACGCTAATGCTTTCACTTCGGAATGAAGCATAAATAGACTGACCATCACATGAATACGTAGCATGTGTAATTGGACCACTATCTTCAAAAAACCCCACTGCTTAATACATACTAACTTTGGAGTTTCATGACAGCTAAAAATCTATTTTATGTCTATTATATGGTCGTAAATATGGCCAACATGAACACCCAAATGTTCGAAGGAATGTGTAGTCAGGTGGTTTAGAAAAGAGTTTTTGTCTACGGGGTTATCAATCGAAGAGCCAACTTGTTACACACAAGCTTTACAAAATCCTGAATGGCGTTCAGCTATGAATTCTGAATTTGATGCTCTCATGTCCAATGGCACTTGGACTCTTGTCCCTTGACCGGCCAATAAAACACTTGTCGGATGTAAATGGGTATTCCGTATTAAGCGAAAGCTTGATGGAGAAATTGAACGTTATAAAGCCCGTCTTGTGGCTAAGGGATTTCACCAAAAACCTTGATTTGATTTTAACGAGACATTTAGCCCAGTCGTTAAACAAACCACAATACGCCTTGTTCTTGCTCATGCAGTCTCTCAAAGCTGGCCTCTTAAACAAATTGATGTGTCAAATGCGTTTCTCCATGGTTTTATTAGTGAAGATGTTTACATGCAGCAACCTCCTGGGTTTATACACCGTCAGTTTCCCGATCATGTGTGTAAACTACGCAAGGCTCTTTATAGAATTAAGCAAGCACCTTGAGCTTGGTACTCTCGCCTCCAACACAAACTCTTATCAATTGGTTTTATTGTCTCCCGAGCTGATGCTCTTTATTTATTTTCCGCACCGAGACAATTATAATTTATGTGCTTGTATATGTCGATGATATTATTATTACAGGATCTTCAAGTGCTGCTATAAGTTCCCTAATTGAAGCTCTTGGATTAGAGTTTGCTGTCAAATCCCTTGGGGATCTTCATTACGTTTTGGGAGTTGAAGTACATCACACTGCAAAGGGACTTTTTCTTTCACAACGTCGCTACATTGTTGACTTACTCCATCGTACAGGCATGACAAATGTTAAGCCTATATTTTCACCTATGTCCTCATCTGATTCCTTACGAGCCAAACCTAGAGACTCGTTTGATGACCCAACTTTATACCGTAGTACCGTGGGTGCGCTGAACTACTTGTCATTTACTCGTCCAAACATTTCTTTTGCCGTCAACCGCCTTTGCCAGTTCATGCATCAACCTTCTCGAGCCCATTGGCAAGCAGCCAAGCGTGTTCTTTGGTATCTTAAAGGGACAATTCACTAAAGCTTTTTCTTTAGCAAGAGCACTTTTCCTACGTTCCAAGCGTATGGCGATGCCGATTGGGCAGGTGACTATGATGATCGTCATTCAACAACAGGTTATTGTGTTTACTTTGGCGATAATTTAGTCTCGTGTGGTGCACGCAAACAGTCAACGGTGGCTCGGTCGAGCACCAAGGCTGAGTATCGTGCACTAGCTGCTGCTTCTGCTGAGGTCACCTGGTTGCTCTTTTTATGTCGTGATATTGCCATTCCTATATTTGCCATTCCTATAAGTAATTTTTATTTATGTTTTAATTTATCCAAAAACGTTTTATTCAAAATTTTACCAAAAACCGGTCACTCGACTAATTTTTAGCCAAAAACTGAAACTCTTCTGAAAAACTTTATTTTAAAAACCTGTTACTAATTTTACTAATAAAAATGACCCAATAGATTTGTTTCTAAAAATTTGTTATTATTGAGTAGTTTATTAATATTTTTGGTTAAAAGTTAGTTTTTAGAACTTTGGAGACCAAATAGTTCGCTTCCACAAACTATCAAAAAACAGCTTTTCTAAACCTAAAAATCAGCCCACTTTCATTCTTTAAACCTAAAAACAAGAGAGAAAAAGAGAGAAAAGAGAGAAAAGAGAAGAAGAAGAAGAAGAAGAAGAGAAACCACGTTAGCGGATTATCACCGGAATCATCTCCTCTACACGCTAAGGTAACGGAGGTTATCCATTGCGACTAGACGAGGGTGTATGTTAGGATTAGGTTTTACGTTTAGTATAAATTGGGGGTTTTTGCCTTTTATATTAATTATGTTCTTAAATTGTTAATTGGGGTTAGTTGTTATATTTTTAATTCGCTTCTTTGATTTTGGATTAGTTGTTGATTTAGTATCTTGATTTCGGATTAATGATAATATTAATGGGTTGCGTGCTATATGCATTGATTATGTATTATTATGGTTGTTGATAGAATTGGGTAAATTATTGTTGAATAAAGATGTGTTTTATATTGCGTATACAAGGTGTTTGTTAAAATGTCTGAATGAGTTTTTATGTTGATTAGACTTGTTTGGTTAGTTGTGAATCTAGCACCTATGCTTTTTGATTATGTTGTATTACGTTACGTGACGTATGAGATTGTGTTATTTGAATAGTATAACATTATTGGCCGAGGCCTTAATATTGATATGTATGAGATTGTGTTATATGAATAGTATAATATTATTGGCCGAGGCCTTAATATTGATACATTAGCAATGGTCTCTGTCTCTTCCTAATTCCGGGGACAGAAGACGGCCGTGGGGATAGGGAATGACTCGTCTTACGGACTGGGGCGAGTGGCATGAGAGGTCCTAGTGTGCACTATATTTATTTTTATGTTAGCTATGGTCTCTGTCTCTTCCTAATTACGGGGACAGTAGACGGCCGTGGGGATAGGGAATGACTCGTCTTACGGACTGGGACGAGTGGCATGAGAGGTCCAAGTGCGCACTTTAAATCTACTTTTATGTTGCAATGGTCTCTGTCTCTTCCTAATTCCGGGGACAGAAGACGGCCGAGGGGATAGGGAATGACCTACCTTACGAACTGGGGTAGGTGGCATGAGAGGTCCATGTTTGCTATAGATGTTTATTTACTTTATCTTGTTGTAGGATGTTATTATATTTCTTTTTACATGTTGATTATCGTAGTTGTTGTTTGTGAGTTCTTGCAACTAAGGGATGGAGTGACGGTATTTGTGGTGCCGTCCCGTCTAGTTATGTGCGTGGGACTCACCGTTACAATTTTGTGTTTCAGGTACCATTTAGGTTGGCATGTTTGGATAAGAGCTGTTGCATTGCAGCATCACATGGGCTCGGGGCTTTCAGTTTCTTTTCACTTAGATTTTATTTTGAGGTTGTAGCCTACGGACAATTTGCATTCGTTTATTTTATTATCTTGTAGCCGCGTTTGGCAAACTTTTATTTATGGTTTAATTGTTCCTTTAGCTCGTAAGTGTTTTCTTTTTAAAATTTTTAATTTCGTACCAACAGGTTTTACTTTTCTTTTATTTAAAAAGGTCATGCCTCGATGTCCGTGTCTCATGGAATTTGGGGCGTGACAAGTTGATATCAGAGCTAACTAGGTTCTTGTATACTTTGGGACGACGGGAAGATGGGTAACCATTGGACCAAGATCCATCGTATCTTTTTTCAAAAACTTTTTCCAAAAACTCAAACTTTTTCTAAAATGGGGGGTTGCATTTAGCTTAAGACATGTAGCTATAATTTAGTAGTAGTTGATGAAAGGAAAGTCCACATGTGAGGCAAGTTGGGGACAATGAGGACGCTCGTTGATCCCGGCTCGCCAAACTAGTGGGTAGACCTCTCGTCGGTATGTGTGAAGGAATACCTTAGCGATGTGGAATTCTAGAGTATGCGAGGACGCTCGGGTGCTTTAGGATAACGTATCGTGATGGGTTATCCCTTGCATTTTTGTGTTGATTGTATGCGTGTGTAGATTTATATGATGTGTATGAGGTATAAGTTTGCATACGTGTGTAGTAGCGTACTATTAGAGTGTGAAAATTGTGTTGTTGATGATTTTACGTAGTGTGTTTTCATATTATTAACTTGTGTGTTAATGAGCATTTTATGCGAATGGATGTTGATTGTAATAATGTTGTGGACTAAAATGATGTAGTTGCGTGCTATGTTCCTTGTAAGGTATTTACAAGTATTGAGTAATTTTACGCTTTTGTATCGATAAGTTTCTGCAGAAAAACGATCGGTCGTTTCTTAAAACGATCGGTCGAATTTTTCAGACCCTACTGGACCAAAAAACGATCGGTCGTTTCTTAAAACGATCGGTCAAATTTTTCAGACCCTACTGGACCAAAAAATGACCGGTCGTTTTGTCAAAAACGATTGGTCGTTTTCTGGCAAATTTTGCGGTTTTTCGCTAAACTTCAAACGCTCGTAACTCCTTCGTTTTTACTCCGAATTTGATTCCGCTTGAAGCGTTGGATTTGTATTTCAGTACTCTTTAATTTGAACCTTAGAAATCTTGATAAATGATTAGCATGAAAAACGAGCTTTTATCATGATTTACATGTTTTGTTGATTATCACGTAATGTGCGGAATGTTGTATTGTATGATTAGCGGAATTTGATGTCTTTGCAAATCATTATAATATGTTATAAAATATATATATATATATATATATATATATATATATATATATATATATATATATATATATATATATATATACATGTATTAGAATGAGAAAAAAAAAAGATTTGGTTAGATTTTATTAGTTGGAAAACATGAATGTTTAATTACGTGTTGTGAGGTCGTGTCCTAAATTCATTAGTTTTATAAGTCGTTTGTGCACTTATTTCTTCCTTATAACATGATTCTACTCTTTTAGACGTTGAATATAAATTTTTTCTTTGTTAGATTGTAAGCTAGTGTTTTATATATATGTATCACATTTAGCAACTATTTTCCTTCACTCGATAGAATGATAACCGGGGACTTAGATATTTTAGGTTTTAAGTTAATTGTCCCTACATGAAGAATCTCATTTGATATTGTATAATGTAAGACTATACTATAATGTAAGACTTAATTTAGTTGAGTTGGTTTGGTGTCCATATTTAAGAGGAATTACACACATCTAATTTCATATGTACTAAATTCAAGGTCGATATAAGGGAATTTTAATAGATTTTATTTTTATAAGATTAACTATTGAAAACTTAAGAAATATATCTGGTGTAGCATGCCCCTGTACAAGTTAAAATGTTTGCGTTTGTAAACTATTATAGGTGAGACAAAGTTTTTTTTAAAACATTTTCTTATTATTTCTATTAATGGATTGTACGTTAATGAAGTCACTGGTTTGGTATATATAAATAAAAAATGTAGTTAACTATTGCGGTGGTTTGTAACTAACAAACAAAAGGGCATGATAGGATATATTTATTTATTTTATGGATTTTTTTTGAGTAGAAGTTTTCGACAGCTATAAGAGAACCTCGATTATGGTAGTTTCCTTCTAATTTTTGTAATTTAATATTGTCCATGGATTACCTTTCAGTGCCGACTTTTGCTTAGAGTTTCAATGAAATGATACGTTAGGTTATTTTCAATTCGTTTGACAACTGTAAAAGATGTTTAAGCTATAATTAGGATCCAAACTTGAGATTTAATTTGTGTTTAAAGTGTTCAAATAATAAGTGAACTAGCATTATAGTTGTCCTAGTTATTTCGAGTAAATCTCTTTGGTCGGATTAGTTGCAAAGTTTCAACAGGTCTTGCACTTTGATTGAGAGCATGTATTACATGTGAATTTGGAGTGGTATTTTGGGACTAAATATAAATTATTAGGTTTTGCGCTTCTTATTAATTAAAGATTGTTTTGTTTAAGAGAACATGGTATAAAGAGAGATTGGTATTATTTTTGGGTGGTGGTCTAGATGCTAAAACTGGATTGTTTGATAAATTAGAAACAAAATGCAATGTTAGGCCGGTTAGCACCATTATTATTATTATTTTATCAGAGCGTGCAGTGGAAGCACATGAAATAGATATAGATGTATAAGTAATAAATGTTTCGGAAAACGATATGGAAACAAGTTTTGGAATAGGTTTGGTTATCTTACGGTATAAATATCAATAATAGTTGTTTGAATTTGAACCATCCCAGAGGTTAATTATCAGTTCAAGGAAAAACATGGTAGGAACAAATTTATTTTTATTTTTTTTACCAATTAAAAGATTAGCTTACCTCATGTGTTTTGCTTTCATGATGTACACTTTGTTATTAGCATTGATGATGACTAAAATCAGAATTTGGACTAAGAATTATGTAGACAGGAGTTATAGAGTTTTGGAATTATGATTGATGGGAGTTATAGAATTTGGTAATTAATGAGATAATAAACGATCGGAAGTGGTAAAAGTTTGACCTTAGGAATTTACGTTAGTATTTTTCCATCATAAGTTTTCAAGTTTCACAAGGATAATGATGATATTATTAATAGTAATTTTAATCTCAAATGAGTTTCCAAGATAACTTTTATTATACTTCTTTTATATAGTTTATGCTACATGCACACACAAGTAACTGTTTTGGAGACCGGTTGGTTAAAGAAATTATGTGAGCTGATTTAATCACGTCTAAGAAAGCATATATAATATTATTCAGAAACATTATCTTTTTTTTTTCAAGATATTAAAGAAATAAAGTTTCGGGACGAAACTTCTTTAAGTGGTGTAGAGTGTAAAATCACGTATTTTAATTTAAAAATTTTATTTTGAATATTTATTCTTCTAAATAATTACTCTTGTGACTATTTTGTTTTCATAAGTAAGAATACTAATGTTTAGTTGTTTAAGTGATTTAAGGAACTTACGGTTACACGTTATCAAAGCTATAGAGTTTTAAAGGATTTAGAGGTATTTAATTGGTAAAATAATTTACCATGGATTGATACGTGGTAGTACTTTTAGGGATTAGCTGGTAAGAATTGGGCCTAGTACTTATGTAATTTACTTCGGTTAGAAATATTGAATTGTATAAACGTATGATTAGGAATAATGGTGTAAGTTATAGGTCTTTGAATGCCTCACTAAGATGATTAATGACATGATTTGATTGTATTCATATATAAAACCGATGCCTTGTCTGAAGGGTAAATGTCAATTAAGAATAGTAAATATTATCTTGAGTTTTCTATAACGAGAGGTTTGTATTTATTCCTATAATTACTATGCGTGGAATATTTAAGGAGAAATAATGTTACATGTATTCAAAGAGTTTCTGTTGCTAGCAATTTATTAAGGAGGTAACCTTGCATGAGAAATTGAAACGGAAGTAATAAATTGGTATAGAATTGTAGTATAAATGCTAAGTCAATTGTCATGCCATATACACGTCCCTATAATGAATTCTTCCTTGTTAATATAGATATATACACCAGTGCAAATAAAGAAAGAAAGCTAGGTAGCATTTCCCTGATTAGATTCTATACTCCTTTACTGTATTAAAATTATATGTATGTAACGAAAGTATACAAAGATGAGAGAATTAAAGTCCTATGTTGAGCAAGGGAAAAGGTTTAGTGGAAAGCTAAGCACTAGATTATTCGTTGTAGAAATGTTTCTGTTCTTTCAGATTAATATTAGGTGAGTGGGTTTTGTCTTGCTATTATAAATATTCCGTTGCAACTTTTGATAATATTTTACAGGCTCATGGGTATTATTTTTCAAGTACTAATTATATATGGAAACATTGTTTTTATATTGTTATGAAAACATAGTAAATAAAAGAAAGAAAAGAATGAAAAAGAAGAAGTGATTTATATACAATGGATCTGTATAAAGAGAACTAGTTTATATCTTATAAAGATAAAGGTTATATAAAGTGTATCTGTATAGGTTTCTAAATTTATTAATTTATGATTTGCTTATGATTTCTGTTTGGGACCATGAGAATAAGTCCAACGGAGAATCCCGAATAAGGGGAAGAGGAAAGTGGGGTGACGTTGGCAACTAAACGAAAGAGTTTAGTTCTCAACGGTTAACTTAGCGATTGTACATAGTTTTGTTAACCGGAATGTTTTAAGGAATAGACTCAGCCGTCATGCTGTGGTGACCTTAATTACGTAGTGCACGTATGGTTTATACACCTGAGAAAAAGATCGACGGTAAAGAGATTGAGGAAGTCAATAGGGATTGGTACTCTAAGATATACATGTTATCATTTTGCTTTTACCATAAAAAGAAAGAAAACGATTTTATTATTACTATTGCGATTACTTTTTTATTTTAGTTGTAAGAGATTAACTTCTTGTAATGAACGTAATTTTCGAGATTTTATTTAATGAAGCTTTTGCTAGAAATTTGAGCTTATTTAATGAGTTATTTAGCGAGTGTTTAATAATTATTTCATTTAGGCTTTGTTTAGCACGTGCCGCCACACATGTTATTCAGCCGTGTGACACCCCCGGGTCTGAGTTGAGAGTTTATTTTATTTGAGTTTTGGTTACTAGAAGGACCGTATTTTGAGTGTTGTAGACGTTGTGGAGTTGTTGAGGTAGAAACATGTCATCTTTGCTTACTTTATTGTCTTTTATTCAATTAGATATTGTATACAGATGGTTACTTGATTTGATGTTCTTACATGTTGGTCATTTTCTGCAGTTATGGATTGTGAAGTTGTTATGGGTTGTGAACCCTGCGTATTTTATTTTATTTTTATTATGACACGAATTGAGCGTTTAAATTCTTATGGTCTTATTGTACGTTTATCATTTCTGAGTATAGTTGTTTAGAGAGGAAATTTCGGGACGAAATTCTTTTAAGGAGGGTTAGTTGTAACATCCCGTATTTTTATAAGTAATTTTTATTTATGTTTTAATTTATCCAAAAACGTTTTATTCAAAATTTTACCAAAAACCGGTTACTCGACTAATTTTTAGCCAAAAACCGAAACTCTTCTGAAAAACTTTATTTTAAAAACCTGTTACTAATTTTACTAATAAAAATGACCCAATAGATTTGTTTCTAAAAATTTGTTATTATTGAGTAGTTTATTAATATTTTTGATTAAAAGTTAGCTTTTAGAACTTTGGAGACCAAATAGTTCGCTTCCACAAACTATCAAAAAACAGTTTTTTTAAACCTAAAAATCAGCCCACTTTCATTCTTTAAACCTAAAAACAAGAGAGAAAAAGAGAGAAAAGAGAGAAAAGAGAAGAAGAAGAAGAAGAAGAGAAACCACGTTAGCGGATTATCACCGGAATCATCTCCTCTACACGCTAAGATAACGGGGGTTATCCATTGTGACTAGACGAGGGTGTATGTTAGGATTAGGTTTTACGTTTAGTATAAATTGGGGGTTTTTGCCTTTTATATTAATTATGTTCTTAAATTGTTAATTGGGGTTAGTTGTTATATTTTTAATTCGGTTCTTTGATTTTGGATTAGTTGTTGATTTAGTATCTTGATTTCGGATTAATGATAATATTAATGGGTTGCGTGTTATATGCATTGATTATGTATTATTATGGTTGTTGATAGAATTGGGTAAATTATTGTTGAATAAAGATGTGTTTTATATTGTGTATACAAGGTGTTTGTTAAAATGCCTGAATGAGTTTTTATGTTGATTAGACTTGTTTGGTTAGTTGTGAATCTAGCACCTATGCTTTTTGATTATGTTGTATTACGTTACGTGATGTATGAGATTGTGTTATTTGAATAGTATAACATTATTGGCCGAGGCCTTAATATTGATATGTATGAGATTGTGTTATATGAATAGTATAATATTATTGGCCGAGGACTTAATATTGATACATTAGCAATGGTCTCTGTCTCTTCCTAATTCCGGGGACAGAAGACGGCCGTGGAGATAGGGAATGACTCGTCTTACGGACTGGGGCGAGTGGCATGAGAGGTCCTAGTGTGCACTATATTTATTTTTATGTTAGCTATGGTCTCTGTCTCTTCCTAATTCCGGGGACAGTAGACGGCCGTGGGGATAGGGAATGACTCGTCTTACGGAATGGGACGAGTGGCATGAGAGGTCCAAGTGCGCACTTTAAATCTACTTTTATGTTGCAATGGTCTCTGTCTCTTCCTAATTCCGGGGACAGAAGACGGCCGAGGGGATAGGGAATGACCTACCTTACGAACTGGGGTAGGTGGCATGAGAGGTCCATGTTTGCTATAGATGTTTATTTACTTTATCTTGTTGTAGGATGTTATTATATTTCTTTTTACATGTTGATTATCGTAGTTGTTGTTTGTGAGTTCTTGCAACTAAGGGATGGAGTGACGGTATTTGTGGTGCCGTCCCGTCTAGTTATGTGCGTGGGACTCACCGTTACAATTTTGTGTTTCAGGTACCATTTAGGTTGGCATGTTTGGATAAGAGCTGTTGCATTGCAGCATCACATGGGCTCGGGGTTTTCAGTTTCTTTTCACTTAGATTTTATTTTGAGGTTGTAGCCTACGGGCAATTTGCATTCGTTTATTTTATTATCTTGTAGCCGCGTTTGGCAAACTTTTATTTATGGTTTAATTGTTCCTTTAGCTCGTAAGTGTTTTCTTTTTAAAATTTTTAATTTCGTACCAACAGGTTTCACTTTTCTTTTATTTTAAAAGGTCATGCCTCGATGTCCGTTTTTAGGATTTTGGGGCTTGACAACCCCTATGGTACCGATACACCTAATACTTGCGCAAGTTTCCGGGTTCTCACCGTAAGCCTCCAAGGCTCATCCTTAAATACATAATGGTACAAATGTACCCACCTTTAGAGCCACTGCTCCGGGACCCATCATACAATGGTACCCCACACACATTGGTACTACAATCCCAGAAAAAATATATATATATATAAAAGCTCCAAAAGGGCGAAAATTAGTAAAGTCCACACACCGAAAATAATACATAACACTTTGTAATGTTATAGTTAATTAGTTATCGAATGTCACTCGAAACACATCATTTTTATCACAGTACTACCACAAAAGCATATACACTGTCACCACCTTCACATTTCTCAAAGGTTTAATTTATGTCACATTTTCACAAATTATATGCTAAGCATAGTAAATACAAAATCATTAGTCATTATACTGCAACTACACCACCATATTTTCTATAACAACATATATTAATATCTGAACCTAAATTAACATGCAACAAGCAACACACAAATCCCGCTTTTAGAGCGAAATCATATTCTTCCCCTTTACCTATGCAAACGAGAGCTCGTTTGTCAAATACTCCCAAACTCAAGCCGAAAACCAACCGAAAAGTTAGAACCAGATTTGGACAGCCTAATAACAGTCCATAAACAGCCCCTAAACGCATTTAAAATGAGCTACCGATTAATAAAACTATTATAAATTCGGATTATTATTAAAATCCCAAAACTGGGTTTTTATAAAGTTAAAATCAGATAAAAATGTCTTACATGGATAGATAGCTCTCGAAAAATAGGCTAAGAAAACATATTTGATTGTCAAAAACGGACACCCGATGACCTCGTAATCACCCCTCGAAGCCACAGCCTTAAAATCCTAAACCGCACCCACTACCGCAACCTACCACCGCAGCCTGGCCTGGTCTGGTCGCCGACCTCTCCTCTCGTCCTCACTTCATCACAAGTCTCTCTCTTCTCTCGTATATCATCTCTCCCGGTCTTCACTCTTTGTACGTGTCTATATATATATATATATATATATATATATATATATATATATGACGGCTTATGTATACTGTATATATATATATATCTATCTATCTACGAAGGTTATGTGTTTATAATTAGGTTTTAGTTTTTATTTAAATAACCACATTAGCCCACATAATTATTACTAATTACAAATAGAACCCAACATTATTGTTACATATGCATTGCTACATTATTTATTTCACATATATACAATTACACAATACATTAATATCACTTTAGAAAAATAATACAAATAAATAATAAATACCCAAAATTTCCGAGTCGTTACATTCTCCCAAACTTAAAAAAAGTTCTTCCTGAAATTTAGTGCACACTGTTATCGCCCAAAAACTAGTTCAACCAATATACATGTTCTCACACCTCAAAACCACTTTGAAGGGTAAAATAAATCATAAAGCCACAATATTAGAAAAAAAGAAAAGAAAGGTGAAGCCAACTTAAAATTAAGCGAAGGATTGTTAACAATTTTCACCAAAGAATGATCACCCACCGCACATTACTTTACCACACTCAAAAGAAAGATCACATAATTCATGCTACCGATCAGACAAATTACATTTAAATCCATAAAACCACATAAACATATATTCACCGACTTTAACAATTTCCACCAAAGAATGATCACCCACCGCACATTACTTTACCACACTCAAAAGAAAGATCACATAATTCATGCTACTGATCAGACAAATTACATTTAAATCCATAAAACCACATAAACATATATTCACCGACTACCACCGACCGATGAAAATAAGATAATCACATCATATCACATACATGTACTAGAAGTCCTACTATATCATCCCAGAAATATTTACTCACCAAACAATGCTATTCAAGACAGAAGAGACCATTAGTGTTACAAATACTAGTAGGAAAACCAAATAATATATCAAACGACAGTTCTAAATATGTTACACTGAATGGTTCACCCAGACATATAATTAAAAACTTATATTCACATGTTGCTAGCTCAACATCAATATAAAACAGACACTTCCCAAACAAGTCTCGCAATTAAATTATATTAACCAAGCATGGTCTCACTACATAAACAGTTACATGCCTCAATGATAAACGATTTAAATTAATAAAATGCATAATGTAGTTGACACACAAGATTTAATCACAAAGAAAGATATACGAACTTTCCATTCACAAATATGGATGATGACTATGTATAAGTGTCAATTTTCTTTTTCAACCAGAACTAATTTTATAAGCCATTAATTAGTATAAATAGATTCCCATACGATAACTAAAATTAAATTAAATACACCAATTTACATTTCATCAACATAGTACAAAAGGACATGCATGTAATAGATGATCACCATCACAACCATTTTCACCTAATTACTATATCTAAATACATATACGTGTTACAAAAACTCATTGCTATATTATTTGGATATCCCTTACATCGTCATACACATACATCACATGCACCTAGCCACATACCTCAACCTAAAACCCACCACTATATAACGTAGTAAAATTATTAAAAGAATATTCTCACAACACTTTTTATTTTCAAATAAAGTAATAATAAAATAAAATAATATCACGTCTGACTAACTCGCAAACGATTTTTATTTTCCAAAACCACTTACAAATATCTTAATTTATATAGATCGATATAACGTACCAACAATATTTAGGAGAGAGAAAAAAAATTACTTTTTATCAACTCAACAGTACAGCTACTAACTCCGCCTCATGCCAAACTTTGGTACACAAATTTTTAATAATTACCAGAAAAATAAATATTGAAAGAACTGATTGAGTTACCAGGAATAAATCATTGAGCTAGACAAAATAAACTTAAGCATCTTTCTTAATCAAGACATACTTGTCTCATGTGTCCATCACAAAAAATATATAAAAAGACCACTGCCACTGATAAGAATGAACCAGATTGTTAGTACATGAACTTATAACTTTAATAAATATATTCACACGAACACAAAATATGGTTATTATATTAAACACTCCACCATCTTATTGTAACTATATGCCCCCAACGCAATATATATAGGTAGAACGTATATTAATCACCATTTTACCATGTCCTCACATAGGCATCATGTCTATAAAATCACAAAATCATCTTAACTCCTACACTTGGTCTTAAATAGTAGACTCCATATTACATATTATATATAGCACACTTATCTTGATCCTATTCTGAAAAAGATGTTTAAGAAAATAATGGGCATGAATTATCATAACATCAAACACTAAGGTACATAGCAAAAGTTAAACAATCCACCAATACACAATTAAGAAGAATATCAAATATATCTCCAATTAATATCGGCATAAACAATATAGCACACTTATCTTGATCCTATTCTGAAAAAGATGTTTAAGAAAATAATGGGCATGGATTATCATAACATCAAACACTAAGGTACATAGCAAAAGTTGAACAATCCACCAATACACATTTAAGAAGAATATCAAATATATCTCCAATTAATATCGGCACAAACAAAGGTTCTTTTGTAACAAAATTTCTTTTATGAATAGTTAGATTCCGATCACTGAATTTTAAACCTGTTAATACAACTTGAGCACAAAGTGCACAATAAATTGTCATATCACAATTCTATCAGGCTTTAAAAAAGGAAGACACCAAGTGAAATTTGTTAAATGGAAGTAAATGCAATAAAAGTTTTCAATAAAATTCGGGAAAATTATATGTAAACACATGAAATTATAAACACTAAAATTATACAATCTTGAACCTCCACATCAATCTGTACTGCTAGATTTTACTCAGACAATATTATAACAAAGAAAACAAACACTCTAACGATTCAGAATCTACAACAACAAAAACAAAAAACAAAAACCTATAATGTCTTGCTCATGTTACCCCATTTTTCACAGAAAACATAAAGATAAAGCCAACATAATTGATAATCCGCACAGTAAGCCACTTTGAGTTTTTAGACGTCAATGGAATAAACATGACATGCTGTCCTAAAAAGATGGTGTCTACGAAAAAGGAGATACTTAAAAAGAAAACTATTTTCTCAATGGCACATAATACACGTACAAGTGAAGATAAATAAATAAATAAATAATCTTAAGTATTAGGCGAATCACCCTATTTTGTCTATAATTTAGCCGGATTAACGCAAACAAACAAAGAGTAACAAGAATCCCTAATAATAAATTCATTTGATTCAATAACTATAAAATGATAAATCATTGGGCTACAATCTCAACACGTCTCCTACCGGTATTTGGTTATTAAATCTATTTAATAGTCACATTGTATCGTCACTAATATTACCTACGAACCGTCACTACTTACACACCAAAACACACGCTATATAATTCAACTGAAATCAGAAAAAAAATTGCACACTTGGCATATAGTCACATAGTCGCAACGATAAAAGGAATTACACCAACAATTGGGGTTATAGTTAGAAGTGCTAAAATCAAAATAACAGTCTTTACACTACCGTTCACATCACACCTATCCTAAACATAATATCATGTTTTAGGATATTTTCAAATAGTCTACGTACACCAATCACATTTCAATTACTAGTAAACAGTGACACGACATAAAAATCAAGCAAGTAATTATTACTAAAACACAATTTATTTTATCATTTCTCCCTTGCGTCACCCCGAAATAATAAACTCTTGTGTCACACCGAAATCATAAATAATAGCAATGCTACACATAACTAAGTTAATCAAAGGCGAAACCATACTCTAAGCTTTAAAGAATACTTGTGACAACACAATTAATATAATGAATTATCCATTTTATTAGTGAAAAATGTACTCCGGTGAATAAAAATATAACTAGTATAGTGTTGAGGAATAATCCACTATACGTACCAAATCAACCGCAAACGCTTCATATGTAAACAAATATACCTCTCATAACATGTCAAACACTTCAACCAACAAACTATAAGATCTAAAACTAATGTGACAGAACATAAAAAGTTACCAAACTTAACACCACGCTCAATATGGATAACACTTAAAAAGGATGCCATATACACACGGCATACAGAGTACACGAAAACATGAAACAAACTAAACGCCTACAAATCCTACTTGTCTACACAAATATCAATCCTTCTAAAGCCGTCGTAATTTAGTTTCAGTCACTAACGATCATAAAAACAATCCGTTGGAAGGCACCACCACAATCCTCGATCAATACATGTAGCACATAAAAGATATTCCTATATAATCACACCACGAGTAACACACAACTGGATACAAAATATGTCCTCCAACTAAAACCGTTCACATTCAACAAACACGAAACCGTTTAATAAGAACCATATATAAACCCATTAAAACGGATCAACTCACAATACAATATAAGTCAACCAAACTTGAATGTAAACAAACAACCAAATACACCACATGGATTTTGAAAAATGCAGATTTTATTAAAATGCCTTACACACCAAGTATCACCCATTCCCGTGTGTAACTATCCTACCCAACAGGCAACCAAGTTAATCGAAACCCGGTTAGCTCTGATACCAAGCTGTCATGCCCCGGATTTTGGATAAACCCGGGTCGTGAATGTAAATTAAAAGAAAAAGGTTTAAATATCAAAACATGCGGAAGCATTCGACAACACACTAAATAAAAACCAAACGGATCCTTCAGGACATGCCGGTGGTCATATTTGAGTCACTATTGGCCTAAGGGTAGCCAACAATGCTCAAATGTGACGATACGAAAAGAAAGCAATTTTAATAAAATGATTTATAGAAATTTCGGCATGACCTTTACGTATCTATTTGTTTCCATAAAAAATCAACCTGTTCAAACAACATGATATAGATAATTAAAACTCGCCAACACGATATTTCTAAAACCAATCCAACAATAAAATATCACATCCAACCCAGCTAACCATCAAGATCCAAAACATATGGTCAAAATAAATAAGGTACGAATAAAGTATTTGTATGCAAATAACGAACAAACTCGCGACAAACACTTATTATGCCAACATGGCTCAACTAAATAAATAGTTCCAACGTGAATAAAAAGTCTAACGTGCATGCGATCAAGTGTAATCCGATAATTGAGCCACTAGCAATCACTATAAGCTTCGTCACGGCTTATGTCGGCACCTGTACGTCGATTGAAAACAAAACGTACAAGAAACAAAGAAAGGAGGTAAGAAAACAATCTCGCTTAAAAAGCGGCGCATGATACTAAGTACGCACACACAATCCTAACATGGCAAATATATAATCATGATAAATAATGACAAGACAATTTTATGGGAAATGTAACCACCTCAGTAACTCACACATTCGTAATAAATGAACAAATAAACAAGGTTTAAATAAATAGATTATGATAATAAAAATAAAAACTCAACGAAAACAAAATCGGGATTGATCTCATACGTACCCACCTTTAGATCCACTGCTCAAGGACCCATAATACAATGTTACCCCCACCCACACGCTGACACTACCGTATGTGACTAGAGATATGGGGCCGGCTTTAAGGGCACTACCCCTATGGTACCGATACACCTAATACTTGCGCAAGTTTCCGGACTATCACCGTAAGCCTCCGAGGCTCATCCTTAAATACACAATAGTACAAATGTACCCACCTTTAGAGCCACTGCTCAGGGACCCATCATACAATGGTACCCCACACACATTGGTACTACAATCCCAGAAAATATATATATATAAAAGCTCCACAAGGGCGAAAAACAGTAAAGTCCACACACCGAAAATAATACATAACACTTTGTAATGTTATAGTTAATTAGTTATCGAATGTCACTCGAAACACATCATTTTTATCACAGTACTACCACAAAAGCATATACACTGTCACCACCTTCACATTTCTCAAGGTTTAATTTATATCACATTTTCACAAATTATATGCTAAGCATAGTAAATACAAAATCATTAGTCATTATACTGCAACTGCACCACCATATTTTCTATAACAACATATATCAATATCTGAACCTACATTGACATGCAACAAGCAACACACAAATTCCGCTTTTAGAGCGAAATCATATTCTTCCCCCTTACCTACGCAAACGAGAGCTTGTTTGTCAAATACTCCCAAACTCAAGCCGAAAACCCACCGAACAGTTAGAACCAGATTTGGACAGCCTAATAACAGTCCATAAACAGCCCCTAAACGCAATTAAAATGAGCTACCGATTAATAAAACTATTATAAATTCGGATTATTATTAAAATCCCAAAACTGGGTTTTTATAAAATTTAAAATCAGATGAAACTGCTTACACAGATAGATAGCTCTCGAAAAATAGGCTAAGAAAACATATTTGACTGTCAAAAACGGACACCCGATGACCTCGTAATCACCCCTCGAAGCCGCAGTCTTAAAATCCTAAACCGCACCCACTACCGCCATCTACCACCGCAGCCTGGCCTGGTCTGGTTGCCGACCTCTCCTCTCATCCTCACTTCGTCACAGGTCTCTCTCTTCTCTCGTATATCATCTCTCCCGGTCTTTACTCGTTGTACGTGTCTCTCTCTCTCTCTCTCTCTCTCTCTCTCTATATATATATATATATATATATGTATGTATGAAGATTATGTGTTTATAATTAGGTTTTAGTTTTTATTTAAATAACCACATTAGCCCACATAATTATTACTAATTACAAATATAACCCAATATTATTGTTACATATGCATTGCTACATTATTTATTTCACATATATACAATTACACAATACATTAATATCAATTTAGAAAAATAATACAAATAAATAATAAATACCCAAAATTTCCGAGTCGTTACAATAAGTATTGGGGTACAAAAGAAGGTTATTAACATGTTAACTATGCTGACTATAGAACATTTGACATTGCCGTAATGACTTTTGTATGATGAAGATATGCAGCTCCGGAAACATAAATTTTGTTGGTTGTCTTTGATAAAACATATGCATCTAAAACAAAGACAACATATGAAATCTTTTGACATCAATGTTCTGAGTACAAACTAAAACCAAAGAAATCCACGACATTTGTAAAAACAAATTAGTTTAAGACAGAACTAACTATTGCATGTGGAAAGCTCATGCGTATTTACAACATACTCAGATTCACTTGAAGATATTAAAAACAATAGCCTCATATTTACAATTTTTTAAACATAAGAAACCAAATCTGCTATTTAATTCTCATATCCCTTTTCATGTTCTACAATGGTCAGCTGAAAAGCAAGAACTCGATGAAATGAAGTGGTACCCATTAACTTGAATATTCAACATATATAGAACCTTTACTTGAGTCTAGACTTCTATATGACAATGATGAATAGGTATTTGGGATCGTGTAAAAGTAGAAGATGTAGTAATATCCTCACTTATAGTCTCATTCTTCTCCCGACTACTCAGTGGGACTCTTACGAAAACGCCTATCACTAGATTCAATATGTTCATTACCCAACCTCAAATTAGTTCATCAGGTCTAATACCTTCGCGTGATACTAGCTATAAACACCCTTGATGGGATGTGAAGTTTTTTAGATTCCGATCACCTATTGAACATTTCCCTAGAAGCTTCAGGGGGTTTCTGAAAACTAGCTACTTTCCCGGGGATATCTTGATCCATTCTATATTGAATCGAAACACGAAACGAAAAGTATGATTCAATACAACCTCGCTCTACTAGACTAGATACCCTCATAATTTTAGCGAAAGACTTGTAGTCTCTGCACATAGCTCGAGAAATCGAGACACGTTGTTCCATTTTTCGGGTAGAAATCAACTTTTTCGGTCATGCTATAAGGTCGTCAAACAAACTTCTCACAAGCAGATTGATTACCATTCCCACATTGTTCGTATTAGATAAACTCAATATTATTCCAGCAACCCATTCTCGGCTCACCATCACTTCTAGAGTTTGGTCGCGGTCTTAGTGCTGGAAATCTTTCCCATACCCAATTCTGAACATATTGCATTTGTGCCCATAGCTTAAATCTCTCCTGATCTACCATTTCTTCACTCATACTCACAATTTTTCCTCTAGTGATTTCAAGTCCCGGTATATGCAGGCAAGGACAGCGGGGGAAATGGCCAACCTCTTTCCCTTATAGAGTGCAAAACCAATTTTGTGCAAAGGTTTCCCAACGGTGTCATGGGTAACCGGGAAGACATGACCAGAAAGACACAACACAAGAAAGGCCACATGCGCAACATGACTACCGTTTCCCATGAACGCACTCATCCACATTGACCGGAAGACTTTTCGGCTCTTCCTCTTGTTGAGCTCCTTTTTCACCTTCAATGGACATAACCAATATTTAAACAAGGAAATATAGAATTTCATCATATAAACAAGGTAAAATATATGATAAAATTGTACATTTTCTTATTTAAAATATTGGTTATGTCCATTGAAGGTGAGAAAGGAGCTCAACAAGAGGAAGAGCCGAAAAGTCTCCTAGTCAATGTGGATGAGTGTGTTTATGGGAAACGGTAGTCATGTTGCGCGTGTGGCCTTCCTTGTGTTGTGGCCCTCTCATCATGTCTTCCCGGTTACCCATGACAAAGTTGGGAAACATTTGCACAAAATTAGTTTTGCACTCTCTAGGGGAAAGAGGTTGGCCCTTTCCCCCACTATCCTTGCCTGCATATACCGGGACTTGAAATCACTAAAGGAAAAAATTGTGAGTATGAGTGAAGAAAGGGTAGATCAGCAGAGAATTAAGCTATGGGCACAAATGCAGTATTTTCAGATTTGGGCATGGAAAAGATTTCCAGCACTAAGGCTAAGATCCAACTCTAGAATTGATGGTGAACCGAGAATGGGTTGTTGGATGAACATTGGCAGTGTATCAAATGCGGACAATGCGAGAATGGTAATTAATCTATTGATGAGGAGTTTGTTTGGCGGCCTTATAACAGGGCCGAAAAATTTAATTTCTAACCAAAAAAGGAACAATGGATCTCGATTTCTCCAGATATGTGCGAGAACTACAAGTCTTTTGCTAAACTTGTGAGGGTATCTAGTCTAGTAGGGGCCAGTTGTATTGAATTATACTTTCCGTTTCGTATTTGATGCAATTTGGAATATATCAAGTATCCCCGGGAAAGTAGCTAGTTCATAGAGAACCCGTGAAGCTGCTTGTGAAAGGTTTAATAGGTACTCGGAAGCTGAAAAACTTCACATCCCGTCGATGGTATTTATAACTAGTATCACGAAAAGGTATCTTCCTGGTGGAATAGTTTGAGAATGGATAATGAACATATTGAATCTAGTGAGTGATTTCTTAGGAGTTCTCTTGAGTAGTCGGAAGAAGAATAAGACTATAAGTGAGGACATTGCTACCTCTTCTAATTTTACCCGACCTCAAAAATTGAGTTTGAAAGATATCTGTTGATTTGAGAGTAATTGAGTTTTCTTAATTTGTGCAATTATCAAGTGATAAGGACCGATTTGAAATATTTTCAAAACTCCTAGGGGTTTATGCTTATTTAAAAAGAAAGAAGCTAGGTTTTAATTCAGTCGGGTATTACTAGGGAACAGTCAGGCTATATGACTGGTTCACAAACCGTTTGCATAAAAAAAGGGTCAAATGGATAAAAAAATTAAATTTTGATTAATATTTAAGTTTAGGGTAGGCCCCCATATGGTTATATATTTTTATTTGGGTTTTTAGTGTGTTGTACAATTTGTTTTTAATTTATCAAATTCTAATTTGTTGAGAATAGAAAAAATAAATTAGTTATTTAAAGATATCATCTAACCATTCATTTTCTAATCTAACAATGATTAAATAAGCTGACTGTTCCAAAGAGGCAATTGCAACCTACTTTGCTCCCTCTCTCTATTCGTATCCTATGTCTCTAACATCTCTCGGATTTGATGAGCAATGATGTCAAGCTGCCAATCAAAAGCTCTTTAAGATCCCATGATGCTACCGACGTTGTTCCTATAGCAGTCGGATTTGATGAACAACTCAAAGACAAGAAGCGAAAATCAAAGAAACCAGCTGAGGACCAACCTTTGCCAAAGGCAAGTAAGCCCATCCTCTCCAAAAGCTAGGAAACCGAGAAAGAGTATGGCTCAAAAATGTAAAAATTCAGGTCCTCTTGAACCTGAAGATATGCTTTCACTATTCTGATAGCTTTAGTAAAAGTGTAAAACTGATCCTACATTTTGGAATCAACTAAGCTTAGATAGGTTTATAAATTGTGCTCATAAAAAGCTGTTCTCTGAACGTAAATTAAACCTGGATAGTAACAAAGAAGTTAGGCAGTATGTGATGAATTTGCTCAAGAAGACTGGGCTAGAAATTACTGTGATTTATCCCTTGAGCTATGTTGACTATGTGGTGAAAGAATTTTATGCTAATCTGCATGTAAGTGTGTTTGATACCTCTTCTTATTGCTATACTAGGGTTTTTGTGAGGGGCCAGACTATTTCTCTTACTCCTGAAACTATCAATGCTGCAATTGGTTGTAACTCAGTTGCAACTAAAGAGTAAACTAATATTGATGATGATTCTCTTGTCTTTGAGTTGACTGGTAAAGAGGTGAGTTGGAATAATTAGGGGGTGAAATCCTCATCTTTTAAACTGTCTTACTGTGTTCTGGTAAAAATATGTACTATCAAATGGTTACCTGCTAAGCAAACAACCTTTTTAAACAAAACCATTGTTAGGTTTCTCTATAGGGTTGGAACTAGGATGGAGTTGAATTTTGGAAAACATGTTTTTGATCAAATTTGGAGATTTTTCCCTATCCTTGTTTTATCAAAAAACTAGTTTGGAAACATTACCGTTTGTCATCTTTTGGTTTCTGAAAATACAACCAAAAGACTATCAGATACGCGTATATATAAATATTCTTGAACAAAACACCAAGCATAGAAAGCTTATGTTGGTTCTTCTGCAATTGACAAAAGTCTCCTTGAAGAGTCAGATGATGAGTTTGCTTCTGCATAAATTGAAAAAAGTGCCCCTTGTGGCAATGTTTGATGACTTTTCCCCTTGTCATGTGTTGACAAAAAGGGGAAGAAAGTTTCTGAGTTTTGAGACAATGTTTTTCCTTCTTTTAATATTTGGTCTGTAATGCACTTATGTTTAATTCTGCATTGCTTTGCTTTTAAATGTGTGCTAAGTTGCAAGGGGAGTTTTTCTGGTCTATAGTTGTCTGGTATATGTTATATGTTTGAGACTCACCTTTCGTTAAAACAATGACAAACTGGAGATTGTTAGGACGTGTTTTATGGCCATCTAGTTTCCCTTGTCATTATTTTAACAAACAATTTTGTGTTGATGTCTAACATTTTGTGTAATACAATACAGTTGCGACCTTACGTGCAATTCAGTAACCACCAAACCTGACGGAAAAAATTATAGAGAAGATCCAGAAAATTGCATACTACTTGTTTCAAGGAAATGATATCTAAAGATGCAACTTAACCAGCGTAACTGCAGTTAGAACTCAGGCGCTTAGAATTTCAGATATAAGACAAAACAAAGAGATAGGTTTAAATTAGATGAAATAAAAAGTTGCAATTTCATACCTTTGAGTTCTTTGGAATGAAATGAACAATGACCAATGAATTTTTCTCATCTTGAATACCCATAATCAAATAGAGTAACACTGAAAATAGAAAAAAGGTTGAATAGATTATGAAACCTTTTGGGTAAACTAAACATTATTTACTTGTCGACTATAATCAAGTACAACATAACATAAAACAAAAATAGTAAATATGAACCCTTTATTGTTATACATTGCCTAATGGACCTTTTTTACTTTATGTATTTAAACCAGTTTAGACATCTTATATATACTGATAAAAAAACCAAGATCTGCAGAAATAAGCATCCTAATTGTGCTACTAATGAGAAAGGGGATAATACTTGGACTAGAATGTTGAAAATTAGAAGTGAAGCTGAAAAGCATATTATTTGGCTCCTAGGTGATGGAAAAATTTCAGTCAACAAGATAACTGGTTTGGTGATGGTCATTTGAACGATGCTAACCTAGACAATAATATCATGTATAAAGATATCATTACAAATGGGGAGTGGGACAGAGAAAAGTAGTATTATTCCACCAAACTTAAGGCATCGCTTTTCTAGTGATATCAATATTCATACGCTAAGAGAAGATACATTCATTTGGAAAGGTTATAAGAAAGGGAACTTCAGTATTAAATCAGCTTGGGAGATTATGAGAAGCAAGTCCTCTACAAATTGGATAAGCAAAGTAAGTTGGGATAAAATCATGCATGTGAAGATCTCTTGTTTTATCTGAAAACTCTACAACAAAGCTATACATTTGGATCAAGCAATTCAAAGACTTGGAAATAATATAGATGAAAGAAAACACTTATTCAGCAGTGGACCTAGAGGTAAAGAAGTTTGGAAGTACTATTGTAATCTATTGGGAGTTCCAAATAATTTAGAGCAAATAAGGGCCATTTTATTTCTTGGTGGTCACAATCAGGTACTACTAAATCTAAAATTCATTGGAAACTTTGTAAAAGTATACATGTTTTTATTGTGTGGGAAATATGGAAAGTAAGATGCAGCACTAAATATGACAACATAAAAATGAATGGTGCTAAGATTTGTGAAGAAGTCAGTAAGTTGATTAAACTTCATTCAGGCAAAGATAAGTGTTTTCCCTCAAATTTTGATATTAAACTTGGGGTAAATGTTGTGAGCAAAAGAGCTAAAAAGCTAAAAGTGGTAAAGTGGTTGTGTCCTAAATTATATCATAAATTCAATATTGATGGTTGCCATAGAATGAACACTAATCAAAGTGGTGTTGGGGGTATAATGATAAACGATCTAAGGAAGCTTATTCAAGGGTTTTACACCTCGATAAACAGCAATTCTATACTTGAATCAGAGATGAAAGCTACTCTTATGGGTGTTCAAATTATTGAAGAAAATAATATAATTTTTGAGTCAGATTGCCTGCAATTAGTGAATAGTATTAAAGGCAAGGTATGATGCCCCTATGATCTAATCTATATCATATATCTAATTATTCAGCAATTCAAACTTCGTGAATTGAGAATTATGCATATAGAAAGAGAGGGTAATAGAGGAGAAGATTACCTGTCTAATATGTGGTGCGATGAAGATCCATTAATTTCAACTTGTTTAGAAGATTTCCTATATTATCTAAAGGGCGTAATCATCACTGAAGCGAAAGAAATTCCTTACCTACGAATCAAATGACGAATTTTGAAGAATTTTTGAAGAGAAAGAGAGACAGTCTCTCTAAAAGGAGAAAGTCAAATAAATTACTTTTCACGTGAAGAGGTGGTCGCAACTGAAGTATTGAAGGGACGCGTGGAACTTGCTTATTTTATTTCTGTATTAGTCCATAAGTTTATGTCAGTTTGTAGATTTAAGCTTTATTCTGTAACTGCAACAATAACATCCTTTATTCAGTTTGGCAACTCTTTCAAAGTTACATCTGTTTTTGCTATTACATACTAAAACATTTCGTATAGCAATAGTATATAAATATTAGTAAATATAAATTATATAGGCTAAAAAGTAAAGAAAAAAAATGCAAAATTGAGATAGTTAAAATCAATTTCATTGATCAAAATAAGAAAACAAGTTTACTTTAACCGGGAGTTTTCTGCACTCACACAAGTAAATATATTCAAGCGATTTATGGACTTGAACAGAGGGGCCTAACCAACTTTACTAACATCATGCATGTAATCAGAATTTTCCAAAGAATAAAACTACTAAATTGTCTAGACCCCAATTCTATATATTGGATGCTATGACTGGGATATTACTATATTAGGATCCATTTTCTTGAGTTGCTGAATCATATAAATCTTTTATCAGGGCAAGCTTCGAGCATAATCTGGATTTAAGATGGTCTTTTTTACAATCCTACATAAAGATAGACTTATATATAGTGGATCATATCGGAGTCATCGACTCAAAACATATTTTAATTCCCTGCTATTATGAAGAAGATTTTCTACGAATCTGGATGTGCAAATTTTGGTACATTGAAAATAGCCCAATGAGAACTTTTAAATGGTCCTATAATTTTAGCCCAGAAAAAGAATTCTCAGTTACCCCTGTTTGGATCTCTCTATCAAAACTTCCTATCCATCTTTGCAATAAATGTAGCATCTTTAGTATTGCTTCAGCCTTTGGAAAACCCCTTAAATTAGATGAACCAACGGGGAAACTGACATGACCAGGTCTAGCCCGAATCTGTGTTGAAATTGACTTAAGAAAAGAACTGATAAAGAGAGTAAGAATAAACTATGGAGAAAGTGAAGGATTCTGGCAACATTGTAAATATGAAGATATACCAAAATACTGTTCTCAATGTTTTAAACTAGGTCATTCAATAGAGGCTTGTAAGTTCACTAATCTAGATAAAATAGAAGAGGGTAGCAAAGAAGAAAATATCAGCAAAAGGAAAGACATGTAAAGGACAGAGAAGAAGCAAATAAAGAAAATTGCGAAAAGCAATCAAAACAAAAGAATGAAAAGGCCAATTATTACAAAAACCAGGAGAAAATAAGCACAAAAGAATGAGTTACAAAAAGCTTTAATAATGAAATAGCAAGGAATGTGGAAGAAGAAGCAACTAAGACACCAGCTGCAGAAAATCCTGAAAATGCCAATAAAATTATATTAATAGAGAAAGACAAGGGTGAAGAGTGTTATTATCGCTTTCTCGGTCTGGAGATTTGTTCGAATCTGAACAGTCCATCTCGTGCTTAGGATTTTCCTCTTCATCGTAATCTGTAGCACTCTTGGACAACTCATCCCAGCTCACTATGTCATATGACTTGTCTGAATCGGAATTCTTTTCCATATTTGCACTATTTTTAAGTGCAGAAGAGTATAAATATATATAGACAGAAACAAATCTTTTTGTATGTAACAATATATGAATAAAACCTTATTTTAGTTATTCTTGTAACAATATGTATCCAACTAAAAAGAAGAAGTAATCTAATTATAAGAAACAAGAATAAATAAAATAAGCTTTTGTTAATAAGACGCTAATAACAATTGATATATATATATAAATTGTTGTTAGCATGTTATTAACAAAAGCTTATTTTATTTATTTTTGTTCCTTCTAATTAGATTACTTCTTCTTTTCAGTTGCATACATATTGTTATAAAAATAAATAAAATAAAGTTTTATTCATATTGTTAGTTTATTACATAAAACAAGATTTCTTTCTCTCTCTATATATCTTATACTCAAAAATGGCGTCTTCTTCTCTTAAGGATGGTGCAAAAATGGAAAATAATTCCGATTTAGACAAGTCATATGACATAGTGAACAGGGATGAGTTTTGCAAGAGTGCTACAGAGTCCAATATATGAAGAGGAAAATCCTAAGCGCAAGATGGACGGCTCATATTAGAATAAATCACTAGACAGAGAAAGGAATAATACAACGAAAGTTATTTTCTATGGCAACTTTAGCTATGATGATGGTAGATCTGACTCCGATAGTGACAACAAGGACAACGACCCGCCCGAGATTGCTGAATATGAAGATATTACTCTTCTTAGGAAAAGAAAATGTGGGCTAGAGGTTCCTACTGAATTTGAAAACCCTCGATACATAAAACTAAAAGAAGAAGTGGATATAAAAAATTTGATCAAAAATCATGCCCTTCTTTTTCTTCCCGCGAAATCTCATTCTAAGTTCAAAGATGTATCCATGAAGTGGAATCAGTGGATCTCAAGCCCCTTTTTCGAGTACAAGCAAACTTATTTCTTTCAGGATTTATCTTGATTCTTCTGCGAGGATGGAAACAACCTAAGAAAAGAAAAACTCTGACCTTAACAATTTGATCAATTTTTAAAGAGGTTTGGAAGATGAATAGAGTGAAAAAGACTTGCTACCATCCAAATATTGATATTTACTTGATGGGAAAAAACAAAATGTTGTGCTATTTATCCTAGCAATTAGAAAAAAGAAAAAGAAAGCAATACATCACATCATTTGGCAAAAGTAGCTACATTCCTAGCCAAATTGAAATTGTCAAAATGCTCAGAAAACATTGTACGATCAGTTTAAACTAATTGTTAGGCGTAAATAGAACTTTTATCTAGGATTAATATTGTGGATTATGCACCTTATCATAATTGTCTTGTTTACCAGTGAAATCCTTAATCACGTTCAAGTGTGTTTCTAAATCATTTATCTATATCATCTCAAACCCGAGATTCACTAGATAACATCTCAATAAATCATCTAATATAAATCAAGTATACCCACCAGAGACTCATTCTGAAACACGTTTGTGTTGGGTCGGGTCGATATGTATATTGTCTAAAGTCATTCTCGCTTGATTCCAAATTGCATTCCCCATATGATATTGAGGACATTAAGCCTGATTAGGATTTTGACTATAAAGACAAGTGAGAATATATGTGGTGATCTCTAAATGGAAATCAGATTATAATGTATGTGATGTTGAACGGATTGATGAGCTCATCTTCCTTGTTGATCTTTAAATGGTTCATCTCTTTTACACCTTTAATTACTTTTATATCCATTAAAGAATAGTTCAATCTATACACATATCGTCCGACCAAGCCTAAACGTGTTTCAGAACACGTTTCTGATGGGTATAATTGATGATATTAGATGATTTATTAAGATGTCATCTAGTGAATCTAGGGTTTGAGAGATGCGATAAAGAAATGATTTAGAAGCACACTTGAACCTGATTAGGGATTTGACTACAATAAACAAGTGAGAATTTATGTGATGAGAAACCAGATAATAATGTATGTGACGTTGAGGGGATTGATGAGCTCATCTTTCTCGTTGATCTTTAATTGGTTCATCTCTTTTATGTCTTAGATTCCCTTTTATATCCATTAAAGAAGAGTTCAATCTATATCTTACACTGAAAACTATTTACAGATTTTCCGAATATGTAACCACAACTTCAAACAGTAGGTATCATTGATGTGAGGTTCCAGAATCTATGTGACTATATTCAAATTAATCGCATTGGTCTTTGAATAAATTTGAAATTTATCCTCAATTATCTTTAAAACATTTGCTTTTCTAGATTTCGACAAACACCGTTACATAATTTTAGGGTATATTTCATTTGAGCATCTAGGTTGAATTTATAAACATCCTATAATTAATGTCTTAACAGCCCACACATTTCGTGTGATCCTCTTATCCCCATTCGGGACTCACACCCTTTCATCGATAATTCTAATCGATTTCAAGGTGATACAACGAACAACGATCAACATGAATCGTTTTGGTTATTGCTCATTAGACACGAGGTAGACTCGATTACATGAATCGTCGGGTTACCCCACATTTATAGAATCTCAGAATTTTCGTAATCACGTTAAACATTTTCGTGTTAATTAACCATAGGAAACCTAAATAAAACAATTTATTTAACCAGTCCGTTCTTCTTCTTTTTCCATAAAGTTAAAGAAAGAAATAACATTTACCGTTGAAATGTAAAAGTAGTCCATTAGTAATACAAGTTGCAACATCAACATGCAGTATACCAGTCGCATAATAAATTCAATTTCTATACATACACATGAATTTATAAACGGCCAAATCTAAGTATACATGCAACGCTTCACTATACACACATCTCTTCAACCATAAATCTTAATCAACAGAAATTAACTTTAAAGGAAACAAACAAAACTAACTACGTTTCCAGAATTGAACAAAACAGTGCAACGTTTATGAATAGCAAATGGAATACAAACTAACCAAAGGATTACCAGGAATGCAAAATCCTATATCTAACATTTTAGTCTTGTCCAATGTATATAAATCTAAATCTCTTCTAACAATGCAAACTTGGGGTAATGACTTTGAAACAATCACCTTGTTTATCTGCACATTGTACAGTCTCATTAATCACCGTTAGTGAAATTCCTATCCGCTGTTCTAGATGCAGTTTTGCAGTAAGGTTCCAAGTGGAGTTGGAACTGCAGTTGGAACCAAGTGTATAAGGTTCCAAGTGAGGTTGGAACTGCAGTTGGAACCAAGTGTATTAATGGACAGAACTGTTTTAAAATTAAATGTACTTGGAAATACTTCACACGCACATTTAACAACGGAGTTCACCTAACTAGGCTACGTCTCCGGGGCACTTACCCAGATTATGATATTATAAAAAGCTTACAATATATGACTCAAGTCTTAATGAAAAACTTAGACTCCCTCTAGGTTTTTCTGCCTATCACTATATTGCTCCTACTCTATAACTATCACTTCTAAATCAATGGCATCCCACCATTGTTTTCTTTTTAAAGCTCACGTGTATTCTCTCTAGAAAATAAGTTCTTTATAATTTAGAACACACACTTTTACAAGCTTAAGTTACTAAGTATATAAAAAAGTAAAAACAATCTTCTATCTTCAATATCTTTTGATTGCTTTTGACTTGGTTGATTAGCTTCAATCTCTCCAAGTATCACGAGATTCTTCAGCATGGATTGACTCTAATCATCTTTGATTAATACCTGTTTAGTAACACACTTGAAAGTAGGAGTTAATCTTTTCCTTTGAAAGGAAACATATAAAGATATGATCTCTTAAAGATAATATCTTTTCATAAACATATGAAACATTTAACTCCACATATCAATCAATCTTTAAACATATCTTTACTGAATATTATAAGGATCAAAAGATTGAAACAAGTGATAAGGACAAGCATAAGAATAGAGATATATATTAAAAGGAAACATAACCTTATAAACTAATCTCTTTATATCTTTTATAAAACATCTTTCCTTAACACTTTGATATTCTCAATATACGCATATTAACCATGTTAAGATTATATGAGAATATATCCTGCATACTTTAAAACACATAATTATTATTAAAGAATAGTTATGCAGATTTATAGAACAAGACAGAATTCTGCTTAACAGCAGGTTGGAACTAGTGGTTGCAACTGAGGTTGCAACTTACTTGAAACCTGTCAACACAGGTTGTAACTGAGGTTGCAACTGGTACTTGAAACCTAATTCTACTATCTTAGTAGGTTGTAACTGAGGTTACAACATTGCTTGAAACCTGTCAATACTGTCTTAGTTCTTAACAACAGTTAGGATTTATTTAGTAAAAACCAATAGACAATAAACAATATTTAGACCAGAAATCTGGTCCTAACAATCTCCCCCTTTGTCATTGGTTTTGACAAATCAATTAAGTTTATAAATCATCCCAACCACCTGCAAATTCAATATCAGCACAGTCTTTAAATAGTATATTAACAATACTAAAGAGTCATCTGTTTAAGCTCCCCCTGTATGTTAGAATTGCAGGCACTTCATACGCACAGAATTTATCCATTCATAAATTCAATTTAAAAGACATCAAAATGGAAATTGCAGAAATTTAAAGGCCAAAAACATGGCACAACAATGTCTTAGTACAGCAATTAAAAAAGTAATTAAAACCAGCAGCATTGAGTCTTGAAATTGAAATAAAAAAAAACATAAACTTCAACATAAACTTCACTCCCCCTATTTGTCAGCAACCATTGTAATCAGTCACGAGGTATATCAGAATGTGGAGCTCTTTCTCTGAGAGGTTGGTCTCTAACCACCTCTTCATTTTTTTCTTCACTGCTTATAGAGAAACAATCATCACTATCACCATCATCCTCACTCTCAATAATATCCACCAGCAGCTTATTGATTTGATAATCATCAGCATCCAATTCAGCTCTCCTTTCTTGATTATAAGCCAGCTTCTGGAGTAAGTACCACTTTACTCCTTTCTTCTTGTCTGAGGGAGCAGTAGATGTCTCTTCTTCTTTTTCTTTGCCCTTTTCTCCAGATATGTCATTGACATGCCCTTCTTTGAGCAGTTTTGCAGAGATATAAATAGCAGAGGGACAATCTGAGATTGGTTCTGTGGCTGTGCTAATAGGCTTGGATCCAGTCATAGGTAGGACTTGAGCCATAATCACCCCAGTGATTAGACAAGGAAAGGGGAGCAAAATTGAGGATGAGGTATCAGCACTGAATTCTTTAATCAAATTAAAAACATGAGTACCAAAATCAATTGGCAAAGAGGACATGATCCTATAGAGAAATATGGCCATTTCCTTATTGACTTTGGATGGCTGCTTAGTGGGATTCCAATTGAACCTAGCTATTTTGTGCAGCACAGATGCACACAAGGTGAGGGAGGAGGTTTTAATGGAGTGACCATCAAACCTATTGTTCTTGCCAGTTAGAATTAAAGCTAGTATTTCTAAGTCTGGTTCAACATTATCAACTTCAGTAGGACTAGGACAGCACAGATAATCATTGATCAACTTAGGGGTGAAATCCAGAGTCACACCCCTTAAAAACACTCTGCCATAGGCAGGATCACCCTTAACAAACACAGTATTACTAAGATTGGCATAGAATTCTTTAATTATAGCAGGGTAATAAGAATTAGGATAAGAAATAGTTCTATCTAGGCCAACAGCTGACAGCAGTTTCTCAATATGTACTTGAATATGTGGATAGCTAACTAGATTAAGTCTTCTTTCACTGTGAATCTCCCTACCAGTAAAAGACCTAAACCTTCTATACGTGGTCCTACTCCAAAACCTAGGATCAGTCTCATGAAACTTAGACTGATAAGAGAAAACAGTTGGAGTTGGATGATCCTCTACAGTTTTCCTAGCTCTTTTCTTAGTGCGCTTTTTCTGAGATGAGGAAGTCTCACTTACCTTAGCTTTTGATCCTGGACTTGTTGGAGATTTATTCATGAAATCTCTTAGAGTGCAATCATCATCAATGTTCAGGTTGGGGTTTTTAGAAGGGTTTGATGACATGGTTGCAACTGGGGTTAGAACCTTACTTAGAACCTTGCAGTGGGTTTCTACAGCAGGCCTAGGGTTTTACAGAGGTGAGAGAGAGAGAGTTATTCTGTAAAAAGTAATTGATTTTGGATAGTAAAAAGATGTTTGTATAAATAACAATAAAGACCATATCTTTTTGAAATTGGAAATAGATACATGCAAATCAATTAAGAGACAGATTTTGGCTTAAAAATAGGAAGTATTTTATCAACAGAATTTTGAAAAATAAATCATACTATGATCACGAAAGAAACAGTTGGCATTAAGATAAATTCAGCCAATTAAACAGATAAACATTCCTTTTTCAAAACAGATTCATCCAAAATTTGAAAATTCAAAAATTGAAGCTTTAAGGAAATTTGACTTGATTCAAGATAAAGAACACTTAAACAGATATCTAACTTTTAGGAGAACAAAAGAAACCTAGCAATTTACTCACGAAAATATGTTTATCAAAGAATAACTCTAATAAAGATTAAATTTTAGGAGCTTAAATTGAGCAAATCCGTTTTTATTTCTACACAAAAACTAGTTTGATGACCTCAGCAAGGAAAGAGTATAAGTGATGTCAAAAAATAACAAGACTTTGTCTTGGCAGTTATAGAATAGACTGAGGTTTCAACTGATGTTTCAACTGAGCTTGCAACCAGTATTTTTAACACGAGGTTTCAACTGATGTTGCAACTGAACTTCCAACCAACTATTGAGAGTGTGAGGTTTCAACTGATGTTGCAACTGAACTTGCAACCATCATAAAAAATTGCACTTTGTGCTTGCAACTCTATTACCAGAGAGGTTTTTTAAGGACAAGTTACCTCACATCTGTTTTTGAGGCACCAAAAAAGCGGCTTTTTCAAGACAAAAACATCATAGCTCAAAATAAGACTTTAACCTTAGAAATAAAACTTATTAAAGGTACTCAATACAGACATATTTAGCAAAAGTATTCAATTAGATTGATAATGACATACCCCTATGTCACTTCTTAATGATTCAAACTTGTTTGTATCAAGGGGCTTTGTGAAAATATCTGCTAATTGTCTTTCAGTTGAAACATGTTCTAAAATTAAGCTCTTTTCTTCAACTAGTTCTCTAATAAAATGATGCCTTAGATCAATATGTTTGGTTCTGGAATGTTGAACTGGATTTTTAGCTAAATCTATAGCACTTTTGTTATCACAAAACAGAGTTAATATCTCTTGTTTAACATTATAATCAGTTAACATTTGTTTCATCCAAATTAGTTGAGTGCATCCACTTCCAGCTGCAACATATTCTGCCTCAGCAGTAGATAAAGATATGCAATTTTGCTTTTTACTGAACCAAGAAACAAGATTGTTTCCAAAATAAAAACAACCACCAGAAGTACTCTTTCTATCATCTATGTTTCCTGCCCAATCTGCATCACAGTAGCCACTAAGAAAATGGTTTGTATCTTTAGAATACCATAGGCCTAGATGAGGTGTTCCTTTTACATATCTTAGAATTCTTTTGACAGCTAGAAGATGAGGTTCTAAAGGATTTGCTTGATATCTGGCACAGACTCCTACACTTAAGCAAAGGTCTGGTCTACTAGCAGTTAAATACAGCAAACTTCCAATCATGGATCTATAAAGACTGGGACAAACACTTTTTCCTTTATCATTTTTAGACAGTTTAAGGGTAGTACTCATAGGAGTTCTCTTTTCTTTACTCTCACTTAGACCAAACTTCTTAACAAGATTGTCTGCATACTTGCTTTGACATAGAAAAATCCCTTTCTCATTCTGTTTAACTTGCAATCCTAGAAAGTAAGTCAATTCACCTCCACCACTCATTTCAAATTCATTTTTCATATCAGAAATGAATTCTTCTATCCTATTATTAGAAGATGAGCCAAACACAATGTCATCAACATATATTTGAGCAACAATTATATCCTTTGTAGTTTTCTTTGTAAACAGAGTTTTATCAACTCCCCCTCTTTTAAAACCTTTTTCAAGCAAAAACTTGGTTAATCTATCATACCAAGCTCTAGGGGCTTGCTTAAGACCATACAAGGCCTTTTTCAGCAAATAAACATGTTCAGGAAAGTTAGGATCTTCAAATCCCTTAGGTTGACAGACATAAACCTCTTCATTAATCACACCATTAAGAAAAGCACTCTTTATGTCAAGTTGAAACAGTTTAAAATCATACAGACATGCAAGAGATAGAAGCATTCTAATGGACTCAATTCTAGCTACAGGAGCAAAGGTTTCATCAAAGTCAATTCCCTCAATTTGTGTGTAACCCTGAGCTACCAACCTAGCTTTATTCCTGATAATCACTCCATCCTCATCACTTTTATTTCTAAAAATCCATTTAGTCCCTATAACATTTTTATTAGAAGGTCTCGGTACTAAAGTCCATACATCATTTCTCTCAAATTGAGCCAATTCATCTTGCATAGCTAAAATCCATTCACTATCTTCTAGAGCTTCTTTTATATTCTTAGGTTCTAACTGAGAGATATAACAAGCAAAGTGAACAACATTATTTCTTTTACCTCTGGTTCTCATACC
This sequence comes from Primula veris, assembly GCA_963682055.1. Classification (NCBI taxonomy): domain Eukaryota; kingdom Viridiplantae; phylum Streptophyta; class Magnoliopsida; order Ericales; family Primulaceae; genus Primula; species Primula veris. The sequence continues at coordinate 33,540,716 of OY821742.1, read as the reverse complement.
TGAAGTAACTTCTCCTATGACATTGTCAAGAGAATGATTTTTCTGAGTCCTTACATAGCGAGGCCTGCTAGTTGACTGAGCATGAGAACTTTCTTCTTCTTCTTCAGATTCAGCAGCATTTTGGGTTTCAACTGTGGTTCCAACCTCAGTTCCAACCTCAGTTGTAACCTCAGTTGCAACTGGACTTCCAACCACTCTGGGACTTCCAGTGTGTTGAGTTTCTTCTTTCTCTTTTTCTGTAGTCTCAGCCTGTTCATCATCACCTGTAATCTCATCAACAGTTTTTAGGTCATCAAATAACACATTATAAGATTCCATAACACAATTTGTTCTTTGATTGAAGACTCTAAATGCTCTACTATTCTGAGCATAACCAAGAAAAATCCCTTTATCACTTTTAGAGTCAAATTTACCAAGATGCTCTCTATCTCTGAGAATGTAGCAAACACATCCAAAAACTTGAAAATACTTTACATTGGGTTTTCTACCTTTCCATATTTCATAAGCTGTCATGGAAGTACCTTTAGTAATATACACTCTACTAGCTATATGACAGGCAGTATTAACAGCTTCAGCCCAAAATCTATTGGCAAGTTTCTTAGTGTTAAGCATTACTCTAGCCATTTCCTGAATGGTTCTATTTTTCCTTTCAACTATGCCATTTTGCTGTGGAGTCTTAGGAGCAGAGAACTCATGACATATTCCTAAGGAGTTGCAGAATTCTTTAAACCTGATATTTTCAAATTCAGTTCCATGATCACTTCTAATCCTAGCAATATTACCACTAGTGGAACCTTTTTCAAGTTGCAGTTTTAAGCACAGAGTCTTGAATAGTTCAAAAGTTTCAGACTTATCCTTTAAGAACACTACCCAAGAGTATCTAGAGAAATCATCTACAACAACTAGAATGTACTTCTTACCACCTATACTAGCAGTTTGCATAGGACCCATCAAGTCAATGTGAAGAAGTTCTAAGACTCTCTTAGTGTAGACTAGACTAGTACTTTTGTGAATACTTTTGGTTTGTTTGCCTATAGCACAATCACCACAGACACTTTGAGTTTTAGCACTAAGTTTAGGAATTCCTCTTATCAATTCCTTTTTAACAAGCTTATCTAAAGTTTTGTAATTCACATGCCCAAGCCTTTTATGCCAAATATCTACATTATTAGTAATGGCTTGATTACACCTACTTTGAGGCAATTCTTTTTCAGCTTTTTCAAACACATAGCAACTGTTGGTTGATCTAACTCCAGTCATGATTAAATCATTGTTAAGATTAGTAATTAGACATCTTTCTTTGTCAAATTTAACAGTCATTTCATTATCACAGAGTTGACTGATACTAATAAGATTAGCTTTTATACCATCTACAAGAAAAACATCCTCAATATTAGGCATTCCAGGTTTGTTTAAGGTACCTTTACCAATAATTTTACCTGTATCTCCACCTCCAAACACAACAGTGTTACCTGTAAGAATGGTGACATTTTTTAGGAGACTTGGGGTACCTGTCATATGCTTAGAGCATCCACTGTCAAAATACCAATCATTAGAAGTAACAGCATTCAAAGAGTTAATAACAGCTTTGTTGTTAGCAACTAAAGTAGCTTTTTCTTTAACTTTCCAGACCCATTTCAAATTTTTATTGACAGAAGCCAACCAGGTATTCTGGGAAATATACTTTCTGTTTCTTTTTAAATAACACTGGATTTCAGAATGACCAGGTTTTTTACAGAAATTACACAACTTCAACCTAAAGTTATTTTTATCCCTAAAGCTATTCAGTTTATTCATGGTTGCAACTTTGGTTGTAACTGAGCTTCCAACCTTCTTTACATAAACCTGAGTTTTATTCCTGGTTGCAACTCTGGTTGCAACTGAGCTTCTAACCTTGTGGTCAAAATCATGAGTTTTATCTTTAGCAACAGCTTCAATAAAAGTAGTTTTTCCTGTACTCTTACCACCATAGTAACCTAGACCACTGATATCTTTGGAGCCTCTAGAATATGACAGCATGTCATCTAATTTATCTGAAGCAGAAACATTCAGCAATTTTATTATCTTTTTAGTTTCAGTAAGTTCAACCAGTTGTAATTTAAGCTTCTCTGTAAGACTTTTAACCTCATCCTTTAGATCAACATTCAGTTTGCTTATGATCAAGGATTGTTTACTTAGACATTTATACTTTTCATACAGAACAAGGTATTGCTTAGTAATGTTTTCATCAGAAGGCTCTTCCTCATCACTGCTATATGTTTCACAGCCAGTTGTAACTGGGGTTGAAACCTGTTCATAGTCACTTTCATAAGTAGGTTCTTTTTCAGTGATTATTCCCATGAAATTAACAAAATTGGAACCATCCTCTTCATCACTGTTACTCTCAGAATCACTATCACTATGAGTGGTTATATAAGCATTTTTGTTTCTTTTTAAAGTGTTTGCACACTCAGCCTGAATATGACCAAAACCTCTACATTCTCTACACTGAATCTCTTTAGGTTTGTATTCTTTGTTATCCTTTTCTTTGGAATTCCACTTTCCTGTAGAGTTATTATTGAACCTAGACTCTGTCTTAAACTGGTTATCCTTTTTCTGAAAGTTTTTAGATGAACCAGTATCATCCTCCTTTTTCTTATAAAACTTCTTGTACACCTTTTTTGCAAAGAAAGCTAGTTGTTCTTCATCACTCATTTTATCACAGGCATTAGATTCAGATTTCTTAGCTTGAAATGCTATTCCCTTTTCTGGTCTTTTATGTTTGAAGAATTTCAGTTCATGAGTACTTAGATTTCCTATGAGTTCTTCAAGTTTAAGATTATCTAAGTCAGTTGATTCTTCAATAGCTGTGACCTTAATTTCAAACCTTTCTGGGAGTGACCTAAGAGTTTTCTTAACAAGTTTAGCATCACTGTATTTTTCACCTAAGGTTCCAGCTTGATGAGCAATCTGGCAGATTCTACCATTAAATTGTTCAATGTTTTCATCTTCCTCCATTCTTAAGTTCTCAAATTGGGTAGTTAACTGTTGAAGTTTGAAAGCTTTTACTTTAGTGGTTCCTTCAAAAGTAACTTGCAAAATATCCCATGCTTCTTTAGCTGTTTCACAATGAGAGATATACCTGAATACGCTAAGAGTTACACCAGCAAAAATCAAGTTTATGGCTGTTGAGTTGGCACTTGATTTTCTGTCTTCTTCAGCAGACCATCTGTCTTCAGGTAAGAGAATCAGTTCTCCTTCATTATCCATGGTAGTTGGAGCCTCCCATCCATACATAACAGTCTTCCATGCATGTTCATTCTGCTGTTTGATGAAAGACCTCATTCTAATTTTCCATACTCCATAGTTTACTCCTCCTTCAAGCAATGGAGGTTTGTTGAAGGCGTTTCCTTCCCTCATTAAGTCCATTGTTACTAGAACACATGATCCACACTAAGTAAGATCTAGTGTGAAGCTCTGATACCAATTGAAATTCCTATCCGCTGTTCTAGATGCAGTTTTGCAGTAAGGTTCCAAGTGGAGTTGGAACTGCAGTTGGAACCAAGTGTATAAGGTTCCAAGTGAGGTTGGAACTGCAGTTGGAACCAAGTGTATTAATGGACAGAACTGTTTTAAAATTAAATGTACTTGGAAATACTTCACACGCACATTTAACAACGGAGTTCACCTAACTAGGCTACGTCTCCGGGGCACTTACCCAGATTATGATATTATAAAAAGCTTACAATATATGACTCAAGTCTTAATGAAAAACTTAGACTCCCTCTAGGTTTTTCTGCCTATCACTATATTGCTCCTACTCTATAACTATCACTTCTAAATCAATGGCATCCCACCATTGTTTTCTTTTTAAAGCTCACGTGTATTCTCTCTAGAAAATAAGTTCTTTATAATTTAGAACACACACTTTTACAAGCTTAAGTTACTAAGTATATAAAAAAGTAAAAACAATCTTCTATCTTCAATATCTTTTGATTGCTTTTGACTTGGTTGATTAGCTTCAATCTCTCCAAGTATCACGAGATTCTTCAGCATGGATTGACTCTAATCATCTTTGATTAATACCTGTTTAGTAACACACTTGAAAGTAGGAGTTAATCTTTTCCTTTGAAAGGAAACATATAAAGATATGATCTCTTAAAGATAATATCTTTTCATAAACATATGAAACATTTAACTCCACATATCAATCAATCTTTAAACATATCTTTACTGAATATTATAAGGATCAAAAGATTGAAACAAGTGATAAGGACAAGCATAAGAATAGAGATATATATTAAAAGGAAACATAACCTTATAAACTAATCTCTTTATATCTTTTATAAAACATCTTTCCTTAACACTTTGATATTCTCAATATACGCATATTAACCATGTTAAGATTATATGAGAATATATCCTGCATACTTTAAAACACATAATTATTATTAAAGAATAGTTATGCAGATTTATAGAACAAGACAGAATTCTGCTTAACAGCAGGTTGGAACTAGTGGTTGCAACTGAGGTTGCAACTTACTTGAAACCTGTCAACACAGGTTGTAACTGAGGTTGCAACTGGTACTTGAAACCTAATTCTACTATCTTAGTAGGTTGTAACTGAGGTTACAACATTGCTTGAAACCTGTCAATACTGTCTTAGTTCTTAACAACAGTTAGGATTTATTTAGTAAAAACCAATAGACAATAAACAATATTTAGACCAGAAATCTGGTCCTAACAGTTAGATTAAAAAGTGGATGGTTAGATGATATTTTTCAATAACTAATGTGTTTTTTCTATTTTCAACAAATTAAGATTTGATAAATTAAAAACAAATTGTACAACAAACTATAACAAAACTAAAATAAAAATATGAAACATTATGGGTGCCTACCCTAATCTTAAATATTAACTAAATATTTAAAAAATATATCAATTTGATATCATTTTATGCAAACGGGTTTTGGGGCCGTTAAATTTAACGGAGTGACTGCACAAAATAAATACCTCAAACTTGGTGACCCAAATTAAATACAGTAAACAACGGATGGTTTGTATCAAACCTTAAGTAGACATGAAACAACTACATTAACACTTTTTACACATGCAATACCCTGGATACTAACAAGTACAATTTGTAGTAATTTCAAACTCAACGTTAACAGACAAAGTTACAGTAAACAACCAATTCAATAATGGATTTTTAACAGTAAATAATGCCAAAACCAAAGCCTACCAATTAGTAAACTACTCAGTAATCCGTAAATAACCTATCAGAACTGTATATATGCAGATTTCAAACAATAACAGTACACATAACCATTTTTGCAAACAGTCACAATACCCAACGTAATTTTCTCAAAATTGTACCAATTTATAACAGATAAGTTTTAAGAATATTGTTGTCAATTTTTCTACGTAAGGCATTATTGGTATAAATTACTGAAATTAATAAACAAACAAATTATATGCAAAAACTGAATAATAAATAATGTAATAAACAAACTTACACGGGTTACTAAAATTATGGTAACAATTACCCCGAGTCGAGTACGAAACTCTCTCTTTAAAACTTATTCTCCCCCCAAAGACTTTTGGGTTTTTGTGGACGTAAGTTTCCCAAGATACAACGGGTGTCGCGATCAATCGCACGGCGAATCAGGGTGATATTTGCCCTCTCTCAGACACGCGGATGTAATGTAAAAAATAATGCAAATTTGTTTTCCAAAATTTTACTCCGATCCAGATTTGTCATATGGTTCGAACAAACAAACAACAAACCAATTACTCTCTATTTTGAACTATTTTGTCCAATTATGTGACATGTGCCATCAGATTAATTGAATTCAGTGTACTAAACAAGAAAATAATTGAGAATTTAGGATACCAAATAAGAAATGTTTGAGAATTCAAGGCATCAAAATGAACAAAAAAGTTCAAAATAGAGAAAAAAAACTTGAATTCATTGTATTAAATAAGAAAAATAAGATTTCAGGGTATTAATCGAGAAAATAACAACAATTCAGTGTACAAAAACCATAAAAATTCTAGTTAAACCCAAACCCAAATCCATATATATATATCTTTATATATTTCCATTCCAATTTGGTGTTGTGAACACCATCCCCAACTAATATAAATGACTAAATTAGAGACCAATATAAATTCACAATAATTACATTTTTCCAACAATGTCCTGTTGAAATTCCTAACTTAGTTGGTTTTAAATGTTCAACTTTTAATTTTTTAAGTTATAAACCTTTGAGTTGCAATGTAATTAAGAATAAGCATAACTTATATCTTTTCATTTTTATTCCTATTAGTATAAATAGGTATTTATTCTTCTTTTTTAAACACCACCAAAAAAAAGGAGAGATTATAATAAAAGTTTGTTCCCCATTTTATTTTTGTGAGTTAGCTTTTTCCGGCACTGTTTTTTTCTTTCCAACAGTGGTACCAGAGCCAACGGTCCCAAAATGGCCGGTGGATTGACCCCTTTTATCCCCATTCTTAAGAAAGATTTCTATGATAATTGGAGCATAAGAATGAAAGTGTTTCTCGGTTCCCGAAATGTGTGGAAAATCGTAGAGACCGGGTATAATGAACCCGAAGAAGATGCTGACGTAACTCAGGCTCAAATGGAGGACTTAAAGAAGAAGGTTCGAAAGGCTCTTAACATCATCCACCAAGCTTTGGATGAAACTATGTTCGAAAAGGTGACGTGTGCAACCACGAGCAAAGAAGCTTGGGATATTTTGGAGAATTCGTTCAAAGGAGTTGACAAGGTAAAAAAGATTCGACTCCAAACCTTACGTGGTGATTTTGAGGCTTTATGTATGAAAGTCTCTGAATCGGTTGACGACTATTTTTCACGAGTTCAAAAGGTCGTCAATCAAATGAAAAGATGCAGAGAAAAATTGAACGACACCCGTGTTGTCGAAAAAATTCTACGTTCTTTAGATTCCAAATGAGATTATATTGTTGTGGCTATCGAGGAATCTAAAGATGTAGAATCTATGACGGTGGATCAACTCTTGGGCTCGCTCCAAGCTCATGAAGAAAAACTCAACAAAAGAGTTGTGAAAGAAGAGTCGCTCGAGCAAGCTCTTCAAACGAAATTTAGCATGAACGAGAAAAGTTTTGGCAACTCGAAAAGACAACGAGAAAGAGATCGAGGTCAAAATTATGGTCGTGGTGGTTACAACTCTTTCAAAAAAGAAGAGAGGAGACAAAACTCTTATCCGACGAGAGGCCGTGGAAAAGGAGAAAATTATAATGGAAAACCATAGTATGATAAGTCCCAAATTAAATGTTATAATTGTCAAAAATTTGGGCATTACGCTTCCGAGTGTAGATGGAGTAATAATAAATTTGAGTAAAGGGCTAATTTTTCTAGAGAAAATGAAGAACGTTCTACACTTTTATTTGCGCATAATAAAAATAAAAGTGGAGAAATACTACGTGGTATTTAGATACGGGGGCTAATAACCATATGTGTGGTAATAAAAATATGTTTACCGAAATTGATGAAACGACAAATGGTGATATTTATTTTGGTGATGAATCTAAAATTCCGGTGAACGGGAAGGGAAATTTTTTAATCCAATTAAAAAATGGAGAAAATGATTTTATCTCGAACGTTTATTATGTGCCAAATATGAAGTCTAATATTTTGAGTTTGGGACAACTTTTGGAAAAGGGCTATGATATTCATTCGAAAAATTATAATATTTTATTAAGTGATAAAAATGGAAATTTGGTTGCAAAAGTCCCGATGTCGAAAAATAGAATGTTTTCTTTGGATATTCAAAATGGTGGGGCTAAATATTTGAAAGCGTGTTTTAAAGACAAATCTTGGCTTTGAGATTTGAGTTTTGGGCACCTTAATTTTGGTGGCTTGAAATTGTTAAGTAGTAAAAATATGGTGAAAGGTTTACCTCATATTGATTATGTTGATAAATTTTGTGAGACATGTTTATTTGGAAAACAACCGAGAAAAAGTTTTCCGAAACAAGCGACAACAAGAGCTAAAAAACCGCTGGAAGTTGTTCATACGGATATTTGTGGCCTATTAAACCAAGTTCTCTTGGAAAAAGCAATTATTTTGCTCTTTTAATTAATGATTTTAGTCGAAAGACTTGGGTTTATTTTTTGAAATGAAAATCCGATGTTTTTGATAATTTCAAAAAATTTAAAGCTCGTGTTGAAAATGAAAGTGGTCACAAAATAAATTTTATGAGATCGGATCGAGGGGGAGAATTTCTCTCAAATGATTTTGAAAAATATTACGAAGAAAATGGGATTTTTCATCATTTGACGGTTCCTTATACCCCACAACAAAATGGGGTTGTTGAAAGAAAAAACCGATCTCTTTTAAATATAGTTCATAGCATGCTTAAAAGTAAAAATGTTCCAAAATAGTTTTGGGCCGAGGCCGTGAATAGTGCTGTTTATTTATCGAACCGTTCTCCATCCCAAAGTGTTTGAGGTAAAACTCTCGAGGAAGCATGAAGCGAAAGAAAACCGGTTATTTCTCACTTACGAGTTTTTGGGAGTATTGTGTATGCTCATGTTTCGGATAAAAAACGATCCAAATTAGACGAAAAAAGCGAAAAATTTTTATTTATCGGTTACGACTCGAGGGCGAAAGACTATAAATTATATAATCCAGAAAATGGAAAATTTGTTATTAGTCGAGATGTTGAGTTTGATGAAGAGGGAACATGGGATTAGGACAAAAAGAAAGACGACTACGATTTTTTCCCTTATTATGGCGATGAAGAAGAAGAGCAAATCGAAATGGAAGAAGAGCTCGCTACTCCACCTCCATCACCACAATCACAAGTCCAACCACAATCCCCAATTGACAAAAGTTCTAGCGAAAGAACGCCACGTTTCCGCACTATGCAAGAGTTATATGAGGTAACGGAAAATGTTGATAATGTTACTCTATTTTGTCTTTTTGCGGGTTGTGAACTGATAGGTTATGGAGAGGCGATGGAAAATAAAAATTGGAGAAAAGCTATGGATGAGGAAATGGACTCGATAATAAAAAATGATACGTGGGAGTTGCGGATTTATCGAAAGGGCACAAAACTATCGGTGCTAAATGGGTTAATGAAGAGAAAAAAAATACAAAAGGAGAAATCGAAAAGTATAAAGCAAGGTTGGTCGCAAAAGGATACAACCAAAGGGCCGGCATCGATTTTGATGAGGTATTTTCTCCCGTAGCTCGTCTAGAAACTATTAGTTTTTAATTTCTTTGCCCGCCCAAAATAATTAAAAAATAAACAAAATAGATGTGAAATCGGCGTTTTTAAATGGAAATTTTGAAGAAGAAGTTTATTTGCAACAACCACCGGGTTATAAGATTATGGGGTTTGAAAATAAAGTTTTAAAATTGAAAAAAGCGCTTTACGGTTTGAAACAAGCTCCGAGAGCTTGAAATACTAGAATTAATAAGTATTTCCAAGAAAATAATTTTACAAGGTGTCCCCATGAGCATTCTCTTCATGTGAAAATGGATAAAAATGATGATGTGTTGATTGCTTGCCTATATGTTGATGATTTGATTTTTACGGGAAATAATCCAAAGTTATTTGAGGATTTTAAAAGGGTAATGAGTCGTGAATTTGAAATGACGGATATTGGTCTTATGTCGTATTATCTTGGAATTGAGGTGAAACAAAATAAAAATGAAATTTTTATTTCTCAAGAAGGGTATGCAAAAAATATCCTTAAAAAGTTTAAAATGGATGGGTGTAAACCGATAAATACTCCGGTAGATTGTGCTACAAAATTATCGAAATATTTTGGGGATGAAAGTGTGGATCCGACATTTTTTAAGAGTCTTGTTGGAAGATTATGATATTTAACTATTACTCGACTGGATATTTTATATGGAGTTGGTCTTATTAGCCGTTATATGGAAGTTCCAACTTCGTCGCATTGGAAGTCCGCAAAACAAATCATCAGTTATATAAAAGGTACGGTTGATTTTGAATTAAACTATTCATTTTCTAATAATTTTGAGTTGATTGGCTATAGTGATAGCGATTGGGGAGGCGATATTGATGATCGTAAAAGTACAAGTGGCTTTGTTTTTTATATGGGAGATACGGCTTTTACTTGGAGTTCGAAAAAACAACCAATTGTGACACTATCTACATGTGAAGCCGAATATGTTGCCACTAATTCTTGTATTTGTCATGCGATTTTGCCACAAAATGAAGCGACGAAAGTGTTTGTTCATAATAAGTCCGCGATTGCCCTTGCAAAAAACCCGGAGATTCATGATCGAAATAAGCATATCGACACGCGTTGTCACTTTATTCATGAATGTATTGAAAAGAAGTATGTTGAAGTGAAATACACAAAGTCACAAGACCAAATAGCGGAATATTTTTACAAATGCACTCAAGTATGAATATTTTCAAAGATTGAGAAATTTGCTTGGAGTTACCAAACAAGCTTAAGGGGGAGTGTTGAAATTCCTAACTTATTTGGTTTTAAATGTTCAACTTTTAATTTTTTAAGTTATAAACCTTTGAGTTGCAATGTAATTAAGAATAAGTATAACTTATATCTTTTCATTTTTCTTCCTATTAGTATAAATAGGTGTTTGTTCTTCTTTTGTAAGCACCAACAAAAAAGAAGAGATTATAATAAAAAGTTTGTTCCCCATTTTATTTTTATAACTTTAAGTCTTAAGACAATGTTTAATTAAAAACACATAAGAATAGTGTATCATGTGGCGGATAAAAAAGAAGGCGTAGTAAGATCTAGATAGAAAAATTACTAACAATTAGGAAAAAATACGTTGTCGAAATATGAAAATGGAATTGAAAAAAAAAATTAGAGCAAGGTATAATTGATTGCACAAGACTGACAGAAAAATGAAAGCAAGTAATTGGAAAAAATCGTATACAAAATTGGCAAAGGGTAACAAAAATAAAACCAGCTAGATATTCAAGATCAAGATATTTATGCATTAAAGTTATTGTGTACAACTATTCAGTAGAAACATACACATTTAAATCAAATTTATCTAGCTTATTTCGCTACAGATTCGACATAAATAAACTAGGCCAGACTGAAAAATGAAAAATATTACTATAAATGATGAAAAAAAATACTACATTTGAAAAAATCTTACACATAAAAAACAAAATTAATAAAAAGTTGGGTTACTCCAAGTCCAGACTAATATCACAGAAAAGGGTAAAAAAAACTTTTATTTTTTTTCATGTGATCGAAAACCAAATAAAACTTCAAATTGACAAACCAAATAGAACTTTAAATTGATCAACCAAATGCATTTGAATATACAGGTAAATAACTAATCAGATAGATACTTTTAAAGCTGCAATAAAAAAGTCTAATCTAAGACCGCCTTAACATTCATCACAAGTCCTAATATTATATATAAGAGGCTGGAAACTCATACTAACAAACAAGTATAAAATTGACAATTTAGATAAAGTCTTATATATATACTAGGGGAAAAAGGAGAGCACACATAAAAGCATATAGATAGATTAGATAGATAGATCTGTATATATATATATCATATAGTACTACCTGTGATTTAGAGGGAGAGAGAGAAATACGCGTATGATTAGATAGATAGAGACAGTCAGAAAACCTGGAAAGTAAACTTGTATATTTATGTATATACTAGTAATCGTTACTCACGCGTTGCGTATACGACGCGTGCTATATATATGATTCGGGTAAGTGAATTTTTGAAAAGTATATTGATTGAATGAATATATTAAATTAGAAAGCATGAGTAATATAATGTTTTTGTTATACAAAATATACGTAAAGCGATTTTGTTTGGTATAATATTATAATTGTTTTGAAAATATCATTATTTTTGTGTGTTTTTTATATTTTGAATTGAATAAATGTAAATAATTCAAAAATAAAATATATTGTTTTGGCTTTTTAGCTCTCTTTTATACGTTATAATAAGATGGTAGTTCTACCAATTATACTAACTAGCTATCAGTTTCCTTCTGTATTAGTTTTCTTCAAAATCTTGTGCTTTATATAATTATTTCTTGATGAAACTTCCCTTTGATGGTTACAAAAGGATTATGCTAGAAATCAACCGAACCAAGTCGAAAACAACAGATAGTAAATGGTTTGGTTTGATTTGGTTTGTTTTGGTTTTGGATAGTTATTTGGTCAAAACCAAATAGAACCAAATCAATTACTCTTAATTGACCTGACTTAAATTCCGGGCGAAAACTTAACCTCACCGACTTTTGCTCTTCCTTTCATACAACTTTGAAGAGGTATCTAGAACATTGAAAGGTAGAAACTAATTAATAAGAGTTCCAAAAGGAAAGTCAACCAAAATTAACCGCAAATATGTTTCTATATATAAAACGCATTACAAGATAAAATAATACACTAGTCGAATTCCTATGCTTAAATGTGTTTATATAAATGTGTTCTTCCGTAGGTTTTATGAGATAGTAACATATTATTGAATGTTGTGGTCTTATATGAGTTGATTTAATTGCTCAATGTTAATCTTTATATATGTTAAAATATTTGAAAAATGAATATTTGAGATTGGATGAAGATTTAGGTGTGGATTTAAGTGTCGGTGGATCCTTCCCCATATATGTATATGTATATGTATGTGTATGTGTATGTGTATGTGTATGTGTATGTGTATATGTATATGTACATGTACATGTATATGTATATGTATGTGTATGTGTATGTGTATGTGTATGTGTATATGTATATGTATATGTATATGTATATGTATATGTATATGTATATGTATATGTATATGTATATGTATATGTATATGTATATGTGTAAAGCTAATTAGTTAACAATTCCAAATATTGGATTGGATTTGAATTCGAACTTCGGATTTTGATACTCAAAAACCATTAGATTTGGCTAGGATTCGTCCAGGGACGGATGTATAGTGGGACTAAGGGGTGCGAATCCCCCACAATTTACAAAAATGTCATTTTTTGTATAGGAAAATTTTAGAATAATTTAAAAATGATAAGTCTCACAATCCCGTAAAATAACAATTTGATTTGTGCAACCCCAAAATGTTAATAGTGGCTCCACCTCTCGATTCGTCTGAAGTTGGATTATATCGTATTTTTTTCCCAATAGTTTCAATTAGAAATGTAAACTGTAAACAGTTCATGAAAATAAAATTTGAGCACATAGGATCGGGTAAACACAAATACACAATATTACACATCACCGTTCGACCGAGGATCATTTGTGATTGACCGATTGGCCAAGATCACACATAATCGGTCACGATCACACATAATGAGACATAATCGGGGATATATGATAACAGAGAATCATACATGAAAAAACATGATCACACAAGATGACATAAAATCAGTTGATTGGCCAAGATCGCACATAATCGGTCACGATCACACATAATGAGACATAATCGGTGATTGAGCTCCGTGATGATGAGACCAAAGTCTCTGATTGGTTGGAATTATGTTTTATTTTATTAACTGAACTTTGATTGAATTTTTTTTTTCCAAACACTCCAGAATGGAGGGGGTCAGGCAAACTAAAATATCACATAAATAGAGGATGAATGAACATTTGATTGTGAAAGATTTATGTTAGTGTGTTCTACTTAATTCACTATTTTGGTGGTTTGGTTAGGGTTGGGAAAAATTCCCGAAACCCGACCCGTGCCCGACCCAAAAAATTCCCGATTCGAACGAATTCCGACCCGACTACTTTCGGGATCCGTATCGGGATCGCGTTTCATTTTATGAAGTGTCGGGTACCCTAAATATTGGTAAATGAATTTCATATTATTATTAAGTTATCAAATGTTTGGTTTTATATATTTTATAACAAAGTTTTGTTCTTCTTTTGCACCTACTGCCACCAACGTCATGAAGAAATTCCTTAAAAAAATTCTAAGGATAAGTTGCAACAGATTTCTTAGCAACTACTATGCCATATTTACAAATTCTAACAGATCGTAAGGAATATTTATGGAATTTGTTTCAAACTTAAAAGCTCTTATTTGACTTCAACACTCATGCTAATTGTTGTGAAAATTTAAATTTCATGTGTGCTACTTTTTGGGTAATTCTGAGACAATTTTTTATGTAGTTATTAGTAATTTTTAGGTCATCGATTTTAAATAATAAAAAATATCGGGATTAGTCCATCCCGAGTCCCGACCCGCCGGGTACCGGAACTATCGGGTACCGGAGTTGTCGGGTATCCGAAATGTCGGGATCGGGAGTAAAAAGTACTTCCCGATTCTTATCGGGTCGGCATTCGGGTTAATGAATTTCGGACCCGATCCCACCCCTAGGTTTTGGTTGTAAGTTGCACCCGATCTTCCATACAATATGGATATTCTCAGGCTTCTCCGTGACAAATCTCCTAAGGAAATTATTGTCGCATATGAGGTATTTTCATTTACTTATGGGATGCTCTCTACTTATTGTATAATGTTTAAAACTTTAAATATATGTATGTGTATATAGTGTGAATTTGTGTGTGCGCATTTATTGCTTTTCATCCTGTTTATAGCAATTTATATTAAAATCAATTGTGTGAAATCAGCAATCGTGTTTTATCCTGTTATTATAACAATTTTGACTTTTTCATATATCAATCCAACTTCTTTTATGTGGTGCAATGAATTTTCTTTTTTTTTTATTTTTTTTTTCCACTTTCTTCCTTCCTTTCATGTCTCCCCTCAACCGCCGCGAGATGTTGGCACTGGTGGACACCAATCCTGTTTAGATGATATATAAAATAGATGACCAATTTTGAACCACACTGCTGTAAATGCTCTAAAATTTATAGTTTCAACATGATATATATAAATTGTATGGTTAAGTTTGGAATTATTGAATCCCAATAAGCCAGACTATATAACAAGACTTCTTACCTGTCTGAACAAAAAAATGAGACAATTTATATTAAAAGCAATTTGGTGAAAGCAACAACAGACTTCTTAAATGGCTATCATTTGAATAAAACTCAACCTAGAATTGCTCTTAAAGTTGATCTCATAAAAGTTTTTGACACTCTGAACTGAAATTTCATTAATGACGTGCTTGATACTATGGGGTTCTTAACCACCACGATAGATTGGATTAAAGCTTGTATTCAAACCCCTTCATATTCCATCATGATCAATGGTGGAATGAAATGGTTTTTTATAGGTTTTAAAGGCATTAGACAAGATGACCCTATCTCGCCTTTTATTTTTGTGATTTGCATGAATGTTCTCACTATTATACTTGATGATTTTTGTGAAATTGACAGCTTTACTTATCACTACAAATGCAAAAACCTTAAAGTGACCCACTTAAGTTTTGTTGATGACCTCCTTATTTTCTGCTATGGTAATTTAGACTCTGTTAAGATCATTACTAGTGCTCTTGACTTATTTGCTAAATACTCTGGCCTTTTTCCTTACCCTAGCAAAAGTAGCATGTTTTCGTGTGCCATTGATGAAGAGGAGCTCCTTCATAATAGAAGTCACCTTCTTTTCAAAATAGGATCCCCTTCTTGTTAGGTACCTTGCACTAACAGAATTACTAGTTGAACTAGCAAATTTATTTCTTATGCCGGGAGAATCCCGCTCATCAAGTTTGTGCTTTATAGCGTTAGTATTTTTTGGTGTTCTTATTAAATTTTACCCGTAGCGGTTATATATAAATGAAGTTAATAGCATCATCTCCTCTTTTCTCTGGCCTGGTTACTCAATGAGTACTAAAAATGCTAGAGTAGCTCGGAGAGATATCTGTTATCCTATTAATGAGGGAGGGCTTGGGTTTAAAAACTTAAAGGATTGGAATTTTGCTCTTATTATTAATCGCCTGTGGAGACTGAGTGACCCAACAACTCTTTATAGAAAAAGTGGGACTTCTCTAATATCGTTAATGAGAGGAATATTTGGGCCACAAGCATTCCTTCTAACTGTAGTTACTCAAGAAAATTATTTGTACTAGAAATATGCTTAAAAATCTTGTCTTCTTTAAAGTGGAAAATGGTAGAGATATATCTCTTTGGTATGATAACTGGCTAATTTGTGGCTCTCCACTACTGATCTCAGCTGTTTCCGGTGCATCTCAGCATATTCCTATCAGAATTTTGGTCAAAATGGATATAATTATCACACTTGCACAACTAATGAATTGTGTCACCCAAAGCTCTTCCCCGTCAGTTGGCTTATGAGAACTTTTGCTTTCTTTATTATCAAAAGGCTATATTTTGTTTAGACTTTTCCTATTTTCATTCTTATATTCAAATGATGTAATAACTCTATACTTTGTTATCTTTTTTCTTCTTTGCCTTAGCAGTGCTTGTACTGTTAATGCCCTTTGTTTGGTTGTCATTCTGGTTTAATAATGCTTAATTTAAATAAAAAAAAACAATAGTGTTTTATGACGTTATAATAATAATTTTGATTTTTTTACATGTCAATCCAACTTTTTCATTTTTATCCACTTTCGTGGACACCTATAATGTGGAAGAGAAAGATCAAGGGTTGAGGGCTAAAATTTGTAGTTTCAACATGATATATATATAAGTATTACGAAGAGTCGGGTTAGAAGTCTGGTTTAGTTTGTCTTGACAAATAGCATCACTATATTGCGATGTCGTAGAAAAGTAAGCTAGCTTCCAAGTTTCTCGATCAGTGCTAGTGCTACCACTCTCGATCGGTGATAATGTTTCCAACTTAAACATTATCACTTAGATTTTCATCTTTTACAATAGGTTTCTGGAGAAACCTGGATGATTAAGGATGGTGAGGTTTAGAAAGAGATCAATAAGGACCGGATGATAGAGTCTTTTACGTGTCTTCGATGAGCCGGTGCTGGCTACATCATCACTCATTTCGTACTTCAAGCCATTAAATGCTTACATGGGTGATTTATTTGGCTTCAAGATTGTTGCTTTAGTGGTCAATTAAATTCGGTTAACCCGAGTCATTAAAAAATAGTTTCCAATCCAATAAACAAATCCCGGAACTGCATGGCCCTTGTGGATTATGAATTTATTGATACAGTACTATTTTAAGAATAGACCTGATTCATTCCGTGAGTATCTTGACATAGTGTTCTGTTTGGACAGTTTTAGTTTTATTTTTTTCGTGGGTATCTTCTTTCATGCGCCGCTGAGCTTGGTGAATGTTGCAACTGCCAAGTTCTGGAGAAAGAACGACCCGTGGAGTTTCGGATTTTAGGTTTTTCATTTTGAATAATATTCAGATCGGACCAAAACCAAATAATTGTAACCAAAACCGAAGCATAATGACCATAGTTTTCTTTTTAAAAACTCCATTTAATTCCATTTTCCTCACTTTTTATATACAATTTCATCAAGTTTCAATCAACAACATTGTTCAACACCAATTTGGCTTGCGTAAACTAAGTTTTCTTGTGATCTTATTATCATTAGTTTGCTTATTTTGGTATGTGTTTGTTGTTTCACAATTGTTATCATCTGATTATTGCTTTTGATTGCGATTATAAGAATTCACTATTCTTTATTTGCATGTTAAGTAGTGTCAAAAGTACTTGTGGTGAAAGCTTAATATATATTCTAGATCTTATAGTAAAAAGGATTGACAACCCTTGTTTGCCTATTTTTGGGATAATTGTTAAGCTAGTAAAGCGCATACGTGATAATAATTGGAATTAAACGCGTTAGTACCCTTTAAACATACTTTTCCATAATTGTTCTTTACTGAAATCAACTTTGATATTTCTCTGTGGAATGAATCTGTACTACTGTGTTACATATTGCAATTGAACTCGTACTCTTGCAAGTACTTCTTGTGTGTAAAGATTACATACTCGAGGGGCAGTCACATACCCCAACAATTATCTGCTTAGCAGTCTATCTCTTCCATTCAGTTTTGCTGCATGTAATCATATATTTTATATAACTAAAGGTATGTTTCGCTGCAACTAGTCTAAAAAAGGGCTTTTTTTTTGTTAAGAAAAAGAGGGATAGTTTAGATGAAAACTTCTTATTTCTTAGAAATGTAAACCTTAGTTTTTAGTCTGAACAGAGACAGGCAACACAGCTTATAAAAAAAATCCAAGCTTAATAAGACTACAAGTTTTGCTTTTGCTCCTCGTTGAAGAAAATGAAAAGAATTACCCACTTATATATATACATATATATATATATATATGTATAATTATATATATATAATTATATATGTATGTTAACCATTAGATCTGGTTGATCATATTTGTTGCTCTCCACCTATCTTTACGGGTTCTTTCTAACCAAACATAACGATTCACTGCACCATTAGGGGGAGGATCAAAACTTTCGTTTAAAACAAAATAAATTAAAGTGAAACAAATGTTTTGATTCCAAACAAGGTGATGTTGATGTGATCGACCGTCACAACATTGTTTTTCAATCACCAAAAAAAAAATCCTCAATTGCTTCACAAGATGTGAAAAAGTTACATGAAGTGTGTAGAGATACACATGAAAGTCTTGTTATTTTTTCTTTTTCTTCGCACCATAAGTTTTTGTTTTACTGAACTTTTTGTTGTCTTTATGATAATTCATGTTATCAATAAAATAGTGGGTACGCACCAATTAATATTAAAAAAAATCTAATTTCACTTTCTTTGTAAGCAATGTAGTAGCTTTATAATTACGGAAAGTTGGCTTCTATGCTTTTTTTTACTTTTATTAAAGAGGATCAACTAACTTTTTTAATAGTTAACCTATTAGAACTAAGTACACAATTATCGTTTCATATCGTTGCTTCATGTTTCCAATAATTTTCTTTGTTTAGGCTTCCGTACTTCTTATGTTTATCTAAGTGGCAACTTCTTGCACTTTCCAGAATAGAAAAATAATCGTGATGCTTGCTTTGATGAGTGATTTTTTTTTGGATGAACACGCTTATTTGTTTAGCTCTTGATACGAACCACTGTTTATAGAGGTTTTTCATTATTTTTCTTATTTAGATCTGTTTCATTTAACAACAGCACTTGCTTCAACGAAAATGGAAATGGACGAGGAGAAGGTAGAAGCGGAAGAAGATAAAGGCAAAAAGGATAAAACATATCATCAACAAGTTACCAGTTTTCAAGCAAATAAGCGGTTTACCAGATATATTAAGGTATATGTTTATTTCCCTCAAGATTTAGCTTAGTTATAGTTGTTAGTTCCAAAATACAAAATGGTTCTAAAGGGATTGTTTATTTGCAAGCAGAAATTTTCTGTTTTGAAAAATCATATAGTGATTTTTAAAAAAAATTGTTTTGTAAAGTCTTTTTTTGGAGTGTATATTTTGTAAAGTCAGGAGTGGGTAACCCAGTAAATCTGAATGTGTATACTAGTCGCAACACGTGCAAATTGTTTGGATCAAATTTGAACTTTGTAGCTCCTAATTTTTCTGGAAATGAGATCTTACATTGTTATCAATTGATGAGATTTTTTACAAGGAAATTTCCTTGGCTTGGTACATGACCGTTTTTCTATGATACTGTCTCACATGAAATTCAACTTCTTTTATCTTGCCCTGGAAATACGGTTTTCATTCTGAAGAGATCTATCAATACTCTTAAAAAGAGTTGTAATTTTATCTTGCTACATTTTGTCTCCAATAAATTTTCTTTCTATTTATCTGTTTTCTGTTGTCAAATTGCTTCATTTACCGACGTTCTAGAAGCTCAGCCTTTCGTCTTATTTCGTTTAACAATAGCTAAAAAGTTGAAGTTCTTCTCGGTGAATTTGGGCTTGTGAAAGATAATGAAGAACCATTATTCTAATTAAAGGCAGACCCCTCAGGGTGCCCACATAGCCTAGAGGTATAATACTTTAATTTATGTGAGTTCTTTTATTATATTGAAGGCCTTATTTCAAACCCAGGCTTGTTAAAATAAGGTTTCTCATTCTGAATTAGAGCATGTGTAACGACCCGGCCCTACGGACCGAACCGCTATGCCCGTATCAACAATATTGTCCGCTTTGGTCACCCATCCTGGTACTACTCCAAGTTAAGCACGCTTAACTATGGAGTTTCGTCCTCGCTGTTGTGCCGCACGGCTTTAAAAGGCCTTGTTAATAGGAGTACTCTCATATCTGGGCGATGTGGGACTGACGCACAACACCGCACCACAGAAATTCCTTTCAGGAAATCTGGGTCGTCACAGCATGTATTAATACCAAAACTTGAAGAATGGTTAATACATAAAGGGATCCATTGTTCAATTATGGTGGTGACCAGTCCAAGTATTGAGAAGGATGAGTTATACTTTTCCGCAGCTATAAGAGTTAGAATTTATTCCAAGATCGCCAAGGTGGTAGTTCACAAGTGGTGGGACATTTGGGTATTTAGTGGAAAAGAAAAGATCAAAAAAGAAGAGACCGTCATGATAAGGAGTCCCTTCAGCTCCAACAATGGCGGCCCTTAAAAGCTCAATCCTTGATTCACATACCCAGGCATGTATTTCTCAGTTCCTTCCATTCCTCTTGTATTCTCTTCGTCGAGTTCCTTGGTGTCCACTGCACAGCACAGACACTGTTCAGAAAATGATGGCCTGAGAAATCTTCAACGGTGTCAAATTGTGATAAAATTTTGAAAATTCGCAGTAACAGCCTCTTCATTAACATCATTATTTGATGAAAGTGGTATCGAAGCAGTCCCATCAGCCATTCCACTTTTTTTTATCATGATCCTCGGAAGAGTGAGAACTCAAATTCTCTCATGGGAGTAAAGAGCCAACCGGGGAGATCTCTTCAGAAGAAAAACCATATTTCCAGGGAAAACTTAAAAAGGTGAATATTAAGATCGAAGAGAACACCTATATAAAGTGTCTATATTATGTAGACTATAATTAGGCGAATCATCACCAGCTTCTCCATTCTTATAATCACTTGTATATACACACCTTGACAGCCTCTAGGATAATATTTATTCTCTTTATTTTTAACTCTGCTCATTATAAACAAATTGAGCGATAAATACCGTATGTATTCACTGCCATAGTTTTTCTAACTGGGCCCCACTTTCTTTCACCTTCTTGTGGCGTGAGTATGTAAACTCCATCTTCCGATAGCCTCGATGCGAACAGATTAGGGTTAGATGGATGTGTCACTACAACAACTGGATGACCTTGCAAACTTGGGTTAGTACGCAGATATGAGCTGGGAGTAATGCGACATCTCAATTGCAGAGATGGTGCATTAAAAATGCAATTGCTTCCACTTTAAAAAAAAACAAAAACTGACTGACCATCACATGAATACATAGCATGCGTAATTGGACCACTATCTTCATAAGAAACCCTCTGTTTAATACATACTAGCTTTGGAGCTTCGTATATAGCTAGCTATCTGAGTTTCATTTACATCTAGTAACTGAAACGGATCATGGTGAAATTGTGCGTATGTATCCGTGAGAGGGGATGACGACCGGCCAGTTGGAATATCCAAGTATTTTCTAGTTTGTTTTTCCCATCCGTTAGTGCCCCAAACACATATATGAGAGTCGGCACTAGAAAAAATGAGAACATTTAGAACCATAGAGAATGCAAGGTCAGTTGCCCTTTTATGATGACCTTAGAGAGTACAAGAAGGTGCCACTTAAAAGAAATATAAGAAGTAAGCAAGCCTAAAAAAAAAAAGAAAAGTTTGGGGGAACGTGAAGCAATAATATGAGACTATGATAGTTACTGTAATCTAGTTAAACCTACTAGAACTAAGTAGAGTATGGTGAGAAAAGTTCATTGAACTATATTTCAAATAAAATAAACTCAAGGATATAATGAGTAGTATAAGTATCAGGGTACAAAATAAGGTTACTAACATGTTAACTGTGCTGATTATCGAACATTTTACATTGCCCTAATGACTTTTGCATGTAGAAGATACGCTGCTCCGGAAACACAAATTTGTTGGTAGTCTTTTATAAAACATATGCATCTAAAACAAAGACAACTGACGAAATCTTTTGGCATCCATGTTCTGAGTACAAACTAAAACAAGAGAAATACATGACATTTGTTAAAACAAATTAGTTGAAGACAAAACTAACTACTGCATGTGGAGGCTCATGCGTATTTACAACATACTTAGATTCACTTGAATACATCAAAATCAATAGCCTCATATTTACCATTTCTTAACAAACCAAAGTTGTTGCTTAATTCCCTTTGCCCTTTTCATACAATGGTCGGCTGAAAATCAAGAACTCGATAAAATGAGGTAGTACCCATTAACTTGAATATTCAACATAGAACCTTTACTTGAGTCAAGACTTCTATGTGACAATAGGTATTTGAGGTGGTGTAAAAGTAGAAGAGGTAGCAATGTCGTCACTTATAGTCTTATTCTTCTTCCGACTACTCTAGGGGATTCTTAAGAAACGTCTATCACTAGATTCAATATGTTCATTACCCAACTTCAAAATTTTCTACCAGGTTGATACCTTCTCGTGATATTAGCTATAAACACCCTCCACGGGATGTGATTTTTTCAACTTCCGAGGACTTATTGAACATTTCCCAAGCAACTGCAGTGGTTCTCTCAGAACTAGCTACTTTTCAAGGTATATCTTGATCGAATCCAAATTGCATCAAAACAAGAAATGGAAAGTATAAGTCAATACAACTTGGCCCTACTAGACTAGATACCCTCATAAGTTTAGTGAAAGACTTGTAGTCTTCGCACATATTTGGAGAAATCGAGACACATTGTTCCTTTTTTGGGTAGAAATCAAAATTTCCGGCCATGATATAAGGCCGCCAAACAAACTTCTCACCAGCAGATTGATACCATTCTCACATTCTCCGCATTTTATACACTCCCAATAGTCTTCCAAGAACCCATTATTGGCTCACCGTCAATTCTAGAGTTGGGTCGTGGCCTTAGTGCTGGAAATTTTCCCATTCCCAATTATGAACATATTGTATTTGTGCCATAGCTTAAGTCTCTCCTGATCTACCATTTCTTCACTCATACTCAGTTTTTTTTAGTGTTTTTAGGTTGCAGTATATGTAGGAAACTACCGCAGGGACTAGGGCCAACCTCTTTCATGGGAGAGTGCTAAACCAATTTTGTGCAAATGTTTCCCAATAGTGTGACAAGAGAGACCCAATACAAGGAAGGCCACATGCACAACATGACTACCGTTTTGCGTGAACACACTCATCCACATTGACTAGGAGACTTTTCGGCTCTTCCTCTTGTCGAGCTTCTTTTTGTCCTTCAATGGACAAAAGCAATATTTTAAACAAGGAAATGTAGAATTTCATCATATAAAATAAGTTAAAATATATGATGGAATTCTACATTTCCTTCTTTAAATTATTGGTTATGTCCATTGAAGGTGAGAAAGGAGCTCAACTTGAGGAAGTGCCAAAAAAACCCGGCCAATGTGCATGAGTGCGTTTATGGGGAAACATTAGTCATGTTGAACGTGTGGACTTCCTTGTGTTGTATCTTTCTCGTCACGTCATCCCGGTTTCCCATGATACCGTTGGGAAACATTTGCACAAAATTAGTTTAGCACTCTCTAAGGGAAAGCGGATGGCCCTTTCCCCATTGTAGGAAAAAATTGTTAATATGAGTGATAAAAAGATAGATGAGGAGGGACTTAAGCTATGTGCACAAATGTAGTATATTCAAATTTGTGTATGAGAAAGATTTCCATCATAAAGGCCACGACCCAGCTCTAGAATTGACAGTGAGTCGAGAATGGGTTGTTGGAAAAACATTGGGAGTGTATCAAATGCAGACAATGTGAGAATGGTAATCTATCTGTTATAGCATGGCCGAAAAATGTGATTTCTACCCAAAAAATGAACAATGGGTCACGATTTTTCTAGATATGTGTGAAGACTACAAGTCTTTCGCTAAACTTGTGAGGGTATCTAGTCTAGTAGGGACAAGTTGTATTGAATTATATTTTTCGTTTCGTGTTTCGATGCAATTTGGAATACATCAAGATATCCCCAGGAAAGTAGCTAGTTCTTAGAGAACCCCGAAGTTAGTTGGCAAAGGTTCAATAGGTCCTCAGAGCTAAAAAAACTTCACATACCGTGAAAGGTGTTTATAACTAGTATCACGAGAAGGTATCAGACCTAGTGGAACAATTTGAGGTTGGGTAATGAACATATTGAATTTAGTGATAGGTGTTTCTTAAGAATTCACTTGAGTAGTCGGAAGAAGAATAAGACTATAAGTGAGGATATTGCTGCCTCTTCTACTTTTACACGACCTCAAATACCTATTCATCCTCCGCGTTTCGAGTCTAGTGCTATTGAAAATGCAATGATGGGGTGGCAGAGAAAACGGTAAATGAAAGAGCAATCCTCATAAACTATCTTACTGTGTGTTATGGCAAAAAAACTATACTATCAATTGGTTACCTACTAAGAAAACAGCTCTTTTAAAAAAAATTGCTAGGTTTCTCTATAGGGTTGTAACTCAGATGAAGTTGAATTTTGGAAAACATGTTTTTGATAAAATTTGGAGCTATGCCAATATAAACTCTGTTCATGAGATTTTTCCCTATCCTTCACTTATTACAAAACCAATTTTCTCTTAGCTTAAAGGGAGCAAAGTTTCTGAAAACTCTGGAATAATTGATATTCCTTCCTCTATTCTATTTTCTAAGGTAGCCGATGGTCATGTCTTTGACATTCCAAGTTTTAAAAATGCTAATGCACCAAAAACTGCAACTCCTACTCTTAGTCTCACCTTTGTTGCATCTAGCAGAAATGTAAATTTTGTTGAAGTCTATGTGGCTCAAAAATGGAAGAAATCACAGAAACTAGGATGACTTTAGACAAATAAGCAGTTGCTCTTCAGGTTCTGTTAAAAAAAAGTAGGGAATTCTTGGGTAAAAATGCTACTGTTGAAAAAGTATATCATTTTTATTCCACTAACCAATATTGAAAACTGTTAATGAAGATGGTTCCTTAAAGGAAATTGCAACTGTTAAAAGTAGCAAAGGGAAAAAGGGCAAGGGTGCATGTACAAAGAAGAAAGTTGCTGCTACAAGCAAGGGTATTCAGATTTACAAATCAAGTAAAGGTCAGTCTGTTGAGAAAGTGGTTGCTGCTAAAGTTGGGAAAGATACAGCAAAAGAAGAAAGATGTTGAAAAAGAGAAGCTGACATGGGCAAAGAAAAAGAGACGGTATGGGGAATGTGAAGCAATGATATGAGACTATGATAGTTACCGTAATTTAGTTAAACCTACTAGAACTAAATAGACTATGGTGACAAAAGTTCATTGCACTATATTTTAAATAAAATAAACTCAAGGATATAATGAATATTTTAAGTATTGGGGTACAAAAGAAGGTTATTAACATGTTAACTATGCTGATTATCGAGCATTTGACATTGCCTTATTGACTTTTGCATGTTGAAGATATGCAGCTCCGGAAACATAAATTTTTTTGGTAGTCTTTGATAAAAACATATGCATCTAAAACAAAGACAACAGACGAAATCTTTTGACATCTATGTTCTGAGTACAAACTAAAACCAGAAAAATTCACGGCATTTGTAAAAACAAATTAGTTGAAGACACAACGTGTTAGGTTACACATATAATCCCACATCAAGGAGATATGAGAATATATATCCACATATATACACCAATGATTATTAATATAAAACCCTACTGTAGCAGTACCGAGTACTTAGACACATTCCGGGTGAAACTCGTTAAAAACTCTTGTCTCTTTATTGCTTTATTATTTGTGTGCGATTTATCTATCTTTATTAATGCTAGTTTCGAATATCTCTATTTCCGCTTTACTATTGCTTAAACCTGGGTTAGGTAAGCGGCCAGACCCACAACAATTGGTATCAGAGCTCTAGGTTAGGATCCTAGATTAGGGTATAAACAATGGCTGCTGAGGATAAGTCACCCCACGGGATTGTGAAGTTTAATGACCAAGACTTTGGGTTTTATAGAATGCAAATAGAAGACTACTTGTATGGCAGAAAGATCCATCAACCGTTTATTGATGCGACACCGACAGGTATGACATGACAATTGGAATCTTCTTGATCAGCAGGTATTGGGAGTGATCCGCCTAACATTGTCGTGGAGTGTCACACACAATGTTGCAAAAGAGTCAACGACGAAAGGAATGATGGATGTCCTATCAGACATGTATGAGAAGCCTATGGCAAACAACAAGGCATCTTTGATGAAAACGTTGTTCAATTTGAGAATGGCGTAGAATACACAAGTAGCTAAGCATTTGAACTTGTTTAGCAATACCGTAAATCAATTAGATAGTGTCGATATTGATTTTGATGATGAAGTCGGGTCTTTGATATTGTTGGCATCATTGCCTAATAGTTGGGAGCCCATAATTGCAGCTATTAGCAACTCGATTAGGAAAGAAAGGTTAACTTTTAATACTGTTCGTGATAGTGTACTAGCCGAGGAGGTTAGGAGGAAGGATACGAGGGAGTCTTATGTGGACTCCGACGGTTTCATGTTGAATGTAGGTTCGAGTGGGAGTCGTAGAGGTAGATCTCAGTCACGAGATAGACAAAGACGGACAAAATAGGGTCCGTTTGATTGGCACAAGACCGCCGAGTGTTTTAATTGTCACAATATTGGCCAAATCAGCATTTATTTTTCGGCTCCAAAGATGAACAGGAAAATCAGCCAAAAAGATCAGGTGATGCTTTATATGTGGGTGTTGATTGTCTCGATAATTGGTTCTTCGATTCGGATGCTTCATTCCATAGTACTTCGAATCATGAGTTGTTCGAAGGTTATGTGAGAGGTAAAATTAGGAAAGGTTTACTTGGCTAACGGAGAGGCCTTATATATTATGAATATGGGCGATATGACGATCCAAAGTCCGAACGGGTGTGTTTGGAAGTTGAACAAGGTGCGACATGTTCCTAGATTGAAGAAAAATTTGATCTTCGTAGGAACACTCGATAAAGATGGGTATTTTACTTCGTTTGGTAATGGGACATGGAAGGTTACACGTGGAAGCCTTGTGATTGAATGCAATAATTTGGTTAGCAACTTGTACGTGACCAGGAGTGTCATTCGTGAAAAGGTGATTGTAAAATCGCTAACAAGATCGGGTTCGAGTGAAGATCGGGTTTGTTCTTTGTGTAAGAAGAGTGTTACTTTCTTGCAAGGTTATATTTCGAAGGAAACAGTGGGAGTGACAAAGAAGTCGTGCGAAACTTCAGTCATAAATAGTGGACCTTGAGTGACACGAGGGTCCATAGGTTATTCTACATCAGTTCATCATATCTTGTCAGTAGTTGGTGACAAGCTCGATAGTTTGAAAACTTCTATGAAGAAACCCAACCGTGGGAAGATAGGGTTGGAAGATGTGGATAAGTCGTTTGGAATGAAGAGTACCAATACTTGGCAACGGGCCGTATTGCCGAGAGTGGATAACTAAAAGAAAGATTGTGAAGTGTTTCAAAGACAAGCGAAGCAAGTCGACAAGAAGCCGAGCAAGAGACACATTCATAAGAAGTCGAAAGCGAGGACATCCGATGGGCCAGTGAATAAAATGATTTGAGTGGCTTGAGTGAAAGAGTTGCACATCGACATGAAGATGAATTTGATTGATGATTCGAAGTCGCGAGTTACTTCGGTTAAACCACGTCATTAGACATTGGAGTCACCACTGCAGTGGGAGTTTGTCGAAGAAGAAAACTTGAAGTTTGTCTCAAAGTGGGAGATTGTTGGGTTTGCGGAGACAAACTTAAAGCTAAATAGAAAATTGTGTTTTGGCTTAGTTTTTTGTTTATCCCATATTGGCTAAATAGAGCTATATATATGTCCTTCTATACTTGATTATCTTTTGTACCAAATAGAGAGGTGTGAGGCTATTATAGTAGGAGGATTCTTTGAGAGTGTTCTCGGAAACCCCATGTGTGTAATAATCTAGGTGATTATTAATATAAAACCTTACTGCAGTGGTACCGAGCACGTAGCCACATTCCGCATGAAACTCATTAAAAACTCTTGTCTCTTTATTGCATTATTATTGTTAGTTTAGACTTTCTGTATTTCCACTTTAGTATTTCTTATACATGGGTTAGGCAAGAGGCCTGGCTGATAACAGAACTAACTATAGCATGTGGAAGGCTCATGCGTATTTACAACATACTCTGATTCACTTGAATACATTAAAAACAATAGCCTCATATTTACCATTTCTTAAACATAAGAAACTAAAGTTGTTATTTAAATCTCCTTTCCTTTTTCATGTTCTACAACGGTCAGCTGAAAATCAAGAACACGATAAAATGAAGTGGTACCCATTAACTTGAATATTCAACATATATAGAACCTTTACTTGAATCCAGACTTCTATGTGACAATACTGAATATGTATTTGGGGTCATGTGAAAGTAGAAGATGTAGCAATATTATAACTTATAGTCTTATTCTTCTTCTGACTACTCAATGTGACTCTTAAAAAACGCCTATAACCAGACTCAAAATGTTCATTACCCAACCTCAAACTAGCCCAGCAGGTCTGATACATTCACGTGATACTAGCTATAAACACCCTTGATTAGATCTGCATTTTTTCAGCTTCCGAGGACCTATTGAACATTTCCGTAGAAGATTCACGAATTTTTTCAAAACTAGGTACTTTCCCGAGGATATATTGATCTATTCCAAATTGCATCAAAACACAAAATGAAAAGTATGATTCAATACTACCTGGCCCTACTAGACTAGATACCCTCATAAGTTTGGCGAAAGACTTGTAGTCTCTGCACATAGCTGGAGAAATCGAGACACATTATTACTTTTTTTGGGCAGAAATCAACTTTTTTGGCCACGCTATAAGGCCGCCAAACAAACTTCTCACCAGCAGATTGATTAACATTTTGACATTGTTCCCATCTGATAAACTCAATATTCTTCCAACAACCCATTATCGGCTCACCATCACTTCTAAAGTTGGGTCGTGGTCTTAGAGTTGGAAATCTTTCCCATGCCCAATTCTGAACATATTGGATTTATGCACATAGCTTAAGCTCTCATGATCTATCCTTTCTTCACTCATACTCACAATTTTTCCTCTAGTGTATTCAAGTCCTAGTATATGCAGGTAAGGACCGCGGAGGCACGGGCCAACCTCTTTCACTTATAGAGTGCAAAACCAATTTTGTGCAAAGATTTCCCAACTGTGTCATGGGTAACCGGGAAGACGTGACTAGACACAACACAATAAAGGCCACATGCGCAACATGACCACCGTTTCCCATGAACGCACTCATCCACGGTGACTAGAGACTTTTCGGCTCTTCCCATAACCAATATTTAAACAAGGAAATGTAGAATTTCATCATATAAATATGGTAAAATATAAGATGAAATGGTACATTTTCTTATTTAAAGTATTGGTTATGTCCATTGAAGGTGAGAAAGAAGCTCAACAAGAGGAAGACCCGAAAAGTCTCCTAATCAATGTGGATGAGTGCGTTTATGGGAAACAGTAGTCATGTTGGGTGTGTCGCCTTCCTTGTGTTGTGTCTCTCTCGTCACATCTTCCCAGTAGCCCATGAAACCGTTAGGAAACATTTGCACAAAATTGGTTTTGCACTCTCTAAGGAAAAGAGGTTGGCCCTTTCGGACGCGGTCCTTGCCTACATGTACCGGGACTTGAAATCACTAGAGGAAAAAAAATGTGAGTATGAGTGAAGAAAGGGTAGATCAGGGGAGACTTAAGTTATGGGCACAAATGCAGTATGTTCAGATTTGGGCATGGGAAAGATTTTCAGCACTAAGGCTAAGACCCAACTCTAGAATTGATGGTGAACCGAGAATGAGTTGTTGGAAGAACATTGGCAGTGTATCAAATGCGGACAATGTGAGAATGGTAATTAATCTGCTGGTGAGGAGTTTGTTTGTCAGCCTTATAACATGGCCGAAAAATTTAATTTCTAAGCAAAAAAGGAATAATGGGTCTCGAATTCTCCAGATATGTGCAACGACTACAAGTATTTCGCTAAATTTGTGAGGGTGTCTAGTCTAGTAAGGCTCGGTTGTATTGAAAGTAGCTAGTTCATAGAGAACCCATGAAGCTGCTTGGTAGAGGTTTAATAGCTACTCGGAAGCTGAAAAACTTCACATCCCGTCGACGGTGTTTATAACTAATACCACGAAAAGGTATCTCTGCCTGGTGGAATAGTTTGAGGTTGGTTAATGAACATATTGAATCTAGTGAGTGGTTTCTTAGGAATCCCCTTGAGTAGTCGGAAAAAGAATAAGAATATAAGTGAGAATATTGCTAACTCTTTTACTATTACACGACCTCAAATAATTGAGTTTGAAAGATATCTATTGATTTGAAAGCTATTGAGTTTTCTTAATTTGTGCAATTCTCAAGTGATAAGGACTGATTTGAATTTTTTTCAAAACTCCTAGAACTCCACTGCATATTTATAAAAGAAAGAAGCTGGTTTTTAATTTAGTCATAATTCAATTGCAACTTACTTCGCTCCCTCTCTCTATACGTATACTATGTGTCTAACATCTATCGTAGATCAAAGATGTCAAGCTGCAAATCAAAAGCTCCTCAAGATCCTAATGATGCTACAGATGCTGTTCCTATAACAGTCGGATTTGATGAGCATCTCAAACACAAGAAGCGAATAGCGAAGAAACCAGCTGAATACCAACCCTTGCCAAAAGCAAGTAAGCCCATCCTCTCGCAAAGCTAAGAAACCGAGAAAGTGTGTGGCTCAAAAATGTAAAAATCCAGCTCCTCTTTAACCTGAAGGCTGAAGATATGCTTTCACTATTTTGAATTTCTGATAGCTTT
This sequence comes from Primula veris, assembly GCA_963682055.1. NCBI lineage: Eukaryota > Viridiplantae > Streptophyta > Magnoliopsida > Ericales > Primulaceae > Primula > Primula veris. The sequence goes on along the minus strand of OY821742.1, from coordinate 33,509,904 downwards.
AGTAAAACTGATCTTAGATTTTGGAATCAATTAAGCTTAAATAGGTTTATAAATTGTGCTCATAAAAAGATGTTCTCTGAACATAAATTAAACCTGGATAGTAATAAAGAAGTTAGGAAGTATGTGATGAATTTGCTCAAGAAGACTGGGCTAGAAATTACTGTGATTTATCCCTTGAGCTATGTTGACTGTGTGGTGAAAGAATTTTATGCTAATCTGCATGTCGGTGTGTTTGATGCCTCTTTTTATTGCTATTTCTCTTACTCCTGAAACTACCAATGCTGCAATTGGTTGTAACTCAGTTGCAACTAATGAGTAAACTGATATTAATGATGATGCTCTTGTCTTTGAGTTGACTGGTAAAGAGGGGAGTTGGAATAATAAGGGGGTGAAATCCTCATCTCTTAAACTGTATTACTGTGTTTTGGCAAAAATATGTACTATCAATTGGTTACTTACTTAGCAAACAACCTTTTTAAACAAAAAAGGTTGTTTGCTAAAATTTGGAGATTTATCCCTATCCTTGTTTTATCACAAAACTGGTTTCCTCTTAACTTTAAGGGAGCAAAGTACTTTCTGAAAACTCTTAAAATAAATGATATTTCTCCTCCTATTCTGTTTTCTAAAAACTGGCTACCTGAGGGTTATGTCTTAGACATTCCCAATTTAAAAAATGCAAATGCAGCAAAAACTGCAACTCCCCCATGTAGCAACTAACAGCAATACAAACTTTGTTGAAGTTTATGTGGTTCAAAGAATGGAAGAAATCACAGCAACTAAGCTGGATTTAGACAAAGAAGTAGTTGCTCTTCAGGTTCTTCTAAAGTAAAGTAGGGAATTCTTGGGTATAAGTGCTACTGTTGATAAAGGATATCAGTCTGATTCCACTAGGGGTGTTCGCGGTTCGGTTCGGCTCGGTTTTTGAGTAAAATGCGAACCAAGCCAATAAAAAAACAATCGGTTCGGTTCGACTAGGTTTTGACACGAAAAATTATCGCAACCGAACCAAACCAAACTAATTATAATTGGTTTGGTTCAATTTTGTTTGGTCGGATTGAACTTAAATAGATAAAAAAACAGAGTATTTAAAATTATACTATTTTCGTAAATTTTTCGCATATATTTCATTTCAAACTTTGAACTAGAAGTCGGATAAGTAAATTTACAAATGATTTAACAAAATATATTATTGATAATTACAAATAACAAGCAAAACATGATATATCAGTTTATTGAAGTATATATATAAATAATTATATATATTCTATATATGAATAAAAATAATCGGTTCGGTTCGGTTTGATTCGGTTTGAAAACCACTAAAAACACAAACCGAACCGATTAAATTGGTTTATCAAATTTCAAACCGAATCAAACAAATTACTAATCGGTTTGGTTAGGTTTTTGATTGATTCGGTTTGATTTGATTTATATACACCCCTAGATTCCACTAACAATATTGAAGACTGTGTTAATAAGGATGGTTCCTTCAATAAAGTTGCAACTGCTAAAAGTAGCGAAGGGAAAAAGGGCAAGGGTGAAGGTACAAAGAAGAAATTTGCTGCTAAGAGAAAGGGTATTCAGATTGAGAAATCACATAAAGGTCAATCTGTTGAGATTGAGATAGAAACTAGTGTTGAGAAAGAGGTTGCTGCTAAAGTTGGGAAAGATATAGCAAAAGAAGACACATGTTGAGCAGGGACGTCTCCACCATAAGGCACTGTTAATACTTATCTTGCAACGTAATATATAAGATTTAGTGGGTATAATAGTAGTTTGTTAAAAATAAATTTCACTCCTCTTAGACTAAACTTAATTGTTTAATGAATTCTAGTTGTATCATATGATAAAACTTGAACAAATATAGTTGTACAAAAATATATAAGTTAATATAAAAATAAAATCATGTTTTAAAATCATGATTAGTAAGTTTGGCATTTGTTTACAAATTAAAATAAAAAAATAATCGTTAAAGTGTCACATTTCTAAATTCGATTTGGGCCACTAAAATACCGGAGACAACCTTGATGTTGAGAAAGAAGCTGACATGGACAGAAAAAAAGAAGGTGGTAAGTGACACTGAGGCAACTAAAAGTGTCTCTAGTTGTGCTGTGCTCAGAAAGCTATTCAAGATAGTGACATATTGCAAGAAGAAAGCTAATGTTGGTTCTTCGGCATTTGAAAAGAGTCTCCTTGATGACTCAGATGATGATTTTGCTTCTGCATAAATTGGAAAAAGAGCCCCTTGTGGCAATGTTTGATGATTTTTCCTCTTGTCATGTGTTGACAAAAAGGGGAAGAAAGTTTCTGAGTTTTGAGACAATGTTTTGTAATAACTAGGATCTTGCACTTATGTTTAATTCTGCAATGCTTTGCGTTGAAATGTGTGCTGAGTTGCAAGGGGAGTTTTTCTGGTCTATAGTTGTCTGGTTATATGTTTATATATGTTTGAGACTCATATTTTTTGTCAAAACAATGACAAACTGGAGATTGTTAGGACCTGTTTTATGGTCATCTAGTTTCCCTTGTCATTATTTTAACAAACAATTTTGTGTTGATGTCTAACATTTTGTGTACTACAGTACAGTTGCGACCTTAGGTGCAATTTAGTTACCACCAAACCTGACGGACAAATTATAGAGAAGATCTAGAAGACTTGTTTCAAGGAAATGATATCTAGAGATACGAAGAGTAGCAATCAAATCGGAATAAAATCAAGAGATCAACCAGCGTGGAGATGATATGGACTTAAAATAAGATAGATAAGATCTTGGAGAAAAAGAAGGAAAGAAGATAATGAAGATATGGGAATTTCTTTTTAAATAAAATAGCATAGGATTTGATTTAGCTTCACTATTTAATCCTATGAAGCCCTTTAATATAAGGTGTGGAGTGAATCTTTGAAACAGTCAACTTATTTGACTGTTTATGAAACAGTCACCTTAACTACCGTTAGATTAAAAAATAGATGGTTAGATAATGTTTTTCAATAACTAATTTATTTTTTCTATTTTCAACAAATTAGAATTTGATAAATTAAAAACAAATTGTACAACACACTAAAACCCATCATTGAGAATCATAGATTTAGATTGGAGACCTATGTATATTGATAGTAGGTTAGGTGAGAGGTTTGTGAGAGAGGCGTAGACACGATATTATTGTAAAAATTGGGTATCACAATTGCTACTAAACTATATTAATAAATACTGGGTGAGTAATTCGTATATTTAGTTATAGGTTTATATGGGTGAACTCCGTAGTCAAATATTGTGTTTGATTTACTTTATGTCAGAAGTGCTCAGTTGTAACATAGTCGCAACTCAGTGAAGTCTGATTCCAACTAGGTTGCAACTGCAACTTAACCAGCGTAACTGCGGTTAGAACTTAGGCGCTAAAAAATTCATATATATGACAAAACAAACAGATAGGTTTAAAATAGATGAAATAAAAAGTTGCAATTTCATACCTTTGAAATGAAAAGAACAATGACCAATTAATTTTTCTCATCTTGAATACCCATTATCAAATAGAGTAAACACTGAAAATAGAAAAAGGGTGAATAGATTATGAAACCTTTTGGGTAAACTAAACATTATTTACTTGTCGACTATAATAAGGTACAACATAACATAAAACAAAAATAGTAAATATGAACCAACCTTTATTGTTATACATTGCCTAATGGACCTTTTATACTTTATATATTTAAAACAGTTTTGACAACTTATATAAACTAATAAAAAATACCAAGATCTGCCGAAATAAGCATCCTAATTGTGCTACTAATGAGAAAGGGATAATACTTGAACTGCAATGTTGAAAGTTAGAAGTGAAGATAAAAAGCATATTATTTGGCTCATAGGTGATGGAAAAATTTCAGTCAACCTAGATAACTGGCTTGGTGATGGTCATTTGAATGATCTTAACCTAGACAATAATATCATGGCTAAAGATATCATCACAAATGGGGAGTGGGACAGAGAAAAGATCAATAATATTATTCCAACAAACTTAAGACATCACTTTTCTAGTGATATCAATATTCATACGCTAAGAGAAGATACATCCATTTGTAAAGGTAACAAGAAAGGGAACTTATGTATTAAATCAGTTTGGGATAAAATCGTACATGTGAAGATCTCTTGTTTTATCTGGAAACTCTTCAACAAATCTATACCTTTGGATCATGCAATTCAAAGACTGTGAATTAATTTGGCTTCAAAATGTGAATTTTGTGGAAATAATATAGAAGAAAGAGAACATTTATTCAGCAGTGGGCCTATAGGTAAAAAAGTTTGGAAGTACTATTGTAATCTCTTGGAAGTTTCAAATAATTCAGAGTAAATAAGGGGCCATTTAATTTCTTGGTGGTCACAATCAGGTACTACTAAGTCTAATATTCATTGGAAACTTTGTAAAATTATACATGTTTTTATTGTGTGGGAAATATGGAAAGAAAGATCCAGCAGTAAATATGACCAAAAAAAATGAATGGTGGTAAGATTTATGAGAAGTCGGTAAGTTGATTAAACTTCACTCAGGCAAAGATAAGTGTTTTCCCTCAAATTTTGATATTAAAGTTGGGTGTTCAAATTATTGAAGAAAATAATATAATTTTTGAGTCAGATTGCCTGCAATTAGTGAATATTATTCAAGGCAAGGTACGTTTCCCCTGGGATCTAATCTATATCATGGATCTAATTACTCAGCAATTCATACGTCGTGATTCTAGAATTATTCATATAGAAAGAGAGGGTAATGGAGGAGAAGATTACCTGGCTAATCTAGGGTGCGATGAAGATCCATTAATTTTGACATCTTTAGAAGATTTCCCAGATTATTTAAAGGGCGTAATCATCACTGAAGCAAAAGAAATCCCTTACCTACGAATCAAATGATGAATTTTAAAGAATTTTTGAAGAAGATGAGAGACAGTCTCTCTAAAAGGAGAAAGTCAAAGAAATTACTTTTTAGGTGAAGAGGTGATCGCAACTGAAGTATTGAAGGGACGCATGGAACTTGTTTATTTTATTTCTGTATTAGTCCATAAGTTTATGTTGGTTTGCAGATTTAAGCTTTATTCTTAATTGCAACAATAACATTTTTTATTTTTTGTGGGGTTTATACCCCATAATTTTATTTAATTATTAATAAAAATATGGGTTTTTCCCACCGGTTATATACATATATATATAAAAACCAAGATCTGAGCTGGTATAATAGTTGCGAAAATTATGTAATCTAAAAACCTATTTTAATTATGACACACATCACATCTATAGATTATATATGTTAAGAAGGGTTGTGAAGCACAAGGGCGGATCCGTTTATTTGATCAAGGGTTGCCACGGAAACACAATAATTTATATTAATTTGATTTTTTCTATAGTGTTTTAATAATTTGTAAATAAAACATTTCAGCAACCACTTAACTTTTATTTTTGGCAACCCTTTCAAAGTTACATATGTTTTTGTTATTATATACTAAAACATTTCGTATAGAAATAGTATATAAAGATTAAGTTTTCTGCACTCACACAAGTATATATATTCAAGCGATTTATGGACTTGAACAGAGGGGCCTGACCAACTTTAGTAACATCATGCATGCAATCAGAATTTTCCCAAGAATAAAACTACTAAATTGTCTAGACCCCAATTCTATATATAGGATGCTACACTATGACTGGGATATTACTATATTAGGATCCATTTTTCTGAGTTGTTGAATCATATAAATCTTTTATCAGGGTAAGCTTCGATCAAAATCTGGATTTAGATGGTCTTTTTTACAATCCTAAATAAAGATAGATCTGATCTTATATATAGTGGATCATATATATCGTACGAAGCGAAGATTCTTATATAGTTTGGTTCTTGGGTTTTCTAAGTTAACATATTCTATGTTTAGGTAACTTGTGAACACCAAAATAACATTACATTTCAAATATCAATAGACAGATATAATCATTAAATTTTACATAAAATATAAAAGTTAAAATCAACATTGTGGATGCAAAAAATACAGCATGATCTATGTAATAAGCATAGAAAACAACGACACGTATTTACAAATAAATGTGAAGAATGTAAGGAATTTTACCATATACCAATAAAATTTGATTCCCATTGTGGTATGAAATAATTCATATAAATATGAGATTTCGCTATAAAGTGGAGCATCAATGCTCCCCTGGCATTTCTTTTCGATCATAACTTCTTTAAGGTACGAAGAGAATAAGTTGTGAGTAATAATTAAAGGCGGCGAATAGGGTTTTGTGTGTGTTAGCCAATACACTACTTGTGTTTATATACTAAGAGATGGTAGATATTGGCGATTGTATCCTTGGCCACGTGTATGAATAAGATTTAAATTGATCTTTTTAATTTTATCATTTATGTTCTAAAAAAAGTAAGAGAAATTAGCATAAGGTATATGCCCTCTCGATCATCTTTGAAACTCCTGTTTTCACCCATTTTATTGTGGATCCGTAATTCTTTGCGATCTTCTCCATATTTTCTTCATTTTAATGATTATTATTGAATATTTATGTTTTTATGCCACTTTTAGCTATATACAAGGGTCGAAGCTTGTAGGGAAGGCAACCTTTTTAAGGCACGAATCTTCCAAGGCCACTACTTTAGACCATACCAAAAGCGGTCTTTCATAATTTCAGAATAAGAAAAGTAGGCTCTTTTGGCCTAGTTGGGCATAAACAACATTATTCTCTCAGTTTTTGGGCAATATATTTTCATTTTGGATGGCTAGATGGGAATACTGTATGCATATTTCGAAGGAAAAATCAATTTTTAGATTTATAAAATAAACCGAACAAGTCAAAAATCATGTGGAACTCAAGTATAGTCATCATGTATTCAACAATTAGAAGTTGCATATAATATGAATGAAGAAATGAATTGTATGAATAACTAAATTGAAATTAAATGATGGCCACCGAAATTAGAGATCACATCACACCAGTTTAAAATTTCGAAAGATGGGAAATAAGCTTCTGCTTAATAACCTTCGATATATTCATAAAAAAGTTATGGTCCCTTCAGCCTTTCTTCCCAAAAGGTGACACTTTCTCCAATTTTTTATGCATTTCACGATTGTGTATACGATTCCCATGCTTCCATATGTACTTTTCATGATTGGGTATATACTTTTCGCAATTGTGTATGCAATTCGCGAAAGCTCTATCACTTCGCGAAGTTCTAGCAATCTCGCCGGAAGTGTGTACATATTTTCCGTGAATGTGTATGCATTTAATTCACAATTGTGTACCCAATTCATCGGAGCTCCGACGATTTTGCCGGAACTCGTGAGGACCACCACCGCCGCCACCAACCCAGTGACAAGTGGTGGGTGAAGGTACATGGAAAAACTCTAATTAGAATTGAAATTGATAGGGCATGGAGAGTTTTGTTAAATTGTGATGGATTTGAGATGAAAAGACAGTTTTGAAGAGCGATCATTACTTTGGAGTTTCATTTTAATCTATTAAAAAAGAAAAACCAGTGCATCTTTTTTAAAAAGATTTTTCTACTAAAAACATTTGCAATATTCTCACTTTTCTTAGATAAGTAAAATAATTGCTCGTAATTAAAAAATAACTACCAAAAACATATTGCTGGTCTGGCATAAATAACATTGTATTAAAACTATGTAATACCTAACAAGAGAAAAATGGCTATAATAAGCTCTCGTCGTATCAGCCATTTTCAACATGTTGAGAAGTCACTATGTAAATTTCAAAATGATATTTCTTGGATCAAAATAAACAATATAAATAACACATGTCAAATTAATTATAGACCCTATATTGCAATACAAATAAAAATTAAAGAAATATTTAAGGATTGACATTAACAAATCGTACTGGGAATTCGACACCGTACATTGGATGTGGCTCCTTTGCTAGTAATAATTGAACTGCGGAAAAATAAGAAGAACTATTGTGTCTTGAAGTCCTCCGACATACTCATATTACATGTATATTCTATTTCATAGACCTGCGGGTCCCAAAAAATGTGTATGAAGAACTAAATAATCTATCAAAATAAAGAAAAAATACTCAAAAAAAGTAAAAAAGTAAGAAAAAGCCAAAACGAGCAAAACCTTTTCATGTTATAAGTTTTGATCCCACATATATGTTGTTTTGCTGCTTTTTTGTTATGTTTGCCCCAGAATAGCTTATTTCCTAACAGTTTGATCTAGAAAAGCCCACATTTTGTTATAAACTTCAGGAGCTTGGTAATTAACTTAAAGCTTCATTTAAGAAAGCACTTTGCAAGAAATAAATGTTTCCGTAGTTAAAAGGAATACAGTATTTCTTTTGAGCAATTATGATTTGTCTCTAATTAATTTTATAAAGTGCTTATCAAAATATAATTTGTGATTGAGTATTGTTATAGCTACACCAAAAACATTGCCCGCTGACGTGACAGATTAAGTGGAGCAATTATTGACTAAATGAAAATATTTTTTTAATATCAAAAAAAAATTATTGGTACACCTCATCCGCTATATCAACGGGTAAAGTTTTGGGTAAGTTTTTTAGATTGCAATATGCACAACTAGTATATGTTATTGTGTAGTTATTGTTAGGAAATACGATTAAAAGACATGTAAAAAATTATTTACAACTTTAGATGGAAATGGACAGACCATCGATATAATTGTAGTGTATAGTTTTAGTAGGTCTGTTTTGACTACAGGGAATGGAGTATTCCAACTTTATACGCCAGTGCACTCTGAGTGTATTAAACAGGATCGCAACAAGACAATTATTTTTGTACTGACTAGATAAAATAATTAATACCTTGGGTCATAGAATTTGTTTCAACTCTTAATTCTTATTTTATTAATTAAGCATGTACAAGAAATGATAAAAGAGTGATTGTTTACGAGTCATAAACTCATTGAGTTGGACGGTGACGTTTCAACTATAGTGTTTATTAGTAAATGAAGAAATTCATGTCTCGGTATTGGGATGGATGATACCCCCTTAAAAGCTTATAAGTATTTTTATAGCAAACCCTACAGGTGAATTTATTAATCCGATACATTAATTAAGTTAAGTGGTATTTATTAAGAAATAAAATATTCTTACTAAATATAAATCGTCTGTGATTTAAATTGATAAGTGGGTGTCTGTTTAATTTTAATCTGGGGATGATTTAAACATAATGACATGAAACGAATTATCTTATAGTCTTATAGAAGATGAGAAAAGATTCATGTTGATGGGTTCAAGTTCGAATCTGATTAGGATAAGCTCTTCTTTATTCAGCCTATCAGGTCCCTAACGTAGCTTTTATAAGCATGTTTCGTATCACTATGAAAACACAGATTTCATAATATACATTTTCTAGTGAGAGAGAGTCCACTCTCTTTCCAGAAGCAAGACGTTTTTTAGGAATACGTTAGAAGAGCCGATTCATTCAGAAAGACAAACTCATCATCATTATAAGCTTCTAAACACAGGGTGAAATAATAACAGATTTAGATAATATCGTACACAACTTAATAAGCTTTCTGGGCATTTTTTCCGCTACTATAAAACTTTCAGTTATTACATATATATGTGTAGCCTGTCATTTTCTCAACCTTACTCATTGCAGACACTTGTTAGAGACACACCACCACCAGTTTATTTTTAAATTTTCTAACAATTTTCCTTTTTAATACAATTACAATTGTTGTATGAGCAACCAAAAAATTCCGAGCCTGAGCAATGTTTAGTGTCGGGCCGCCCCAGCTAACATGGCAGATGCGCACTTTCAAAATGTAACGAGCCTAATATTACAGAAATAAAGCTACCAGGGAAGCTAAATTTTTCGATAACTATGTCCCTGCTTCCTATTTAAAACACGTGGACACAATGGGTCATATGTATAACACAATAGTCAGTAGATTACGAAATCTGCAATTTCACGTAAAGGTACACCAGCATTCGCCTTCAATTTCTTCAACAGAAGGTTCCTTTTTCGCAGCCATTTACTGCAACTAACCATTTTCTCCTCTTGTTCATCGAAAATAACAATCTTTAAAAAACTCCTGAAATTTGTGAAACCCTTGAAAAGTAAGCCAGATCCTGATTTGGAGAAGCTTGCCTTCAGGATCGTTTGCTTTTGAGTTTCTTCCACGTTTTCTCTTTCTACCTCTCCTCTTCTTCATCAGCTCCCTATTTCGAAGCAGATCAACTTGTTGTATTCGTGTAGAGAATTTAGTATTTATTCACACATTTTTCTCTTTAGAGGACAATGTGGCTTCCATGAAGGAGGAGGTACAATTCTACATATGCCATACGACTCTGCTTGTGGGCGTACCTCAACGTAACCAAGTGTATGCTCAAACTCCTATTTGAATCATAAAAGGTGTTCGATTAAAGAGTGAATAAATCGTATCTAGTTTGTCGGTTTTAGACTATTATATTTAACAAGTAGAAATTCATAACTATTATATGTCTAGACCCCTTATGAAGTTTTGAAACAAATATTTGCAAAAAAACTTGCACAAATTAATCAATTTATAAAATAACCCTGTGAAATATACTGAACTACCCATTATTGAAATTGATAACTGGTGTCTGCCTATACCCATATTCAACCAAAACTGACACCTATTAAACCAAAACTGCATATTTTAAAAATTCCATTTTTTCATATTCTTCCTTATTCGATGCATCTTACAGGTATTTATTTCTTCTTTAGTAATTATTCATTTTTTTCCACATCCCTGGGCTTGACGGCTAGTATAAAAGTTAACATACCTTTATGGTTGAATAAAATATGGGAGCTTCGTGTACGACGCTTCATCAGGAATCTAGCAAACTGAAATCTAGCAAATATATGGGGTTATAATCAAATTAACATTTATTCCCAAACACGTTATGGAACTAAAAACATTTTCCCCTTTTGAATATTACAACTTATACTCCTATTGTTGATCGATTGAGATTTAAGATCACCAGTGATCATTCTTCTCAGAAATGGTAAGCTGATAGGATGTCTATTGTAAAAGAATCAGTTGTTGTACGGAAGCTCAAACAAATGGCAGGAAACAATAAACAATAAATAAATAACACCCAAAAAAAGGACACACATGGACAAGAAAAGAAAAACAAGGATTTAACGTGTTCTTCTAGGGGTTACGGTGTGTAAATCCTAGATTAATCCACAGAAGAAAGGGAAAATATATTAGTATAATAGTTGAGGAATTACAAATCTAGTAAAACTCACTGATATTTGTGGTCAGGAATAATGAATCACTAATAGCTTATTTATGACTACTAGCCTAGGCATATTCGTTCACCTTACTAATTTGGGATAAACCCATCCTTATTATAACTGTAAAAAAGAGGCTTATTCCTACAGCTAACCAATGTGGGATAAACCAACAATAGAAATATGAATTAAAGCCAACTTTCAACAAATTTTCACCACATCATTCCATCAACTTTAAATAGTAATACAAATGCAAAATCCCCGATCTTCTGCAACACGTGCCCTTCGGTACTTCAAGTATGAGATATATTGGTCAAGCTCACACGTTGTCTGAACTTGACCCAAAATATCACTAAGATCACATTCGACGCCCAACCGCAATTTTGTAACCTCCTCAATGCTCATTCTCGTAGAAGAATGACGCTAAATGATATATCATTTCACGCAATCATCTCTCTCAAATGCAAACCCATAATACCATAGTACCCGACTCCACCGAATAACAAACTCTTTTGCACTAATCAAGAAACCACTTATATCTGCAAATGGAACGCGAGCCACTAACTGCATCCCCTTATTGGTGTTGAGAGGTAAAACAACACTAAGGTTAATTGGAGCCAAATGAATGCCTACTACTCGATTCCTATAAGTCTCTTTTCTAAATATTTTCCAAGTCTCACATAAATTCTTCGTCTTGGAGTAAACCGACATGCGCAACTCAACCTCACTACTATAAATGATACCAAATCTGAATATTAAATTCAAAATAAAATATATTACGAGATTTATACCATTACGCGTCTCACTCGTAATGCGTGGATAAATTTTACTAGTGTATATATATATATATATATATATATATATTCACAGTATAAGTTACTTTAGGTTTAGCTTTTTAATTTATTTAATCACTAGTCCATCCCATATAGTTATTCTTAATTACCAACACCACTTAAAACTATTATATATCTATTTCATTAATATGACATCTACACACAAGTACACCATTATTATCACTATAATAAAATCAAAAACGAAAACATAAATTTCCGAGACGTTACATTCTCCCTAACTTAAAAGAATTTTGTCCCAAAATTTAGCACACACTAATATCGCACAACAACCAGTCCACACAATATATATGTTCTCACAACTCAAAACCTTCAATGGAAGAACATTTTTATCTTTTAAAGGAACTAGTTTGAAGAGTAAAAGAAAGCATATCATCAAGGTAATAGAAAAGTGAAAGAAAGGTGAATCGAACTTAAAATTAGACAAAGGGTTCTCAACCATATAGTACTAAACAGTCACCACACTCCATATTACTGCACCACCATCACAAAAGATAACCGCACCGTATACTACACTGAAATTAAAACTTGTACTTACGGTCAAACATATTATATATAAATCCATAACCAAACATAAACATTCGTTTACTAGTAAAATAATAATCACATCATAGCCTATACTTGGACAAGATATTATATCACCCCAGGAATATTTTACCCAAACCAAACAACACTTTTCAAGAGAGATTACACTTATTTAAGGCATCTAAGAGCAAACTAGTTAATATAAAAAAATTTATTCTAAATCTGTAACACCAAATGGCCTACTCAAACAAAACAAAAAAACCTCTTGTAGACAATGTTTGATATCCCAACATTATTAGATGTTCCTAGTATGAATCAATTAATTTAACATGAAAAAAAAATAAACCAACTGACCCACTTAATCCAAGACACCAAAGAAATGCCATTTTCTATCCGCTAAAATCTCTAATAACCATGTCTAAATGCCAAAGTAGATATGTAAATTTCTTGAACACGCTAATTTTTATCCAATTAACAATATAAATAGATTCACCAAACTTCAAATAAAATTAAAGGAAATACACTCATTCCATATTTCATAAGGATAAACTAAAGGCATACATATAACCAGATTAAAGATCCACTACATGATTATCACAAACACCACCATATCCGTACAACTACCATACCGTAATGCATATACACGTTATAAAAACCCATGGCAATATTATTCTGATAGCCCTTACACATACATCACATACACTTACCCACATAACCAAACGTAAAAAAAAAACATAACTATAAAATACCGAAAAATCAGTAAAAAATATAAAATAATAATATATTTTTATCATTATATCACAACACTTCGTCAAATATAAAATAATAATATATTTTTATCATTATATCAACGTACACCCGAAGACCGGTAGCTAGTCGGTACCTCGTTCGTCCATCAATATAAAAAATCCAATACAATATCATCGTACTCATGAAGATCGGTAGCAAATCGGTGAATCATGTATCCGGAAATATCAAAAATAAGGAAACTCTCCATCTGCAAGTTTTATCGCGTCCGACTAACTTGGAAATGATTATACTTTTCAAAACTCACATAAATATATAAAATACATACACGAATATCACGCCTCAACAAAATTTAGAAAATAAAAGAAAAATATTACTTTTGATCAATCCAATACCACTACCTCTAACTCCATCACCTGCCAAACTTTGGTACTCACACAATTATAACGAAATTTAAATATAAAAATGAGAAAAATAAAGTTACGAGAATATTATCACTGAACACATAGTACATGCACACTTCTCAATTACAACACATATCACATAAGTACATGACACATAATTAAATATATATATATATTACCGTCTATCCATAATCCATAAGAATAAACCAAATAGTAGGTCGGTAAATTTCCAACCAACTCTAGTAAACATATATTACACGGACACAACATATTACTACATTAAAACCTTCACCCAGATATATTATAAAACTAGAGTACAAGTACCAAATGTAACAATTAAAAATGTAACATACACGAATCACTATTTCGCATGACTTCACATAATCGTTATGTTTATAAAATGTTTCCACCAGATGATCTTATATCACTCGATTCTAAACAGTAGGTTTTTAATAACATTCTCATTATGACACATTTAGATCCTATATCTGCTAGTTTCAATAAATTCATCGGCACGAATTATCACAACATTAAACACAAGGGTGCGTGATCAAAGTAAACAATACATCAATCCACAATTTAGAAGAAAATAAAATCAGCTATGTCTCAAGTTAACATAAACACAACCAAACACCTCTTTCTTTCATACATACAAAATTAGGTACCAAACACTGGTATTTAAACCCTTAATTTATTTATTTTTCTAAAAGTAAATCTAGTTAGTAAAACAAATTGCAACTAAACAGGTAACACCGATTATAACCGCACAACATCATTTATCTACCTACCATAGAAAAAAACAAAATGTGACCATCCAAGAGTACATGGCAATATCAATTGAGTACGCATTTTTAAGTATATCACAGCCCTTTTTCTTTTCAAATTTGAATTACTACTATCCACATTACTAATGAGAAAGAAAAGATTAATTCTTGCAAAATTTAGTAAACAACAAGAAGCCAGAAAACTCCAAACATAATGTACATCCGCGCTTAACACAACACCAATAATCAACCGTAAAAGGAAATTATAATTCGTATTAAATAAACTATATTAACAATTTCATTTCCACAACCTGTTGAGACACTACTAGCCTAGTTGTAAGGTCAGCCAACAATTATAACCACTTATTAACTCAACAACCCACAATTATCCATAATCAAACTATAAACTCGAATTCCTCAAAATTATATGCATATAATCACCCCTTTTTCTTGTAGAGGAAAGTTTACCTACGATCTTTAAAGATCCATATTAACCTCAATACTAATGTAAGAACAAATGTACCAACAAAAAATTATTTAAAACATTTCTATTGGGAATCAATTTTTTTTTTTGTTACACATTAATCCAGATAGAATAACTCATTCGATAATTATACATCTTAACTGAAAGAGAATAAAAATTTTGACACATTTTAGCTACTCCAATAATACTTGAATGAAGACCATAATAACAACACTCACATACACCAGACTAAATCATAACTGTAGAGAAGTAAATAACTATCAGTATTGCTAAACCAAAATTTTCTTTTATACACGTAACAAAAAGATTAGAGAAACCATCGCGATGCACATTTTAAATGTCAACATAAGCATCCACCAAAAGCGATCCCATAATATTAGCGTCACTAAAAATAAAAAATAAAAATAAAAACAACTTTAGTTCAAGAATCAAAGATTGGAATACGGTAATTTTAATAACTGCTCAAAATCCACCTGATAAAATTCCATCCGAAAACTCAACCACATCATAAAATATTCTAGTGATGGGAAAGAAATAAAAGCAAAAGACTATATCACTCAAGCACCATTATAATGATTAAGTACACAAGAAACTTTTATTTAAACCACTTGAAAACAATCAAAAAAATAATCACTTGAAAACGCCAACACAACATTCGATCAACACATGTAACACAAATGATATTTCTATAAGATCACACCACGAGTAACGCAACACCTGATAAAAAAAATATCCATCTATTAAAACCAATTCAAATTCAACAAACAAGAAACTCTTTTTTGTTACTAGAACAATAAATGCACAGATAAAAACAATCACTTCAAAACACCACCATAGTCTTCACCAGTACAACTAACACATAAGCCATATCTCAATGTAATCAAACACTATATTTATCTATTTAAAACAATTCATATTCTAGTTATAACGAAGCACAAAAATTTCTGAACACGAGCAATAAATACAAAGCACTGCCAAGTTACCAAAAGAAAACGCAAGCGGATCACTCCAAAAATAACAGCAAACTAACCACACATACACAAACACTCAGACACAAATACATGGCTCTTGGAAAAATGTAGATTTTCATAAAATGTCTTACACCACCAAGTATCACCCATTTCCATGTGTGCCTATCCAACAGGCAACCGAGGTAATCGGAACCCGGTTAGCTCTAATACCAAACTGTCACACCCCAGATTCTGGAGAACCCGAGTTGTAAATTTAAATCAATGAGTTTTAAATAAAAATGAAATAAAAGGAAATTTCAATCATTTTAATTTATAATTATAGAAAAGATAGTAAATCAAGGCATGCCGATTATCATATTCGGTAGATCAGTTAACCTAAGGGTAACCAACGATCTCCACATATGATAACACAAGAAAAAATGAGATTTAAATAAACACCATAAAATTTGGCATGACCTTTATGTTTCAATTTGTTTCTATAAAAATAAATCTGTTATCAACAATACAACATAAATAAACAAAATTCGCCAATGCGATCATAACAAAAATCCAACTAAGATCAAATACCATCAACCCAGCTAACGCTGCAATGATTATAATCACGAAATTTAAAACAATTAATGTCACGCCCCAAAATCCATAAACACGAATATCGAGACATGACCTTTTTTAAAACAAAAGAAAGTAGAACCTGTTGGTACAAAATTTGAATTTTAAAAAGAAAACACTTACGAGCTAAAGGAACAATTAACGGATAAATAAAAAGTTTGCCAAACGCGGCTACAAGTCAGGATTTATAAAAGCTAAAAATAACGAACGAATGAATTTGCCCGTAGGCTACAACCTCAAAAACAATCTAAGTAAAAAGGAAGCAAAAGCCCGAACCCATGTGATGCCTTGCTAAAGCTCTTAACCATACGCCTCAACCTAAGTTGTACCTGAAATACAAAATTGTAACGGTGAGTCCCACGCACCTAACTAGACGGGACGGCACCACAAATACCGTCACTCCATCCCATAAATGCAAGAGCTCACAAATTCTACAACTACGATAATCGACGTATAATAAGGAATATAATAACATTCTACAACTACGATAAATTAAATAAATTAAATAACATCAACACACAACTATAGCATACATGGACCTCTCACGCCACCTACCCCAGTCCGTAAGGTAGGTCATTCCCTATCCCTTCGGCCGTCTTATGTCCCCGGAATTAGGGAGAGACATAGACCATTGCAACATAAAAGTAGATTTATAGTGCGCACTTGGACCTCTCACGCCACTCGTCCCAGTCCGTAAGACGAGTCATTCCCTATCCCTTCGGCCGTCTTATGCCCCCGGAATTAGGGAGAGACATAGACCATTGCTAACATAAAAGTAAATATAGTGCACACTGGGACCTATAACGCCACTCGCCCCGGTCCGTAAGACGAGTCATTCCCTATCCCCTCGGCCGTCTTCTGTCCCCGGAATTAGGGAGAGACAGAGACCATTGCCACTACAGCTAAATCACAAGGCCTCGGCCAATAATATAAAATCATTCAAATAACACCATCTCATACGTATAAATATTAAAGCCTCAGCCAATAATATTATACTATTCAACTAACATAACTCATACGTCACTTAACGTAATACAACATAAACCATAATCATAGATGCTAGATTCACAACTAGCCAATCACTTCAACAACATAAAAACCCATTCAGGCATTTTAACAAACATCTTGTATGCATAAACTACAATCCATCTATATTCAACAATAATTTACCCAATTCTATCAAAAACCATAATAACTCATAATCAACGCTTAAAACATGCAAACCCATCCATAATCTCATTAATTCGAAATTAATTAGTCTCAAGTCTCAAATTCTACAATTCAATTAATGGAATTAAAAATACAACAACTAAACCCCAATTATCAATTTAAGAACATAAATAATATAAAAGGCAAAAACCCCCAATTTATAATGAACGTAAAACCTAATCCTAACATACACCCTCGTCTAATCGCTATGGATAACCCCCGTTACCTTAGAGCGTAGTGGAGATGCTTCCGGTATGAACCCGCTAATGGTGGCTTCCTCTTCTTATTCTTCTTCTCTTTTCTCTCTTTTTCTCTCTTTTTCTCTCTTTTCTCTCTTGGCTGATTTTTAGGTTTTAAAGCATTGAAAAGTGGGCTGATTTTAGGTTTAGAAAAAACTGTTTTTACAAATTTTGTGGAAGCGAACTATTTGGTCCCCAAAGTTCTAAAAGCTAACTTTTAATCAAAATTATTGTTTTACTACTCAAAAATAACAAATCTTTAGAAACAAATCTATCGGGTCCTTTTTATTAGTAAAATTAGTAACAGGTTTTTAAAATAAAGTTTTTCGGAAGAGTTTCGGTTTTTGGCTAAAAATTAGTCGAGTGACCGGTTTTTGGTAAAATTTGAATAAAACGTTTTTGGATAAATTAAATCATAAATAAAATTACTTATAAAAATTCGGGATGTTACAACAAGGGAATGACTCGTCTTACGGACTGGGACGAGTGGCGTGAGAGGTCCAAGTGCGCACTATAAATCAACTTTTATGTTGCAATGGTCTATGTCTCTCCCTAATTCCGGGGACATAAGACGGCCGAAGGGATAGGGAATGACCTACCTTACGGACTGGGGTAGGTGGCGTGAGAGGTCCATGTATGCTATAGTTGTGTGTTGATGTTATTTAATTTATTTAATTTATCGTAGTTGTAGAATGTTATTATATTCCTTATTATACGTCGATTATCGTAGTTGTAGAATTTGTGAGCTCTTGCATTTATGAGATGGAGTGACGGTATTTGTGGTGCCGTCCCGTCTAGTTAGGTGCGTGGGACTCACCGTTACAATTTTGTATTTCAGGTACAACTTAGGTTGAGGCGTATGGTTAAGAGCTTTAGCAAGGCATCACATGGGTTCGGGCTTTTGCTTCCTTTTTTACTTAGATTGTTTTTGAGGTTGTAGCCTACGGGCAAATTCATTCGTTCGTTATTTTTAGCTTTTATAAATCCTGACTTGTAGCCGCGTTTGGCAAACTTTTTATTTATCCGTTAATTGTTCCTTTAGCTCGTAAGTGTTTTCTTTTTAAAATTCAAATTTTGTACCAACAGGTTCTACTTTCTTTTGTTTTAAAAAAGGTCATGTCTCGATATTCGTGTTTATGGATTTTGGGGCGTGACAAGTTGGTATCAGAGCTAACTAGGTTCTTGTATACTTTGGGACGACGGGAAGATGGGTAACCATTGGACCAAGATCCATCGTATCATTTTTACAAAACTTTTTCCAAAAACTTAAACTTTTTCTAAAAACGGGGGGTTGCATTTAGCTTAAGACATGTAGCTATAATTTTGTAGTTTTTGATGAAAGGAAAGTCCACATGTGAGGCAAGTTGGGGACAATGAGGACGCTTGTTGATCCCGGCTCGCCAAACTAGTGGGTAGATCTCTCGTCGGTATGTGTGAAGGAATACCTTAGCGATGTGGAATTCTAGAGTATGCGAGGACGCTCGGGTGCTTTAGGATAACGTATCATGATGGGTTATCCCTCGCATTTTTGTGTTGATTGTATGCGTGTGTAGATTTATATGATGTGTATGAGGAATAAGTTTGCATACGTGTGTAGTAGCGTACTATTAGAGTGTGAAAATTGTGTTGTGGATGATTTTACGTAGTGCGTTTTCATATTATTAACTTGTGTGTTAATGAGCATTTTATGCGAATGGATGTTGATTGTAATAATGTTGTGGACTAAAATGATGTAGTTGCGTGCTATGTTCCTTGTAAGGGATTTACAAGTATTGAGTAATTTTACGCTTTTGTATCGATAATTTTCTGCAGAAAAACGATCGGTCGTTTCTTAAAACGATCGGTCGAATTTTTCAGACCCTACTGGACCAAAAAACGATCGGTCGTTTCTTAAAACGATCGGTCGAATTTTTCAGACCCTACTGGACCAAAAAACGATCGGTCAAATTTTTCAGACCCTACTGGACCAAAAAACGACCGGTCGTTTTGTCAAAAACGATTGGTCGTTTTCTGGCAAATTTTGCGGTTTTTCGCTAAACTTCAAACGCTCGTAACTCCTTCGTTTTTACTCCGAATTTGATTCCGCTTGAAGCGTTGGCTTCATATTTCAGTGCTCTATAATTATGAAACTTAGAAATCTTGATTAAATGATTACCATGAAAAACGAGCTTTTATCATGATTTACATGTTTTGTGATTATCACGTAATGTGCGGAATGTTGTATTGTATGATTAGCGGAATTTGATGCCTTTGCAAATTTGGTTAGATTTTATAAGTTGGAAAACATGAATGTTTAATTACGTTTTGTGAGGTCGTGTCCTAAATTCATTAGTTTTATAAGTCGTTTGTGCACTTATTTCTTCCTTACAACATGATTCTATTCTTTTAGACATTGACTATAAATTTTTCTTGGTTAGATTGTAAGCTAGTGTTTTGTATATATGTTTCACATTTTGCAACTATTTTCCTTCACTCGATAGAATGATAACTGTGGACTTAGATATTTTAGGTTCTAAGTTAATTGTCCCTACATGAAGAATCTCGTTTGATACTGTATATTGTAAGACTATACTATAATGTAAGAGTTAATTTAGTTGAGTTGGTTTGGTGTCCATATTTAAGAGGAATTACACACAGTTAATTTAATATGTACTAAATTCAAGGTCGATATAAGGGAATTTTAATAGATCTTATTTTTATAAGATTAACTATTGAAAACTTAAGAAATATTTCTGGTGTAGCATGCCCCTGTACAAGTTGAAATGTTTGAGTTTGTAAACTATTATAGGTGAGACAAAGTTTTTAAAACATTTTCTTATTATGTCTATTAATGGTTTGTACGTTAATGAAGTCACTGGTTTGGTATATATAAATAAAAATGTAGTTAACTATTGCGGCGGTTTGTAACTAACAAACAAAAGTGCATGATAGGATATATTTATTTATTTTGAAGCTTTCGGCAACTATAAGAGAACCTCGATTATGGCTGTTTCTTCTAATTTTTGTAATTTAATGTTGTCCATGGATTACCTTTCAGTGCCGACTTTTGCTTAGAGTTTCAATGAAATGATACGTTAGGTTATTTTCAATTCGTTTGACCACTGTAAAAGATGTTTAAGCTATAATTAGGATCCAAACTTGAGATTTAATTTGTGTTTACAGTGTTCTAATAATAAGTGAACTAGCATTATAGTTGTCCTAGTTATTTCAAGTAAATCTCTTTGGTCGGATTAGTTGCAAAGTTTCAACAGGTCTTGCACTTTGATTGAGAGCATGTATTACATGTGAATTTGGAGTGGTATTTTGGGACTATATATAAATTATTAGGTTTTGCGCTTCTTATTAATTAAAGATTGTTTTGTTTAAGAGAACATGGTATAAAGGGAGATTGGTATTATTTTTTTGGGTGGTGGTCTAGATGCTAAAACTGGATTGTTTGATAAATTAGAAACAAAATGCAATGTTAGGCCGGTTAACACCATTATTATTATTATTTTATCAGAGCGTGCAGCGGAAACACATGAAATAGATATAGATGTATAAGTAATAAATGTTTTAGAAAACGATATGGAAACAAGTTTTGGAATAGGTTTGGTTATCTTACGGTATCAATATCAATAATAGTTGCTTGGATTTGAACCATCCCAGAGGTTAATTATCAGTTCAAGGAAAAACATGGTAGAAACAAATTTATTTACTTATTTTTACCAATTAAAAGATTAGCTTACATCATGTGTTTTGCTTTCATGGTGTACACTTTGTTATTAGCATTGATGATGACTAAAATCAGAATTTGGACTAAGAATTATCTAGACAGGAGTTATAGAGTTTTGGAATTATGATTGATGGGAGTTATAGAATTTGGTAAGTAATGAGATAATAAACGATCGGAAGTGGTAAAAGTTTGACCTTAGGAATTTACGTTAGTATTTTTCCATCATAAATTTTCAAGTTTCACAAGGATAATGATGATATTATTATTAGTAATTTTAATCTCAAATGAGTTTCCAAGATACCTTTTATTATACTTCTTTTATATAGTTTATGCTACATGCACACACAAGTAACTGTTTTGGAGACCGGTTGATTAAAAAAAAAATTATGTGAGCTGATTTAATCACGTCAAAAAAAAAAGCATATATAATATTTTTCGGAAACATTATCCTTTTTTTTTATTTCAAGTTATTAAAGAAATAAAGTTTCGGGACGAAACTTCTTTAAGTGGTGGAGAGTGTAAAATCCCGCAATTTAATTTTTTTTTTTTTTATTTTTTTTTATTTTGAATATTTATTCTTCTAAATAATTACTCATGTGACTATTTAGTTTTCATAAGTAAGAATACTAATGTTTAGTTGTTTAAGTGATTTAAGGACCTTACGGTTACATGTTATCAAAGCTATAGAGTTTTAAAGGATTTAAAGGTATTTAATTGGATTTACCATGGATTGATACGTGGTAGTACTTTTAGGGATTAGCCGGTAAGAATTGGGCCTAGTAATTATGTAATTTACTTCGGTTAGAAATATTGAAATGTATAAACGTATGATTAGGAATAATGGTGTAAGTTATAGGTCTTTGAATGCCTCACTAAGATAATTAATGACATGATTTGATTGTATTCATATATAAAACTGATGCCTTGCCTGAAGAGTAAATGTCAATTAAGAATAGTAAATATTATCTTGAGGTTTCTATAACGAGATGTTTGTATTTATTTTTATAACTACTATGCGTGGAATATTTAAGGAGAAATAATGTTACATGTATTCAAAGAGTTTCTGTTGCTAGTAATTTATTAAGGAGGTAACCTTGTATGAGAAATTGAAACGGAAGTAATAAATTGGTATAGAATTGTAGTATAAATGCTAAGCCAATTGTCATGCCATATACACGCCCCTATAATGAATTCTTCCTTGTTAATATAGATATATACACTAGTGCAAATAAATAAAGAAAGTTAGGTAGCATTTCCCTGATTAGATTCTATACTCCTTTACTGTATTAAAATTATATGTATGTAACAAAAGTATACAAAGATGAGAGAATTAAAGTTCTATGTTGAGCAAGGGAAAAGGTTTAGTGGAAAGCTAAGCACTAGATTATTCGTTGTAGAAATGTTTCTGTTCTTTCGGATTAATATTAGGTGAGTGGGTTTTGTCTTGCTATTATAAATATTCCGTTGCAACTTTTGATAATATTTTACAGGCTCATGAGTATTATTTTTCAAGTACTAATTATATATGGAAACCTTGTTTTTATATTGTTACGAAAACAAAGTGAATAAAAGAAAGAAAAGAATGAAAAAGAAGAAGTGATTTATATACAATGGATCTGTATAAAGAGAACTAGTTTGTATCTTATAAAGATAAAGGTTATATACAGTGTATCTGTATAAGGTTTCTAAATTTATTATTTTATGATTTGCTTATGATTTGTATTTGGGACCATGAGAATAAGTACAACGGAGAATCCCGAATAAGGGGAAGAGGAAAGTGGGGTGACGTTGGCAACT
Source organism: Primula veris (assembly GCA_963682055.1). Lineage (NCBI taxonomy): Eukaryota > Viridiplantae > Streptophyta > Magnoliopsida > Ericales > Primulaceae > Primula > Primula veris. The sequence goes on along the minus strand of OY821742.1, from coordinate 33,486,354 downwards.
AAACGAAAGAGTTTAGTTCTCAACGGTTAACTTAGCAATTGTACATAGTTTTGTTAAACGGAACGTTTTAAGGAATAGACCCAGCCGTCATGTTGTGGTGACCTTAATTACGTAGTGCACGTATGGTTTATACACCTTAGAAAAAGATCGACGGTAAAGAGATTGAGGAAGTCAATCGGGCTTGGTACTCTAAGATATACATGTTATCATTTTACTTTTATCATAAAAAGAAAGAAAAAGATTTGGTTATTACTATTGCGATGGATTTAATTTTGATGAAAGAAAAGTGAAAAGTTTATTTATCTTTTATATTCAAGTAATTTCTAAATACTTATGCATTGGGAATTTTTATTAAACAAGTTATTATGTTCCAAGAAACTGAAAGGGAAAAATCTTATTTTCGACCAGTATAATATATTGTGAGGCTTCAGTTAAGTAGGGTTGATATCGAGTCAGTTTGAGGACCAGACAGACCTTTAAGATTATGTGTTAAATTCCACTGTGATTACATTTTTAATTTTAGTTGTAAGAGATTAACTTCTTGTAATGAACATAATTTTCGAGATTCTATTTAATGAAACTTTTGAAATTTGAGCTAATTTAATGAGTTATTTAGCGAGTGTTTAATAATTATTTCATTTAGGCTTTGTTTAGCACGTGCCGCCACACGTGTTATTCAGCCGTGTGACACCCCCGAGTCTGGGTTGAGAGTTTATTTTATTAGAGTTTAGTTTGCTAGAAAGACCCGTACTTTGAGTCTTGGGGACGTTTTGGAGTTGTTGAGTAGTTGTCTTTTATCCTGTTTAATATTATATATAAGTGTTTACCTCATTTGAGATTCTTACATGTTGGTCATGTACTTGAGTTATGAATTGTGGAGTTGTTACGGGTTGTGAACCCTGCGTATTTTATTTTATTTTTATTATGACACGAGCGTTTAAATTCTTATGGTCTTATTGTACGTTTATCATTTCTGGGTATAGTTGTTTAGAGAGGAAATTTCGGGACGAAATTCTTTTAAGGAGGGTTAGTTGTAACATCCCGAATTTTTATAAGTAATTTTATTTATGATTTAATTTATCCAAAAACGTTTTATTCAAATTTAACCAAAAACCGGTCACTCGACTAATTTTTAGCCAAAAACCGAAACTCTTCCGAAAAACTTTATTTTAAAAACCTGTTACTAATTTTACTAATAAAAAGGACCCGATAGATTTGTTTCTAAAGATTTGTTATTTTTGAGTAGTAAAACAATAATTTTGATTAAAAGTTAGCTTTTAGAACTTTGGGGACCAAATAGTTCGCTTCCACAAAATTTGTAAAAACAGTTTTTTCTAAACCTAAAATCAGCCCACTTTTCAATGCTTTAAAACCTAAAAATCAGCCAAGAGGGAAAAGAGAGAAAAAGAGAGAAAAAGAGAGAAAAGAGAAGAAGAATAAGAAGAGGAAGCCACCATTAGCGGGTTCATACCGGAAGCATCTCCACTACGCTCTAAGGTAACGGGGGTTATCCATAGCGACTAGACGAGGGTGTATGTTAGGATTAGGTTTTACGTTCATTATAAATTGGGGGTTTTTGCCTTTTATATTATTTATGTTCTTAAATTGATAATTGGGGTTTAGTTGTTGTATTTTTAATTCCATTAATTGAATTGTAGAATTTGAGACTTGAGACTAATTAATTTCGAATTAATGAGATTATGGATGGGTTTGCATGTTTTAAGCGTTGATTATGAGTTATTATGGTTTTTGATAGAATTGGGTAAATTATTGTTGAATATAGATGGATTGTAGTTTATGCATACAAGGTGTTTGTTAAAATGCCTGAATGGGTTTTTATGTTGTTGAAGTGATTGGCTAGTTGTGAATCTAGCATCTATGATTATGGTTTATGTTGTATTACGTTAAGTGACGTATGAGTTATGTTAGTTGAATAGTATAATATTATTGGCTGAGGCTTTAATATTTATACGTATGAGATGGTGTTATTTGAATGATTTTATATTATTGGCCGAGGCCTTGTGATTTAGCTGTAGTGGCAATGGTCTCTGTCTCTCCCTAATTCCGGGGACAGAAGACGGCTGAGGGGATAGGGAATGACTCGTCTTACGGACCGGGGCGAGTGGCGTTATAGGTCCCAGTGTGCACTATATTTACTTTTATGTTAGCAATGGTCTATGTCTCTCCCTAATTCCGGGGGCATAAGACGGCCGAAGGGATAGGGAATGACTCGTCTTACGGACTGGGACGAGTGGCGTGAGAGGTCCAAGTGCGCACTATAAATCTACTTTTATGTTGCAATGGTCTATGTCTCTCTCTAATTCCGGGGACATAAGACGGCCGAAGGGATAGGGAATGACCTACCTTACGGACTGGGGTAGGTGGCGTGAGAGGTCCATGTATGCTATAGTTGTGTGTTGATGTTATTTAATTTATTTAATTTATCGTAGTTGTAGAATGTTATTATATTCCTTATTATACGTCGATTATCGTAGTTGTAGAATTTGTGAGCTCTTGCATTTATGGGATGGAGTGACGGTATTTGTGGTGCCGTCCCGTCTAGTTAGGTGCGTGGGACTCACCGTTACAATTTTGTATTTCAGGTACAACTTAGGTTGAGGCGTATGGTTAAGAGCTTTAGCAAGGCATCACATGGGTTCGGGCTTTTGCTTCCTTTTTACTTAGATTGTTTTTGAGGTTGTAGCCTACGGGCAAATTCATTCGTTCGTTATTTTTAGCTTTTATAAATCCTGACTTGTAGCCGCGTTTGGCAAACTTTTTATTTATCCGTTAATTGTTCCTTTAGCTCGTAAGTGTTTTCTTTTTAAAATTCAAATTTTGTACCAACAGGTTCTACTTTCTTTTGTTTTAAAAAAGGTCATGTCTCGATATTCGTGTTTATGGATTTTGGGGCGTGACAATTAAAGTGCAAATTATACAAGTGCATTAAAGGTCACAAGGTTTGCTATTATAATAGTCTAACGTGCTCCCTGACAAGTGTAGGCCAAATACTCATGAGCAACTCTAATTAAGCATCTCTACAGACAGCGCACATGTACATGGATAAGGAACAAAATGTACAGGAAAAGTAAATGAGGTAAGAAAACAATCTTACTTTAATATTACTGGCACGCACACACTAATCTAAACATGTAATTCTATCATGGCAAAATCTCATCAACATATTTCTCACAAAACACACGATATCAAAATGCTACACAAAACACGATGTTAAATAAAATAAAACACACAAGTAAAAGGACTAAATTATGAAGTATTATTAAATAAAACACAATAGTAAAATATAGTCGGGATTGATCATGCCTACCCACTTTTAGAACCACTGCTGCTAAAGGACTCAGTGGACTGGTACACCACACACACACACCGGTACTAATGAACCCACTTTTACAGTCACTGCTCAAGAACACCAAATTGCAATGAGACCTCACCCACACTTCAACAGTACCGTATGTGACGTAAGATATGGGGCTGGCTTCAAGGGCACAAGTTTCCGGGATCTCAATGTAAGCTGACACAATTCCGTCTTATAAACACTTGTACAAATGTACCCACTTTAGAGCCATTGTTCAGGGACTCAAAGTGCAATGGTTGCCCCAACACACAAGCACACTGGTACTACAATCCCAAAAACACAATATATATATATATATATATAAACCATGAAAAACCAGTGTCACACTTTCACCATGAATAAATAAATAAAACACAATATAAATTGGTTACTTTTAGTCACATATCACTATCACAGTTTCACCACTTCAGTTACACAAGATCACCACGTACACTGTTCATGGTATCACCAATTTCACAATTGAACACTTCACCCTTTTTAAATCAAAATTCAGTTTTTATAAATAAAAAAAAAAATCGCAATTCACCTTTAACATTAATTCATGTAGAATCCAATATCAACAAATAAAACATATGGCACATGTTATATTGAACACCTAGCACATAAGCAAGAAAACACACAAACAAACAAACACACAAATAAAACCTATTAAGATAAAATCTGTTTCTTCCCCATTACTGTACCAAACGAGAGCTTGTTTGTAAACCGCCAAACGAAGGCGAAAACCCAAAAAAACAGAAATACCAGATCTGGACAGCAGCTTAACGGCATCTAAACGGTCCCTAAATGCAGTCAATAATATCTACTGATTAATATAAATTGTTGATTTTTGGATTAGACTTGAGCTCTAGAAAAATGATAATTTAAAAACTAAAAATGAAGGGTCGATACTTACACAGTTAGAAAGGTATCGAGTAGTAGATAAAGAAAACATATTGGATCATAAAAAATGGAAAATCGGTGACCTCCTAATCGACTCCCGAAGCGGCTGTCGAAAACCTGAAAAGCACCATGACTGCCACCCATCACTATGACATGACCTGGCCTGGTCGCCAACCTCTTCTCTGGACCTCGCTTCGTATTTGAACTCTCTCTAGCCTCTCAGCTCACTCTGGCTCATCTCTCTCATTATGTATATGCGGGTGCATGTTATGTATATCATACTATTAATATAAACAGACTCAAGAAAAGTTGAGGCTACCAAATTTTACCAAAAATACCCTCTCCTATATTAATAATTACCAAAGTACCTAATCTAATTAATTAACAAATTGTCCTCACTATATTTTCCTAATTACGAATATAGTCTGAATTAATTAACAATTCGTTTTAACCTGCATAACTACAATAAATGATACCAAATCTGAATACTATGTTCAAAATAAAATATATTATGAGATTTATACCATTAAGCATCTCACATATATTACTAGTATATATATATATTCACGATATAAGTTACTTTAGGTTTTTAATTTATTTAATTACTATTCCAGCCCATATAGATATTCTTAATTACCAACACCACTTAAAACTATTATATATCTATTTCATTAATATGACATATATTTCGCATTTACACACAAGTACACCATTATTATCACTATAATAAAATCAAAAACGAATACAAAATTTTTGAGAGGTTACAAATAGTCAACAAAAACAAACCACTTGGGTTGAGCCAAGTAAGATCCCAAAACAAAACCAAGCGAATAAGTTGCCACAATATCAAGCTCTAGCAACTCAATATATGCTACCAAGGCTAAACAAATTGACAAACGACTAACAAATAAATATTATACCTCATCGAGGAAACTATCTTTCAATTGTTCAATCCACTTTGTCAAAAAAAAAAACACCTTGTAATTAAACAAGTCTTCACTAGCAACCCTCAAATCCCTCTTGAAAACCCACTTACTAATAACAGCTTCTAAATCGGAGAACTCTACCAAGAACCAAGTCTGCTCCTTCATAAAGGAACTCTCAACATCTACGATTTCTCTCGAAACAAATGCACCATCCCAACTCTTTCAAGTCTGTGATGTTGAACCATGGGTTCAATAATTGATTTTGATTATAAGTTTGATTATGTTTTTAATGATTTTACGATTTCTCTATTTCGATGATATAACGCTTTGTCTTTTCCAAAAGTATAAAATGTAAATTTCAGCACATCAGAAAGATAGACCACATAAAAACGAAGCCACAGGTTCAAGCGGAACCAGAATCGGAGCTAAAACGAAGAAGATACAAGCATTCGAAGAAGAACGAGAAAACCGAGAAACTGCCAGAAGAAAAACGACCGATCGTCTAGACAAAAATGACCGATCGTTTTGATCCAAAATTCTTCCAGTGAGGTCGTCTGAAAAACGATCGATCGAATACAGAAAACGACCGATCATTTTCTGAAAACGACCGATCGAAATGCAGAAAACAACCGATCGTTTTCTGCAGATTTCAAAAACAGCTTTTCAGCTTATTCTGGGATATTGCTTAAAACCAATGGATAAAACACTCAACCACTTCCAACGGTCATAAGAAAAAAAACAGACTTTGCTGGCCATATAAACCACCCCAATCACTCTCCAAACACATCCATTGATAACCAATTATCATCCTTCAACCTCTCTCAATCAAAACCCTAAATATCACCATTTTGGTGAAAATATTCGAAAAAGAGGGAAATTATGGAGAAAGCGATTCAAGCTCAAACAACATCAAAGACTCACAAATTAGCTTATTTAGAAGCAACAAAATAGTGAGTGTAGTTACATTGTTGTAACAAATTTTGTAAAGAGTGATTTATAAACTCATTTGTGAGCGAGTGATCGGGTAGAGGCTTTGTAAGCGAGTGTTGCTTAAAAGCTCTAGGTCTTTTCATTCGGGATACTCATAGAGTGAGGGGGAGCTTAATCGGTTGATTAGCTCGATAGGATTTGTAATATCCGAAAGAAGATTTTTAGTGAAATACTCGGTAGTACCAAGGAGAGTACGTAGGCCGTTTTGCCGAACCTCTATAAATCGCGGTGTCAATTTCTTTCCCTAAACTTTTACCTTCTGCAACATATATTATTGCTTATTTTCTTGCTTGCGTTTAGAATTTTAATTCCGCAAAAACGCCTAAAAACCTTATTCACCCCCCCCCCCTCTAAGGTTTAGCCACACGGGCCAACAATTGGTATCAGAGCCAAGGCTCTTGCATATAGAAATCTAGCGATTTAAGAGTTTAGATCCTGATGGCTAACATGCTTAATTTCACTTCCGGTATTGCTTCATCGCCCAATACTCCACCATTTTTTGATGGGGTAAATTATTCATATTGGAAAGATAGGATGAGTATGTTTTTGCAAAGCTATAATGTTAAACTTTGGATGAGCATAAAAGTAGGATATTCCGCACCTACATCCGAAAATAGCGAAAACCCAATCCCCGTAGAGGACTTAGATAACGCTCAACTAGAAGCCTACTCTACTAATGCTAAAGCGATGTACGCTATTGTTTGTGCTGTTTCCCCTAAGGAGTACAACAAAATTTCCGCTTGTAAAACGGCTAAGGGTATGTGGGATAAGTTAGTAGTTATGCACGAGGGAACCAACCAAGTTAAGGATTGCAAACTCCAACTTTTAGTTCATGACTACGAGCTTTTTAAAATGAGCGAGGGAGAAACTATTTCCGATATGTTTGCTAGATTTGCCACTATTACTAATGGATTAACATCTCTTGGTAAGTGTTTGTCTTGTAAGGAAATGGTTTCAAAGGTGATTAGGAGCTTACCAAAGGAATGGGAACCGAAGGTCACCGCAATTCAAGAGGCGCACAACATGAACACATACACTCTTGATGCATTGACGGGTTCACTCATGACTCATGAGATCACCCTCAATAGTCACAAGCCAATCTCGAAAAAGAAGAAGATAGCTTTCAAAGGAACAACTTGTGACGAAAGCGATGAGCTATCCGATGATGAGAAAAATTCGATGCAAATCATTCGAATCGTCAAGGAAATACTAAAGCTTAAAGGCAAACGCAAACATAAAGGTAAATTGTCAAATACTTCAATTATTTCTAATGATTTTGTTTGCTATGCTTGTGGCAAGGAAATACATATGGAGAGAGATTGCTTCAAGAATCGCAAGAACAAAGGCAAGAAGAAAATATCCACTTCAAGCTCTAGCGATAGCTCCGACCAAGATGAAGTCGATCATTTTGCTTGCTATGTGGCCTTGGAAGACAACATTGAGCCAAACCAATCGTCTTCAAGTGAAAGCGAAACCGATGAGGTAAATAATCTATCCTATGATGAATTACTTCATATGTGCGATGCTTACTCCAAAAAGTTTCCTAAACTTGTCGAAAAGGTCAACTCTCTTAAAAGGATAAATTCTTCTCTCAATGAAGAAATAAGATCCTTTAAAAGAGATAAAATTGAAAATGAGTGTATTCCGACATCGTCATTCTCTTTACATGATGTAGATGACGAAAAGGAAGACTTGAAAGACTAAAACAATGATCTCGTCATTCAAAACAACTCTTTACAAACCGAGATCAATTTTCTTAAAAATGAAGTCTCTAGACTTGCTAAAACACTTTCAAAACCATCTTCTTTAGATTGCGACTTATTAGAAAATTTTGAAGAGTTAAAGGATGCTTTCGATAAAGTTAAAAGCAAAAACAAGGTTTTGAGTTCTCATGCTTTTAACTTAAATGACAAGGTCAAGCTTTTAGAAATCGAGAATGAAACTTTGAAAACTAAAAACAACGATCTTGTCATTTCCATTGAAAAACTTAATTTAACAATTTCAAAGTTTTCTAAGGCTAAAACCGTTTTAGATAACATCTTGAGTTGTCAAAAAGATTTCAATGATAAGAGTAGTTTAGGTTATGATTGCATTAGCTTTAATTCAAACAAAACCCACTTTGTCAAAGCCTCTAACATTTCTAAAACTCCTACGCCGCCTAAACAAGCGGTTGTTTTTACCAAAGGGAGTACTTCCAAGATTTTTCAAAAATCTTTTAATGATAGAAAAGGTTTAGGTTTTCAAACCAAATTGGATACTCCGAAAAACCTTTCCAAAACCACGTATAATTCTCGTTATACTAAAAAGTTTATGCATTGTGTACATTGTAGTAGAAATGAGCATATTTCTTCTAGATGTCCTTATCGTTTTCGTGTTAGTAGAAGCGATTTGAAATGGGTAGTAAAGACCCAAGTCACTAACAATGTCGGACCCAAAAGAAATTGGGGACAAAAAGACAAATCTCGTGTTGTAGGTATCTCCATCTAAAAGGAGAAAATCAACAAGTGGTTGACAACACTGGCAAAAGTCGTGGAAGTCCATAAAATCGAATCCACCATAAAAAATGAAGTACCATTGATCGACAAAGGTGGAAGGCATACCAACAAATGGTACCACTTATTTGGACTTGGAAACGCTCAATGCAAAAGCCATTAGAGAGCGGACTCGACATCACATATTCGGTATACTCTACTCTATAATATTTACATATATGTGATTAATTGGGTCATATGCATCATGATAACATTTTTCATGTTTTAGTTTTTCTTTGAAAACCCTCCACATAACCCCAATTTTTTATTGCATTTTGATAATGCCAAAGGGGGAGAAAAATGATATTTAGAGAAATGCGATTTGTTAAAATGGAGGAGATATTTTTTTGTAAAATCATCATTATTTTGTCATAATCAAAATGGGGGAGATTGTTGAACCATGGGTTCAATAATTGATTTTGATTATAAGTTTGATTATGTTTTTAATGATTTTACGATTTCTCTATTTCGATGATATAACGCTTTGTCTTTTCCAAAAGTATAAAATGTAAATTTCAGCACATCAGAAAGATAGACCACATAAAAACGAAGCCACAGGTTCAAGCGGAACCAGAATAGGAGCTAAAACGAAGAAGATACAAGCATTCGAAGAAGAACGAGAAAACCGAGAAACTGCCAGAAGAAAAACGACCGATCGTCTAGACAAAAATGACCGATCGTTTTGATCCAAAATTCTTCCAGTGAGGTCGTCTGAAAAACGATCGATCGAATACAGAAAACGACCGATCATTTTCTGAAAACGACCGATCGAAATGCAGAAAACAACCGATCGTTTTCTGCAGATTTCAAAAACAGCTTTTCAGCTTATTCTGGGATATTGCTTAAAACCAATGGATAAAACACTCAACCACTTCCAACGGTCATAAGAAAAAAAACAGACTTTGCTGGCCATATAAACCACCCCAATCACTCTCCAAACACATCCATTGATAACCAATTATCATCCTTCAACCTCTCTCAATCAAAACCCTAAATATCACCATTTTGGTGAAAATATTCGAAAAAGAGGGAAATTATGGAGAAAGCGATTCAAGCTCAAACAACATCAAAGACTCACAGATTAGCTTATTTAGAAGCAACAAAATAGTGAGTGTAGTTACATTGTTGTAACAAATTTTGTAAAGAATGATTTATAAACTCATTTGTGAGCGAGTGATCGGGTAGAGGCTTTGTAAGCGAGTGTTGCTTAAAAGCTCTAGGTCTTTTCATTCGGGATACTCATAGAGTGAGGGGGAGCTTAATCGGTTGATTAGCTCGATAGGATTTGTAATATCCGAAAGAAGATTTTTAGTGAAATACTCGGTAGTACCAAGGAGAGTACGTAGGCCGTTTTGCCGAACCTCTATAAATCGCGGTGTCAATTTCTTTCCCTAAACTTTTACCTTCTGCAACTTATATTATTGCTTATTTTCTTGCTTGCGTTTAGGACTTTTAGCAATTCATTAACGTTATTAAACGCTTAAGCTTAGAATTGCGAATAGTTGGGTTGTTAGTTGCGCTTAGAATTTTAATTCCGCAAAAACGCCTAGAAACCTTATTCACTCCCCCTCTAAGGTTTAGTCATATGAGCCAACATCTGAATATGATACATGAATACTCATATCCACTAATTGAAGTGCACAACTAAAAAAATTGGTGAGCCTCGTAGATCCCCTAACCAAACAAGCTGGTCTGCACTTTCGATATGAATCATCAACCTAATTCTCAATGCTAGTCGAATCTACCCTTGTTACACCCCAAAACGAGTCATCATGTACGCACGAACCAACTAGCTCTATCGATGATGAAGTACCTCAACTTGCATCCCAAGTCCATTAACTACTGTTCATTGTCCCACTTCGATCAAATCTCCAATTTCCTCTAACTGCCCATGTTCCATTACCTAACATAATGACACCACCATCTAACTCGCAAAACTTAGAATATATTGCCTTGTAAGAACACACGTGATTGGAGCAACCCGTATCTAATACCCATTAATCGCAACCAATAGGCACCTCCGATCTAACCAAAATATAATCCTCCAAATCATCTCCGTCGCTAACAATATTCGTATCTTCTAACACTCGTCACGAGCGAGTTTCTTTCCCTTATCATGCGAACTATTCTTTGACTTATGTCTTTGATCCTTAACAGTGAATGCCTCGTTATCGTATTCATGATTCGTAACATCCATCTTCCTGTTTTCATTATTTACGAGTGCATTGGACACGTCTGCAAATTTTACCAAATCCTTACCATACAACAAAGTAGTGGTAAGGTGCTCATATTTTTCTGGCAATGAATTTAACAACAATAAGGTTTTATCCTCATCTCCAATCTCTACATCTAAATTTTGCAAATCAGCTACAATTTTAATGTACCTATTGAGATGCTGATTCATAGAGATACCTTGCTTTTTGATCCATTGGTGGGGACAATAGTAGTGTTATATGAAAAACCGAAGTTAATACATTGCTTATATAAATACTAGTAAACGATACTCACACGTTGCGTGTGAGAAGATGTAAATTGTGATAATACAAATATTTAGAGAAAAAAAATATATCGGATATAAGAAAAAAAGATTATATAAATTGTGATGATTATACAAATATTTAGAGAAAAAAATATATTGGATATAAAAAAAATTGTGTGGTTAAAGAGGGAGAAAGAGTGTAATTAGTTTTTATTTTTCTATTTTTTATAAAAGTAGGTAATATGGTAATTAAGAAAAAAATACAGGGGTATTTTTGAAAAAAAATTGCTAAATTTGGCAGGCTGAACTTTTCTTGAGTTCACTTATATTAATAGTATGATATGATATGCCAAATGTAAAAAAAATCTGGCTCCTGTAATAATTCTATATATATATATATATATATATATATATCGAACATCAGTTTCATTATATCATATTGCCTGAAATCATAATTAATTTATTTCTTGCTTTATGATGATGTTCATTAAAATTTAGGGATAATTCCCTATAAGTACCACATAGCAAATTACATTCCTCCTAGATATCTTGATAATTTCACATTCCTCATAGGTACCACTTTTTAATTATTTAGTTTATTTACTTAATTGTCATACAAACCAAAATATAATATACATATTTTATCTCTCTACAAACCCAAAAAAATAGTTTTAAATTACAACAAAATAAAAAAAAACACAAAAAAATTATAAAAATCACAAAAAATCACAAAAAATATAAAAAATAACAAAAAAAACAAAAAATTATAAAAAAAATGAAAAAAATCACAAAAAATCAAAAAAATCAAAAAAAATTATAAAAAATCACAAAAAAATATAAAAAATTATAAAAATCACAAAAAATTATTAAAAAAATACAAAAATCACAAAAAATTATAAAAATTATAAAAAATTATAAAAATTATAAAAAATTTAAAAAATTACAAAAAATGAAAAAGAATCACAAACTTCTTAAAAAAATTACAAAAAAAATATATAATTTTTTTTGTCAATATAACACTCTTTATACCGAAAAATCAAAAAAAAATATAAAAAATGACAAAAAATTATAAAAAATCACAAAAAATTATAAAAAATTATAAAAAAAATCAAAAAAATTTAAAAAATGAAAAAAACGAAAAAATTATAAAAAAATCACAAAAAATCACAAAACATTATAAAAATCACAAAAAAAAAGAATTATAAAAAAAATAAAAAAATCATAAACTTTTTAAAAATTTACAAAAAATATATAATTTTTTTTTTTTCAATATAACACTTTTTATACCGAAAAGTGATTTTTTTTATACAAAAAAATGGTTTTTCCATGATAAATGTGCCTTTTTTTAATCTGAATGAGCTGAAAGTGCATCTACTTCAGTCAAAAATACATATAATTCAGTCAAAAGCGTATATAGTTCAATAAAAGTGCATATAGTTCAGTCGAAAGTGTATATAGTTAGTCAAAAATGCATAAATTTGAGTCGAAATTGCATTCAATTCAGCTGAAAGTACATATAGTTCCATTGAAAGTGCATACAATTCAGTCGAAAGTAAATATAGTTCAATAAAAGTGAGTATACATATAGTTCAGCTAAAAGTGCATCTGGTTCAGCTGAAAGTACATCTGGTTCAGCTTAAAGTGCATCTAATTTAGTGAAAAGTACATCTAATTTAGTCAAAAGTGCATATAGTGTAGTCGAAAATGAATATAGTACAGTCGAAAGTGCATATAGTTCTGTTAAAAATGCATCTGATTCAACTAAAAGTGCATTTGGTGCAACTGAAAGTGCATATGGTTAAGCTGAAAGTGCATATGGTTCAGCTGAAAGTGCATATGGTTCAACTAAAAGTGTATCTGGTTCAGCTGAAAGTGCATATGGTTCAGGCAAAAGTGTATCTAGTTCAATATAACCTGCATCTAGTTCAACTAAAAGTGCATATGGTTCGGCTGAAAGTGCATATGGTTCAGCTAAAAGTGTATCTAGTTCAGATGAAACTGCATATGGTTCAGACAAAAGTGCATCTAGTTCAATAAAAGTGCATATCGTTCTGTAAAACCTGCATCTGGTTCAACTAAAAGTACATCTGGTTCGGCTGAAAGTGCATATAGTTCAGCTAAAAGTGCATCTGGTTCAGTCGAAAGTGCATCTAGTACAGTCGAAAGTGCATAAAGTTCAATAAAAGTGAATTTTTTTTTTATAATTTGTGATTTTTTTCATTTTTTTATATTTTTATAATATTTTATGATTTTTTTTTCAATTTTTTATAATTTTATGTGATTTTTTTCATTTTTTATAATATTTTGTGATTTTTTTCATTTTTTATAATTTTTTTTTTTTTCATTTTTTATAATATTTTGTGATTTTTTTCATTTTTTTTTTTTTGTCATTTTTTTTAGTTTTTTTTATATTTTTATAATATTTTGTGATTTTTGTAATTTTTTATAATTTTTTTTTTTTTAATTTTTTTATAATTTTTTGATTTTTTGATTTTTTTTGTGATTTTTTGTGTTTTTTTTAATAAAAATACATTTTTTTTAATTTTTACAATTTTTTGTGATTTTTTTTCATTTGTTTTGAGATTTTTTTGCATTTTATATAATTTTATGTGTTTTTTTCCATTTTTTATGAAATATGTGTATGGCGTTTTGGTAAATAAAGTAAATAATTAAAAAGTGGTACCTATAGGGAATATGAAATTATAGAGATACCTAAGAGGAATATAATTTCAAAAGTGGTACCTATGAGGCATTATTTCTAAAATTTACTTGTTTGATATATATAACAGAAAACAAAGAGATAGGTCAAAAAAAGATGAAATAAAGTCAAAGTTCCATACCTTTGAGTTGCTTGAATATCCATAATCTAACAGAGCAAACCCTGAAAATTGAAAAAGGTTAAATAAGTCATGAAACTTTTTCGTAAACTAAACATTATTTACTGTTCGACTTTAATCAAGTACAACATACAACATAAAACAAAATTATGCCTTGTTATATATTGCCTGATGGACCTGTTCACTTTATATTTTTAAAACAGTTTTGACATCTTATATATATACTAATAAAAGAACCAATATCTGAGCTGTTATAATATTTATATGTCTGGTGAAAATTATGTAATCTAGAAACCTATTTCAAATATGCAACACCTCACATCTTTAAATTACATATGTTAAAGAAGGGTTGTGAAGTATTCTTCATTTCATTATTATAGTATTTAGGATTCAATCTTAGGCCTTGCTCCGTATAAAATAGTAACATTTCCTCAATCTATGAGTTTATTGCAACTTATAAACTCTTGACAAATTAATGAATATGATAATAGGTTATTAAGTATGCTTATGCAATTACCAAATTTGTCATGAGCTTACTTAATTACCTATTATCATATTCATTAATTTGTCATGAGAGACTCATTCTGAAACACGTTTGTGTTCGGTCGGGCCGATATGTATATTTTCAAAAGTCATTCTTGCTTGATTCTAAGTTGCATTCACCATATGATATTGAGGACATTAATAGGAATCATGATCTTGAACTTGATTACAAAGTTGGTTGCTTTCGATGGTGAGTTCTTGTAATGGGCTTGTTTATATACTTATTAATAATATATGAATTTCTATATGCAACCCAGCTGCTGGAGAATCAAAGTAGTTGTTGACTCTGGATAACTCATGGCTTAATTGAAACACTATGTACAGGTCCGGATATGATCAATTTAATTAAAATTACAAAGTATTGTGGACATTACGTCATGTAGATAATGGGGGCTTGAATGAGAAAATAATGATAGTTTATTCGTTAAAGACTAAATAATGGGGTAATATCGGGGATTTCTTATATGCTTCTTCTTACAAAGAAGCCGTTGTACCTGTTACCGCATTTTTTCATTGGAAAATTACTATTTTGTAATGATCATTAAGTTGATCATATCCAAACCTGTGTGTTTCTATCAAGCCATGAGTCATCCAGAGCTGACAACTCCTTTGATTCTCTAGTAGATGGATTCCATATAGAAATCCATATATTATTAATAACTATACAAACAAGCCCATTACAAGAACCCACTATCGAACGCAAACAACTTTGGTCATTCAAGGGTTAATCAAGTTCAACGGCATAAGAACTATTAAGATTATTAAGGTCCTTAATATCACATGGTGAATGTAATATAGAGTCAAGCGAGAATAACTTTACAATATACTTATCTCCCAACCGAGCACAAACGTGTTTCAGAACAAATCTCTGATGGGTATAATGGATGATATTAGATGATTTTTTGAGATATGATCTATTGAATCTGGGTTTAAGATGAGATAAAGAAATGATTTAGAAGCACACTTGAACCTGATTAGGGATTTGACTATAAAAACAAGTGAGAATCTATGTGATAATCTCTAAAAGGAAATCAGATAATAATGTTTGTGACCAGTTGAAAGGATTTATGAGTCCATCTTCCTCGTTAATCTTTTAATGGTTCATCTCTTTTATGACTCAAATTCCTTTTTATATCCATTAAAGAATAGTTCAATCTTACCTTACACTGAAAACTACCTACAGATTTTCCGAATGTGTAACCACAACTTCACACCGTAGCTATCATTGATGTTAGGTTCCAGTATCTTTAAATGGTTCTTATGTTATATAATTTCTAACTTTAAACGTTATTTTATTCCCTTTATCTATGTTTCGATGGGAAAACTTATAAATATATATGTAATGTTATCATGAGTTAATCACACTCTTATTTTCTAAAGAATTTTTTGAATACATAAAATACTTTAGAAGAAAAAATTATTTCTTTAATAAAATGTTATATCATTTTAATGTTTTTACTAATTGTCTATGTGAAAAAAGGCTAACAACACTTATTCAAATTTTAAATAAACTATAACAACATTAAATAGACTACTAAGGATTGCTTAACATTTACATGTTTAAGTTTGCCGCCCCCCCCCCCCCCCCCCCCCCCCCCCCCCCCCCCCCCCCCTCCTCTCCTCTCCCTCCTTTCTAAAGCTCCAGGATTCGCCCCTGAGTTCAACGACATGAGTAATATTAATATTATAATGTCCTTAATATCACATGCTGAATGTAATATATAGTCAAGAGAGAATGACTTTAGACAATATACATATCGCCTGACTGAGCACAAACGTGTTCAGAATAAGTTTTTCATCGGTATAATTGATTATATTAGATGAATTATTGAGATGTGATCTAGTGAACACTCATTTTTATAACGGATTTAGGCCCTCAAAAGAGTAGTCGACGCCCCCTATCTATTAGAGTTTCGGATTAAATGCTTATATCCAACCAAACTTTTACTTTATTCGTGGAAGCGCTAGTTAAAATCCTACCTTTTATAAATCCAATTTGGGACTACAAAATGTTGGAGGCGACACTGAGTATCATAATTTATTTTCTATTCTGCAAAGTGCAAGAAGTTTCCACTTAAAGAAATATAATAAGTACGCAAGCCTAAACAATAAAAAGTATGGGAAACATGAAGCAACGGTATGAAACTATAATAGTTAACCTACTATAACTAATTAAGTAGACTATGGTGAGAAAAGTTCATTGTACTGTATTTCACATTGAATAATCTTAGGGATATAATGAATAGTATAAGTATTGGAGTATGAAAGAAGGTTATTAAACATGTTAACTATGATTATAATCGAACATTTGATATTGCCCTAATGACATTTTCATGTTGAAGATCTGAAGCTTCCGAAACAGAAATATGTTGGTAATCCCTAAGAAAACACATGCAACTAAAACAAAAACAATGTACTAAATCATTTGATATCCATATTTCTGAGTAAAATCTGAAACCAGAGAAATCCGCGGCATTTGGAAATACAAATTAGCAGACATAACTAACTAAGATTCAATTAAAGGCTATAATCGTCAATTTTCCACAAAATATATGGAAAATTTTGTGGAAAATTAGAACTATCTGGGTGAACCATTCAGTGTGACATATTTAGAACTACCGTTTGATATATTATTTGGTTTTGCTACTAGGATTCGTAAACACTAATAGTCTTTTCTCTCTTGAATAGCGTTGTTTTGTGAGTAAATATTTCTAGGATGATATAGTAGGACTTCTAGTACATGTATGTGATATGATGTGATTATCTTATTTTCATCAGTCGGTAGTTGGTGAATATATTATTATGTGGTTTTATGGATTTAAATGTAATTTGTCTGGTCATTAGCATGAATTATGTGATCTTTCTTTTAAGAGTGTGGTTAAGTAATGTGCAGTGGGTGATCGTTCTTTGGTGGAAATTGTTAACAAACTTTCTTTAAATTTAAAGCCTGATTCACCATTCGTTTTCCTTTTCTATCACATTTGTATTGGGATTTTCATGTGAAAATTTTGGGGCAAGAGATTAAGTAAGGTGTTAAGAATTGCTTTTGACAGTCGTAGTGTGAACTAAATTTCGGGACGAATTTTTTTTAAGTTGGGGAAAATGTAACGTTTCAAAAATTTATGTGTTTACTATTGATGTCTATTATTTTTATAGTGATAATAATGTGTTGTGTATACGTGAACGTATATTATATAGTAATGAAATAGACGTGTAATAGTTTCTGGGGATGCTTATAATTTAGAATAATTTATGGGCTAGCCTAGTAATTTGATTAATCCTAAAATCTAAAACCTAATTATATACATATACTTGATTGAAATTTGAAACACATATATATACGCTAAATATTATATATACATACTCACCGCCATATATATATATATATATATATATATATATACACCCGCTGACAGAGAGAGAGTGAGGAGCGATGGAGAAAGAGAGTGTCGCTGGATAGAGAAACGATATCAGTGATGACCAGGCCGTCGACAGTTCGGAGGGTCGGCGGTGATGGGTAGCGGAGGTGGTGCCTTTCCGGACAGCCCCTTCGGAAGTTGATATCGGGGTCTTCGGGTGTCCTTTTTTCGTAATTAAATACTTTTTTGCGATCTACTCTTCGAGCCCTATCTAACCGTGTAAGCTGTTTACTTTAATTTGTAATTGTATAAAACGTTAAAATTCTAGGGTTAAACCTAATCCGACAATTGATCATTAAATTGATCTGTGGCTTGTTTTAATTACATTTAGGGGACTGTTTGAGGATCACTAATAGACTGTCCAGATTTAACAGTTCTGTTCGGTGGGTTTTTCGAATCGAGTTTGGGATATGTTGACAAACGAGCTCCTGTTTGTTTAGTTAAGGGGGAAAAAACCGATTCTACTTTAATAGGTTTTATTTGTGTGATTGATTGTTTGTTCGCTGGTTTGTGTGTTTGCTTAGTTGATATGGGTAGAATATAACATGTGCTGTATTATATTTTGTGTTATTTTATTATTTCAGAATTATTGTTTAAAATGAATTTTGATTTTTAATTTCTTTTAAAAAGAAACTAAATCTTGATCTTAAAGGTGTATGTGGAAATGGTCATACCGTGAACTGTGAAAGCAGTGATCTTGTGTGGCTGAAATGGTGATGTTGTGATAGTGTTTTGTGATTAATAGCGATCCTTTATATCGTGTTATAATTATTTATTTTTGGCAAACGTGTGACACTGGTTTCGTGATTTTCTTTTATATTTATATATATTGGTTTTGGGATTGAAGTACCAGCGGCGTGTGTGGGGTACCATTGCATTTTGGATCCCTGAGTAGTGGCTCTAAAGGTGGGTACATTCGTATCAGTGTGGGAGACCATTGCACTTTGGATCCCTAAGCAGTGGCTTTAAAGGTTGGTATATTTGTACCAGTGTGTAGGGTATCATTGCATTATGGGTCCTCTACGAGCGACTCTAAAGGTGGGTACTTTTTAGTACCAAGGCACGTGTGTGTGGGGTACCAGTGTACTGGGTCCCTGAGCAACAGTGACTCTAAAGGTGGGTACGTGTGATCCAATTCCGAATGTATTTTACTATTGTGTTTTATTTTTAAATAATTATTATTTAGTTCTTTGGAGCATATGTTACTGTGTTGAACATTGTGTTTGGTATAGCATTTTGGATATCATGTGTCATATGAATAATGTGTTGATAATAGTGCTGCCGTGTTAAAATTCCATGTTTAGGATTGTGTGTGCGTGCCAGTGTTATTAAAGTATGATTGTTTTCTTACCTTCTCTTCGTTGTTTTTGTCGATTTTGTTCCAATGTCGATGGACAGGTGATGATCAAGTTCCTTTAGTGCTTGGTGATTTGGAGGTCGATATATTAGATAGATACACACTTTGAGTTGGACGTGAATATTGACAGTTGTATATTTTAATAGTCATAATGTAATGTTTTTAAATGACACAGTTTATTGTTATGAAATTCTATATTATTCATTGTAGTGTCAGCTAGGTTGGATACGATGTTTACCCTTGTTGGATTTATTTCCGAAAGATTGCGTTGGCAAGTTTTATTTAGCTATATCGTTTCATTTGAATAGGTTGATTTTTGTGGAAACAAATAGATACACAAATGTCATGCCGAAATTTCTATAACTTCTGTTAAAAACAAAAACATGTTTTTGTTTTGTGTTGTCACATTTAAGTATCGTGGGCTACCTTTAGGCCAATCATCCTTCAATGTGATTATTGGCATTTGCTGAAAGATCTGTTTGGTTTTATTATAGTTTATTGTCGAATACTTCCGCATGTTTTGTCATTTAAATCTTTTTATTTTAATTTACATTCACAAACCGTGTTTATCCAAAATCCGGGGCATGACATAAAACATTGTACGATCAGGTAAAACTAATTGTTTGGCATAAATAGAACTTTTACCTAGGATTAATGTTGTGGATTATGCACCTTATCATAATTGTCTTGTTTGCCAATCAAATCCTTAATCACGTTCAAGTGTGTTTTTAAATCATTTCTCTATCTCATCTCAAACCAGAGATTCACTAGATCACAGCTCAATAAATCATCTAATATAAATCAAGTATACCCACCAGAGACTCATTCTGAAACACGTTTGTGTTCAGTTGGGTCAATATGTATATTGCCTAAAGTCATTCTCGCTTAATTCTAAATTGCATTTCCCATATGATATTGAGGAGGTTAATAGGAACCATGTCGTTGTACTTGGTTACACCTTGAAGGACCATAGTTGTTTGCTTTCGATATTGGGTTCTTGTAATGGGCTTGTTTGTATAATTATTAATAATATATGGATTTCTATATGCAACTCATCTACTGGAGAATCAAAGTAGTTGTTGGCTCTGGATAACTCATGGATTGATTGAAACACTATATACGGATTCCGATATGATAAATTCCCGAACGTCCCCGAACTCCTTCGCACTCTTCCACCACTGACTAGCCTTACCCCGCAAATAACGAGTCGCACAAGCAATTCTCAAGTCATTATCGGTCATAAGAAGAGCCTCAAATATATTCTCTACATCTTCCAGCCAAGTTTCCACAACTTCCGGGTTTGCACCTCTCTTAAAGATCGGGGGTTCCATACGCTGGAAGTGTGTTTGGGCCGCTGACGCCCTCGTGTCCCCGCCCCTAAGTCCATTCTGAGCACCTTGCCCCATGCGATTCATCGTCTCTGCCATAACTTTCATGAACTGTGTAACTGTCGGATCATTTGTATTCGTATTATCCTCCGCATTCGCATTTCTGTTGCCGTCCTTATCCACGTTATGAACAATCGGAGGAGTCTCCTCCGCTGGAGCTTCCCCTGGAACATCTTCAGGAGGAATCTCAGCGTTGGTCCTACCTTGATTACTACCTGGCACACGATTAATGATTCGTTCAGGCCCCTCTTTTCGAGCAGGATTTCGACCACGTCTGGGGGTACGAGTACGAGTAGGCGTTGGATCTCGACTCTTACCGCCAGTACCGTGATTTGGCTTTCTCTTAGGAGCCATTGATACCTACAACCAACCAATCCCAATAGGGAATTAATATTAAGAAATTGTCACACTAAAACATAAAAACACTATCTACCACAAGGTTATCACACCTATGTTAAACATCACAAGTCACTCAAATAAAATTAGAACGAAAATATCACAGAGAGGGCATGCATATCCGAAATTAACAATTTTCATCAAGGAATGCATCACTATCTTATTCTTCTACCGCCCGTGTGTGCCTATCTTACCCAACAAGCCACCTGGTACTCGGAACCCGGTTAGCTCTGATACCAAGCTGTCACGCCCCGGATTTTGGATAAACCCGGGTCGTGAATGTAAATTAAAAGAAAAAGGTTTAAATATCAAAACATGCGAAAGCATTCGACAACACTTATTAGGCCAACATGGCTCGACTAAATGAACAGTTCCAACGTGAATAAAAAGTCTAACGTGCACGCGATCAAGTGTAATCCGATAACTGAGCCACTAGCAATCACTCTAAGCTTCGTCACGGCTTACGTCGGCACCTGTACGTCGATTGAAAACAAAACGTACAGAAAACGAAGAACGGAGGTAAGAAAACAATCTCGCTTAAAAAGCGGCGCATGCTACTAAACACGCACACACAATCCTAACATGGCAAATATATTATCATGATAAATAATGACAAGACAATTTTATGGGAAATGTAACCACCTCAGTAACTCACACATTCACAATTAATGAACAAATAAATAAGGTTTAAATAAATAGATTATGATAATAAAAATAAAACTCAACAAAAACAAAGTCGGGATTGATCACATACGTACACACCTTTAGAGCCACTGCTCAAGGACCCATAATACAATGGTACCTCCACCCACACGCTGACACTACCGTATGTGACTACAGATATGGGGCCGACTTTAAGGGCACTACCCCTATGGTACCGATACACCTAATACTTGCGCAAGTTTCCGGGCTCTCACCGTAAGCCTCCGGGGCTCATCCTTAAATACACAATGGTACAAATGTACCCACCTTTAGAGCCACTGCTCAGGGACCCATCATACAATGGCACCCCACACACATTGGTACTACAATCCCAGAAATATATATATATATATATATATATATATATATATATATATATATATATAAGCTCCAAAAGGGCAAAAAATAGTAAAGTCCACACACCGAAAATAATACACAACACTTTGTAATGTTATAGTTAATTAGTTATCGAATGTCACTCGAAACACTTCATTTTGATCACAGTACTATCACAAAAGCATAAACACTGTCACCACCTTCACATTTCTCAAAGATTTAATTTATATCACATTTTCACAAATTATATGCTAAGCATAGTAAATACAAAATCATTAGTCATTATACTGCAACTGCACCACCATATTTGTTATAACAACATATATCAATATCTGAAACTAAATTAACATGAAACAAGCAACACACAAATCCCACTTTTAGAGCGAAATCATATTCTTCCCCCTTACCGAAACAAACGAGAGCTCGTTTGTAAAAAAACTCCCAAACTCGAGCCGTACCACCTAGTACAACCTGGACAGCCTAGAGATGGTCCTTAACCAGCCCACATGTAGATAGATATCGACGAGTAGATTAAGAAAATGTATTTGATTGCGAAAAACGGACAACCGAAGACCTCGATATCAGCCTCCGAAGCGACCACGTAGAAACCCAAAAAACACCCAACTACACCTCCCTGGTGGTCGCTGGTTTGTCACCGGCCTGACCACGTCTCCGGAAACTCTTCTCTGTCGTCCCTTCCTGTCTCTCTCTCGGCAGTATATATGTATATTTATCTGTGTATGTAGGTTATATGTATATGTGTATTATATATGTGTATATGAATATGTATTTACTGCATAAGTTATATTATGTTTAAATTTTTATTTTTATTTTTATTATTTTACTACACTAGTCCACTTACTTATAATATCGTACCAATCACCCCCAAACTATCAAATGCACTCTATTAAATATCCCAGACATATATGCATGTACATATATTTCACACAAATAAATAAACACACTAAAGCGTAATATCACTATTTCCTTAATAAAATTAATAATAAACTACTGAATTTCCGAGTCGTTACAAAATCCTCACACTTAACTAAATCAAGTGTGGATCATGTGTTCTTAATATATGGAGTTAGTACGGAATGCCGGATCGTTCAACAAAGCACTGTTGCTTGAAGAAAGTTCAAACTATAGATTTTGGAAGGTGAGAATGAGAGTGTATATCAAGTCTCAAGATGTAAAAGCATGGATATCTATCATACAAGGATGGAAATCACAGAAAACCAGAAGAAGCGATGGAGAAAAAGCTACTATACTTGAAGAAAATTGGTCAGATGAAGAAAAACGAAAAACTGGTGCAAATTCGAAGGCACTCAATGCTATATTTAGTGCAGTTTATCCAAGCGAATTAAAGTTGATCTCTAGATGTGTTAAAGCTAAAGAAGCATCGGACATATTAGAAGATACTTTTGGTTATTCTAGTAATTTTGAAATTGAAGGTGCAGAAAGAAAACCAAAATATTTTACAAATTTTATGGCGATCTCGAAAACCAATACGAAAAGTGCAAAAAACTTAAAAACTGCCTCACTTGCACCCTCGATTGCAACTGGCTCTGAAACTGAAGTAAGTTACTACGATTATGATATTAGTGATGATGAAGCTGCTACTATTTATAAGCTACAAGAGCAGTATTTAGAGATTTTTAAGAGATTTACAGTCGTGTTCCAAATGGTTAATGTGTTGGAAGTTGAAATTTTGGGGTTAAAGAATAAACTTAAAGAGAAAGATGTTCAACTTGAAGAGACTGAAAAGAGGATAAAGCTTCTCAACAATGGGACGAAAAATTTGGATAAAGTGCTTAATTACCAAAGGTGTGCAAGGGATAATACTTGCTTGGGATATTTTGGAGCTAATAGAAGTGGAAATATCGTGTTTGTAAAGGCCACAACAAACAAAGCTATGCCACAACCCATTGTAACTACAAGGAGGTGCCCAATTGCAATCAGAACTGCAACTGAGAACAGTTTGTAATCAGTTGCAACTAAGGCTGCAACCGGAAATTAATTACATGAAGTTATGTTATTTTTGTAATAAAACTCGACACACTTGGGATTTTTGCAATAAAAGGTTTTTAAGCTATCAAAAATGTTTTCCCGTTGTTAATAAACAAACACCCAAGTGGGTTTGGAGAGTTAAAAACAAAAGTGAGATAATTACTTTTAATAAAACTTCTTTAACCTCCTTGTATCATGTTTTTCCTACTTCTTGGTATTTTGATAGTGCTTGCTCCAAACATACGACTATTAATGCTAAATTGTTAAAAAATGTTAGGGACATATCTGATAATTCCGTTGTTTTTGAAAGTGGTGGAAAATGACTTGTAATAGGCAAAGGAACTTTAAATGTTGTTGACATACCTGAGTTTAAAATTTTACTATTGGTTAAAGGTCTAACTTCTAATTTGTTTAGTGTTAGCCAATTGTATGATGATTCTATGCATGTTAAGTTTAATACATATAAATGTCTTGTCACCGATAATAACAATGACTTAATCATGATTGGAATGAGATCGAATGACAATTGCTATGTCTTTGATAAGTCAGTTATAACTTTACCTAATGTCAGTTGCAACCGAGGTGTTGCAACCTGTAATCCTGAAATTTGGCACCAATGTTTAGGGCGTGTAAACAACAAAACTCTTGATAAATTTGATAATTTTGGATTATTTAGGAGACTTCTTAAACCGGAAGTAAAACCTCTAGACACGCGTGGTGATTGCATGAAGGAAAAGCAAACTAAGAGTTTACATAATAATCTTTCTCGAGAAAGTTTTTACTTTGATAGTGGTTGTACTCAACTTTTATTGATGAAACATATGCTTGAGAATTATAATGTTAAACAAGAGATTTTTACTTTATACTGTGATAATAAAATTTTTATAGATTTGACAAAGAATCCAGTAAACTTTCCAGAACTAAACACATTGATCTAAGACATCCTTTTATTAGAGAATTAATTGAAGAAAATAGCTTAATTTTAGAACATGTCTCAACTGAAAGACAATTAGCAGATATTTTCACAAAGCCCCTTGATACAAACAAGTTTGAAACTTTAAGAGGTGATATTGGGGTATATCACTATAAATATAATTAAATACTCTTGCTATATGTGCTTATTTGTGAGTAACATTGATAAAATTTATGCTTAAGATAATTCTTGTTGAGCTATGAATTTTTTGTCTTGAAAAAACCGCTGATTGATGCCTCTAAAACAGATGTGGGATGTTTATATATTCAGTTGTAACCAAGTCTGTCATGAAGACATGTTAATGTTTATTCCCAAGAGAGACCATATTAATAATGAACAAAATTTAACTAAAGTTGATGTTCTAAATGATCTAAATTGATAAAAAAAAAAAAAAAAAAAACATGACAAATTCTTGAAATTTTTGGCATCACTTATACTCTTTCCTTGAAGAGGTGTTGAATAGTTTTTGTGTAGAGGAAAGGTGGATTTTCTTACCATTATATCAAATGTTTTGGCCAAAATAATGACAAATGGGAGATTGTTAGGTCCGAAGTACAAAGTTCTTGTGACCTCTTTATTTGTCACCATTATGTCAAAAATAGATTGAGTAAATTTATATTGAACTCTAATTATGTTAACAGGTAATGCGTAACATTGTTGTAAAGTTGTGATTAATTACAGATGTGAGATGCAACCTCATTTGCAACCGAAGCAACAACTGACTATACTGGACAGAATATAGAAAGATTCGGTCAAAGAGATTTGATTATGCAAAAAACGTGATTACCAAGTAAAAAGATATCTGAAGTGATTCTGGAAGATTGAAGAAACAAATAAAGCATCTTTTACTAATTGGATTGAAGACTTGAAGTGCAAGGAAAGAAAACTCCTTGTCAATCAAGGAAACATCAAAAAGGAAATACTTCCTATTTAGTCATGAATTAGCACTTCTTTGTAAGGCTATAAATAAATCCATTTAGAGTCATTGTTTAGTGGCTTTCTACATCGTAGAATATACAGCAAAGAGGGAGAAACAAACGCACTAAATTATTGAGAGAAAAATTATTCTTGAGAGAAAAAACATGACGGGATGTCATGGTGAGATTGATAGTTTATTAGGTAGAAACGAGAGTTTGATATGCTTATACTAGTGAAGGATTTATTTGGTACTGTAAGACTCAAGTCGACGATCATAGGCTTTTTCAATATCAATAAATACTGATGAGTGCCTCGAAAATGTAGACTTTACGAAGTGTGACTTTGTTAAAAACCGCAACTACGTTATTTACTTTTCTGTGAGTTACATACTCAGTTGCGACTGACGATGCAA
Source organism: Primula veris (assembly GCA_963682055.1). Taxonomy (NCBI): domain Eukaryota; kingdom Viridiplantae; phylum Streptophyta; class Magnoliopsida; order Ericales; family Primulaceae; genus Primula; species Primula veris. The sequence continues at coordinate 33,459,879 of OY821742.1, read as the reverse complement.
CCGACTCCAATTAAAACACGTAATTGCATTCGGAACTTAGGCAAATGAAATTTCAAAGAAGATGATCATACTTTATTCGTTAAAGACCAAATCTTGGGGTAATATGAGGGATTTCTCATATGCTTCTTCTTACAAAGAAGCGGTTGTACTTGTTACTGTAATTTTTCATTGAAAAATTACAATCGAGAGCATTTTTGTTTCACCGCTCATCATTCTCTCCTTTGATTTGAGAAATGAGACATATGGGGAGATAGCACATCCAAATTATGATTTCAGTCATTTTCATTAGAGTTTGAGTGTTTTAGATTGATTTATTTGTAAGTTCTACGAATTTGAAGCCATTTAGGCTGATATCTGGGTAGTGAAAGAATATGGTGTAAAATATTTATGGACTAACTTAATCCACAAATCTCTTATACCATATTCTTTCATTACCCATATGCGAGCCCGAATGGCTTCAAATTCACAGCACATACAAAGACATTTTTCTAAAAGACTCAGACTCCGATCAAAATTACCAAAATCGTAATTTGATTGTGCTATCTCCCCATATGTCTCATTCTCCAAATCAAAGAAAAGAATGATGATTGAGGAAACAAAACTCTTCTCTGGTGTAATTTTCCAATGAAGAACTACGACATCAAGTATAACTTCTTCTTTGTAAGAAGTATAACTACTTTGTAATCATAATTAAGTTGATCATATCCAAACCCATATATTGTGTTTCTATCAACCCATGAGTTATTTATAGCCGACAACTCATTTGATTCTCTAGTTGATGGATTCCATATAGAAATCCATATATTATTAATAACTATTCAAACAAGCCCATTACAATGACCCACTATCGAACGCAAACAACTTTGGTCCTTCAAGTGATAATCAAGTTCAACGGCATGAGTACTATAAATATTATTAAGGTCCTTAATATCACATGGTTAATGTAATATAGAGCCAAACAAGAATGACTTTACAATATACATATCTCTCGAGCGAGCACAAACGTGTTTCGGAATGAGTCCCTGATTGGTATAATGGATGATATTAGATGATTTATTGAGATGTGATCTAGTGAATCTCGGGTTTGAGATGAGATAAATAAATGATTGAGAAACACACTTAAACCTGATTAGACTTTTGACTATAAAGACAAGTGAGAATATATGTGGTGATCTCAGGGAAATCAGATTATAATGTATGTGATTAAACGGGTTGATGAGCTCATCTCCTCGTTGATCTTTAAATGGTTCATCTATTTTACACATTCAATTACTTTTATATCCATTAAAGAATAGTTCAATCTACACACATATCGCCCGACCAAGCCAAAACGTGTTTCAGAACACATCTTTGATGGGTCTAATTGATGATATTAGATGATATATTGAGATGTCATCTAGTGAATCTTGGGTTTTAGAGATGAGATAAAGAAATGATTTATAAACTCACTTGAACCTGATTAGGCATTTGACTAAAATGAACACGTAAGAATTTATGTGATGATCTTTAAAGAGAAATCAGATAATAATGTATCGTTTCATATTGTTGCTTCAGGTTTTCCATAATTTTCTTTGTTTAGGCTTCCATACTTCTTATGTTTATTTAAGTGACAACTTCTTGCACTTTCCAGAATAGAAAAATAACCGTCATGCTTGCTTAGATAAGAGATATTTTTTGGATGAACAAGCTTACTTGTTTAGCTCTTGATACGAACCACTATTGTCACGCCCCAAAATCCGTAAAGGACATCGAGGCATGACCTTTTTAAATAAAAGGAAAACGAAACCTGTTGGTACGAAATTAAAATTTTTAAAAGAAAACATTTGCGAGCTAAAGGAACAATCAATCAATTACATAAAAAAAAAGTTTGCCAAACACGGCTGCAAAACGTAATGATTTTAACAAAGTTATAAGAAAAGAAAAACAACGAATGTAATTTGCCCGTAACTGTAACGGTGAGTCCCACGCACATACCTAGACGGGACGGCACCACAAATACCGTCACTCCATCCCATAAATGCAAGAACTCACAACCAACAACTACGATAATCAACGTATAAAAGAACTAATAATAACATCGAACAACGAAATAAATTAAATAAACATCTATAGCAAACATGGACCTCTCATGCCACCTACCCCAGTCCGTAAGGTAGGTCATTCCCTATTCCTTCGCCCGTCTTCTGTCCCCGGAATTAGGAAGAAACAGAGACCATTGCTAACATAAAAGTAGATTTAAAGTGCGCACTTGAACCTCTCATGCCACTCGTCCCAGTCCGTAAGACGAGTCATTCCCTATCCCCTCGGCCGTCTTCTGTCCCCGGAATTAGGAAGAGATAGAGACCATAGCTAACATAAAAATAAATATAGTGCACACTAGGACCTCTCATGCCACTCGCCCCAGTCCGTAAGACGAGTCATTTCCTATCCCCTCGGCCGTCATCTGTCCCCGAAATTAGGAAGAGACAGAGACCATTGCCACTACAGCTAAATCACAAGGACTCGGCCAATAATATAAAACCATTCAACTAATCATATCTCATACGGCCTCGGCCAATAATATAAATCCATTCAACAAATCACATCTCATACGGCCTCGGCCAATAATATAAATCCACGCAAATAACACATTCTCATACGTCACTTTAACGCAATTCAACAAAGCAAATAAGCATAGGTACTAGATTCACAACTAGCCAACCAACTCTATCAATATAATTCCATTTAGGCATTTTAACAAACACATTGTATACGCAATATAAAACCCATCATTATTCAACAATAATTTACCCAATTCTATCAACATCCATAATAACACATAATCAACGCATAAAACACGCAACCCATTAATATTCTCATTAATCCGAAATTAAAAGACTAAATCCTCAACTACTTCAAAATCAAATAAGTGAATTAAACGTACAACAAATAAACCCAATTATCAATTTAAGAACATAATTAAGATAAAAGGCAAAAACCCCCAATTTATAATAAACACAAAACCAAAACCTAACATACACCCTCGTCTAGGCGCAATGGATAACCCCCGTTAACTTAGTGTGTAGAGGAGATGCTTCTCGTATGAACCCGCTAACGGTGGTTTTCTCTTCTTCTTCTTCTTCTTCTTCTTCTTCTTCTTTTTCTCTCTTTTCTCTCTTTTTTTCTCTTGTAATTGGCTGGTTTTTGTTTTGAAAATGGCTGAAAAATAGGTTTAGAAAAACTGTTTTTAGATAGTTTGTGATAACGAACTATTTGGTCCCCAAAGTTCTAAAAGTTAACCCTAATCCAAAAATATAGTTTACTACTCAAAAATAACAAATCTTTAGAAACAAAACTATTGGGTCCTTTTTATTTATAAAATTAGTAACAGGTTTTAAAAATAAAGCTTTTCGGAAGAGTTTCGGTTTTTGGCTAAAAATTAGTCGAGTGACCGGTTTTTGGTAAAATTTGAATAAAACGTTTTTGGATAAATTAATTCCTAATTAAAAACACTTATAAAAATACGGGATGTTACAACTAACCCTCCTTAAAAGAATTTCGTCCCGAAATTTCCTCTCTAAGCAACTATACCCAGAAATGATAAACTTTTATAAATAAGGCCATAAAATTTAAACGTATAATACGTGTCATCATCTAAGAAATAAAATACTCAGAGTACACAACTCATACCACTCCTCCATCCATAACTCAAGTAAACGAAAGGTACGTAAGTATCTCAATAATGTAAAACTATGACTAATAAAGTAAAAGAAAATAATGTAACAAAGGTAACATGTTTCTAGCTCCACAACTAAGATGACATGCTTCTACCTTAACAACTCCACAACGTCTACAAAACTCAAAATACATGAACTTCACTTAAGAATCTCAAATAAGGTAAACACCTATATGCAATATCAAACATAATAAGAGACAACAACTCAACAACTCCAAAACGTCTCCAAGACTCAACGTACGGGTATTTCTAGTAAACTAAACTCTAATAAAATAAACACCAAACTCTAGGCGTTACAACCCTTCCCCGATAAAGAAATTTCATCCCGAAATTAGAATGCATCTAAAGAAAAGTACCTAAAGAAAATTCGAGATTAGGATACTTCTTCTTCATCTCATCCTCACGTTCCCAAGTTGCCTCCTCGACCCCATGGTGTTTCCAAACCACTTTTACCAATCTAATTGTTTTTCCTCGAAGTTCCTTTTCTTGCACATCGATAATCTTCATAGGTCCCACTTCGTAGGTCACATCCGCACTAACCTCAATGTCCTGAAAGTCCACCACGTGTGAAGGGTCGTGATGATACTTTTTCAACATTGACACATGGAACACCGGGTGAACCCCCACCAACTTTGGTGGCAAGTCCAACCGATATGCAACTTCTCCAACTCGGTCCACAATCTCAAATGGTCCGATAAATCTAGGGCTCAACTTCTCTTTAGAGTCAAACCTCATAATCCCCTTCCTTGGCGAATCGCAAAAATACTTGATCCCCCTTTTCGAACTCCAAAGGTCTCCTCCTCTTATCCGCATAACGCTTTTGCCTACTTCGAGCCATCTCAAGCCTTTGTCGAATCAAGTTAATCTTTTCTGTCGTTTTTTGAACCAATTGCGGTCCTAACATTTCTGCTTCTCCCACCTCGGTCCAACACACCGGAGACCTACATGGCTGCCCATATAAGGCCTCAAAAGGTGCCATGCCAATACTAGTTTGAAAGCTATTATTATACGCAAACTCCACTAAGGGTAGATGGCTCTCCCAACCTCCCTTGAAGTCATTCACGCATGCGCGCAACATATCCTCTAGCACTTGGATAGTCCACTCCGATTGTCCATCCGTTTGGGGATGGAACGCCGTACTCATTGTCAACTTGGTCCCTAATGCATTTTGCAATGCGCCCCAGAACCTCGACACGAACCTCGCGTCTCGATCCGATACTATCGAAATCGGTACCCCATGAAGTCTAACAATTTCCTTAATATACTTTTGTCCCAAAATTTTCACCGAATTCGTCATCTTGATTGCAATGAAGTGTGCGGATTTGGTCAAACGGTCGACCACAACCCACACCGCGTCATTCCCACTTACCGACTTAGGTAAATTAGTCACAAAATCCATTGCTATCCTTTCCCACTTCCATTCCGCCACCGGTAAAGGTTGGAGCATACCCGCCGGCCTTTGGTGTTCCGCTTTCACTTGCTGGCAAGTTAGGCACTTGCTAACATATGAAGCTACATCTCGTTTCATTCCGGGCCACCAAAATTGTCTATTCGCATCATGATACATTTTTGTCCCGCCGGGGTGAACGGCTAATCGGGAGTGGTGAAACTCCTTTAATACCTTGTTCATCATGTTTTCTGTCACATAAGTCATTCCCTTAAAGCGTAGTCCTCCATCGGTTCCTTTCGTCCAACCCTCTAATCCTTCGCTCGAACTTATCTGTTTCTCAAAGTTCTCCACTTTCTCATCCCCTTCTTGTGCTTTCAAAACCCTACTCACAAGTTCCGGTTGTACCACTATTGTGTACAAAGTCCCCCCATTAACATGTCCAAACTCCAAGTTGAACTCGTTCACTTTTCCCATCATCCTCCATTCCTCGATCGCCACATGCGCTAATGTCGCATGGGACTTTTGACTCAAAGCATCCGCCACTACATTGGCCTTTCCCGGGTGATAGTGCAAGTCGTAGTCGTACTGTTCCAGATATTCCATCCATCGTCGTTGTCGCATATTTAGATCACGTTGGGTAAAGATATGCCCTAAGCTCTTGTGATCCGAGAACACTTCGAACTTTTCCCCCGAACAGATAATGCCTCCATATCTTCAATGCATGAACTATTTCCGCTAGCTCTAGGTCATGAGTCGGATAGTTCTTTTCATGAATCTTTAGTTGTCGCGAAGCATATGCGATAACCTTTCCGTCTTGCATCAAGACGCAACCCAAACCTTCCTTCGAAGCATCACAATACACTTGGTAACCCTTCCCTTGCTCGGGAATAACTAGTATGGGGGAACTAGTCAACCGTTTCTTGAGCTCTAGGAAAGCTTTCTCGCAAGCCTCACTCCACACGAACTTCACCCCTTTCTTGGTAAGGTAAGTCATTGGAGTCGCTAACTTCGAGAAATCTTTGACGAACCGTCGATAGTATCCCGCTAAACCCAAGAAACTTCGAATCTCGAACACATTCTTTGGTTGTGCCCATTTCGAAACTGCCTCAATTTTCATCGTGTCCACCTTTACCCCTTCTTCCGAGATCACATGTCCAAAAAATTTCACCTCATTTAGCCAAAACTCGCATTTGCTAAATTTGCCGTAAAGTTGGTGCTCCCTCAACATGAGCAACACTAATCGGAGATGCTCCTCTTGTTCCTCTCTTGAACTCGAGTAAATCAAGATATCGTCGACGAAGACCACCACAAACTTGTCGAGATACTCCTTAAATATCCGATTCATTAACTCCATAAATGCCGCCGACGCATTAGTTAACCTGAATGGCATGACCATAAACTCATAGTGACCATACCGGGTCCTAAAGGCCGTTTTCGAAATATCCTCATCCTTCACCCTCAATTGGTGATAGCCTGATCGCAAATAGATTTTTAAAAAGAACGTCGCTCCCTTCAGTTGGTCAAACAAATCGTCAATTCGAGGTAGTGGGTACTTATTCTTAATTGTCACCCTATTTATCTTTCGATAGTCGATGCACATCCTCATCGATCCATCCTTCTTTTGCACAAATAAGGCCGGTGCCGCCCACGGTGACGTACTCTGCCTAATAAACCCCTTCTCCAGCAGTTCCTCTAACTGCTTACTCAACTCTTTTAATTCAGCCGGTGCCAAACGGTACGGGGAAATGGCTATGGGTGCCGTTCCCGGTACCAAGTCGATAGAAAAATCTAACCCTCTCTTCGGGGGTAACCCAGGTAGATCCTTCAGAAACACATCTCTAAAATCGTCCACTACGTGTGGCCATATATCCACTTCCTCGTCGTTATCTACTATCGAAAGGCTAGCTAAAAGACAAGACAGGTTGCCCACAACCCGCTTTGAATAATAAGGAATAGAAGAAAGGGTAGCGTCCCTTTCTCCACGAAAGAACACCTCATCTCCGGATGAAGTTGTAAGGAAAATTTTTCGTCGAATGCAATCGATGAAAGAGTTGAAATGAACCAAGCAGTCCATTCCAAGGATCACGTCGAACCCCGACATCTCTATAACAATTAAATCAAATATAAACACGTGGTTCCCGACCACCATCTCACAAGACCGACACACTCGGTCCAACACAACTCGACCCCCAACAGGAGTCTCTACAACGATCGGGTTCTCTAGAACCCCAATTTCTAACGATAATGACTCAACTAAACTTCTAGATATAAAAGAACGCGAAGCCCCCGTATCGAAAAGAACATGTGCCCAAGATGAGCACACAAGAACCATACCTTGTACATTTGCCGGATCTCCTTGGTTAGGCAGATGTAGCAAGGCATAAAGACGAGCTTGAATTGGTGGGTTTCCTTGCGGTCCTCGGTTTCCCCCATGATTTTCTCAGTTTCCCGGGCCTTGATAGCCTCCTCGGTAGTTCCCACGATTTCCCCCTCCTTGGTGGTTACCTCGAAACCCTCCCCCTTGGTTCCCAGGTAATTGGTATTGTGGCACAAATTCCGGTCCTCTTGGTTGTGGTAGAGATAACCTTGGTTGGTTAAAAGTCCAGTTGGTGTCGATTCTTCCTTGTCCCAAGGTACAAACTCTTGCCGTATGTCCAAACTGGTTACATGTCCTACATAGGACTCTAGGGCACTCGTATTGTCGATGATTCACATCTCCATAGGTAAAACATGCTCTCTTCATTATGGTGTTTGTTGGTAGTGGGTTGAAACCCCTATCTCCCCTTCTCTGTTGTTGAAACCGCAAATTATTTGCCATATCCCATGTCCGCTTCTTCTCTTCCCTCGGAGCATTTCCGGTTTTCGATTTCTCTAAAATTATCTTGTTATGGAGTAGAGCTCCCTCCACAGCTTGAGCCGATTTTACCAACTCATTATAGTTGACATGGCGAGCCGATGCCAATTGCAAAGAGATGGTCGGGTTCAGCCCCTTCATGAATCTCCTAAATTTTTCTTCACCCCCTAGAACCGAGTCTGGTGTATACCTCGAGAGTGAGGTAAACTTTAGCGGGTATGCTTGAACGGTCATACCCCCTTGATATAGTTCATCAAACCGCCTCCTCATTTCATCCTTATAAGAGTCGGGAAGAAACTGTCGATTGAACAATTCGATGAATTCATTCCAGTCGATGTTGGTTAACTCGTAAGTATCCACGATCCCTAACCACCACTTCCGTGTTTCACCCTTTAGGTGAAACTGGACCATATTCACCCGTTGTTCCCCATTAAATATCCCCGCTACCGATAGGTATTTCTCCATTTCGTCCACCCATCCCTCAGCTATGGATGGTTCACCTATCCCATCGAAAGTCCGAGCCCCCAATCGGGTGAATTTAAGCAATCCATTATTACTTGAACTTCAAGCTTGTGCATTCTGCACCATCATTTGTACCACCTTCTGAAGGTCGGTCATCACTTGATTAGCATTTACCGTTTCCGGTTCAGGTGCAAAGGTCTCTTCTTCTTCCACATTCACTTCCTCATACACGTTCTCAACCTCGGGTTGCTCAGGTGGTGGGGCATTAGTGTTACCTCTCCCCCCATGATTTCTTGCAGTCCTTCTTCCTCTAGTTGCTCCATGCCCCCTTGGAGCTCTTCTTCCTCCTCCATTTGTCCTACCTCGGGTAGCCGCACCGCTTGATGGTGATGCGCCCCCGCGTGTAGCTGGTCTCCTTCCACTAGTCCTTGTGGTAATAGCCATTACTACATACATTTAAAACCGACACTTTAGTTGTCTTACTCGACACTACTACTCATACATGTATATTCATACATGATAAAAGCTCGGTTTAGAAATCAATCACTTTATCAAGATTTCTAAGGTTCAAAAACTGATTTTTACGAATTCCCAATTTCGACGATATAACTCTTTGACTTTTCCAAAAATAGAAACTAAAAATTCTGAAATGCCAGAAAGATAGAGTACTGAAAAACGAAGCCAACGGTTCAAGCGGAACTAGAATCGGAGTTAAAACGAAGAAGTTACGAGCATTTGAAGTATAACGAGAAAAACAGCAAAATTGCCAGAACACGACCGATCGTTTTGGACAAAACGACCGATCATTTTTGATCAAAATCCTTCCAGGGAGGTCACCAAAAATTCGACCGATCGTTTTTGGTACAAATCCTTCCAATGAGGTCAGAAAAATTTCGACCGATCGTTTTTGGTACAATTCTTCCAGTGAGGTCAGAAAAATTTCGACCGATCGTTTTTGGTACAATTCTTCCAGTGAGGTCCGAAAAAATTCGACCGATCGTTTCTACTGACGACCGATCGTTAAACAGTAGAAAATAAAGATTCAAAAACGCAAAATTTCTCAACACTCGTAATATCCTACATGGCATATATCACTCAAATAACTCATTTAAGTCCACAAACTTATTACGATCAACATCCATTCGCGTAAAATGTACTTTAACAAACAAGTTAATAATATGAAAATGCACAACGTAAAATCATCTACTTCACAATTCTCGCACTCTAATAGTTCGCTACTACAAGACATGCAAACTCATACCTCATACACATCATATAAATCTACACACGCATACAATCAACACAAAAATGCAAGGGATAACCCATCACGATACGTTATCCTAAAGCACCCGAGCGTCCTCGCATACTCTAAAATTCCACATCGCTAAGGTATTCCTTCACACATACCGACGAGAGGTCTACCCACTAGTTTGGCGAGCCGGGATCAACGAGCGTCCTCATTGTCCCCAACTTGCCTCACATGTGGACTTTCCTTACATCAACTACTACAAACTTCAAGCTACATGTCTTAAGCTAAATGCAACCTCCCGTTTAAGAAAAAGTTTAAGTTTTTGGAAAAAGTTGTATGAAAATGATACGATGGATCTTGGTCCAATGGTTACACATCTTCCCGTCGTCCCAAAGTATACAAGAACCTAGTTAGCTCTGATACCAACTTGTCACGCTCCAAAATCCGTAAAGGACATCGAGGCATGACCTTTTTAAATAAAAGGAAAACGAAACCTGTTGGTACGAAATTAAAATTTTTAAAAGAAAACATTTGCGAGCTAAAGGAACAATCAATCAATTACATAAAAAAAAAGTTTGCCAAACACGGCTGCAAAACGTAATGATTTTAACAAAGTTATAAGAAAAGAAAAACAACGAATGTAATTTGCCCATAGGCTACAACCTTAAAAAGATAGTCTAAGAAAAAGAAAGCAATAGAAAGAAGCCCCGAGCCCATGCGATATCTTGCTAATGCTCCTAACCAAACACCTCAGCCTAAGTTGTACCTGAAATACAAAACTGTAACGGTGAGTCCCACGCACATACCTAGACGGGACGGCACCACAAATACCGTCACTCCATCCCATAAATGCAAGAACTCACAAACAACAACTACGATAATCAATGTATAAAATAACTAATAATAACATCAAACAATGAAATAAATTAAATAAACATCTATAGCAAACATGGACCTCTCATGCCACCTACCCCAGTCCGAAAGGTAGGTCATTCCCTATCCCCTCGGCCGTCTTCTGTCCCCGGAATTAGGAAAAGACAGAGACCATTGCTAATATAAAAGTAGATTTAAAGTGCGCACTTGGACCTCTCATGCCACTCGTCCCAGTCCATAAGACGAGTCATTCCCTATCCCCTCGGCTGTCTTCTGTCCCCGGAATTAGGAAGAGACAGAGACCATAGCTAACATAAAAATAAATATAGTGCACACTAGGACCTCTCATGCCACTCGCCCCAGTCCATAAGACGAGTCATTCCCTATCCCCTCGACCGTCTTCTGTCCCCGGAATTAGGAAGAGACAGAGACCATTGCCACTACAGCTAAATCACAAGGTCTCGGCCAATAATATAAAACCATTCAACTAATCACATCTCATACGTCCTCGGCCAATAATATAAATCCATTCAACTAATCACATCTCATATGGCCTCGGCCGATAATATAAATCCACGCAAATAACACATTCTCATACATCACTTTAACGCAATTCAACAAAGCAAATAAGTATAGGTACTAGATTCACAACTAGCCAACCAACTCTATCAATATAAAATTCCATTTAGGCATTTTAACAAACACATTGTATACGCAATATAAAACCCATCATTATTCAACAATAATTTACCCAATTCTATCAACATCCATAATAACACATAATCAACTCATAAAACACGTAACCCATTAATATTCCCATTAATCCGAAATTAAAAGACTAAATCCTCAACTACTCCAAAATCAAATAAGTGAATTAAACGTATAACAAATAAACCCAATTATCAATTTAATAACATAATTAAGATAAAAGGCAAAAACCCTCAATTTATAATAAACACAAAACCAAAACCTAACATACACCCTCGTCTAGGCGCAATGTATAACCCCCGTTACCTTAGTGCGTAGAGGAGATGCTTCTGGTATGAACCCGCTAACGGTGGTTTCCTCTTCTTCTTCTTCTTCTTCTTCTTTTTCTCTCTTTTCTCTCTTTTTCTCTCTTGTAATTGGCTGGCTTTTGTTTTGAAAATGGCTGAAAAATAGGTTTAGAAAAACTGTTTTTAGATAGTTTGTGGTAACGAACTATTTGGTCCCCAAAGTTCTAAAAGTTAACCCTAATCCAAAAATATAGTTTTACTACTCAAAAATAACAAATTTTTAGAAACAAAACTATTGGGTCCTTTTTATTTATAAAATTAGTAACAGGTTTTAAAAATAAAGCTTTTCGGAAGAGTTTCGGTTTTTAGCTAAAAATTAGTCGAGTGACCGGTTTTTGGTAAAATTTGAATAAAACGTTTTTGGATAAATTAATTCCTAATTAAAAACACTTATAAAAATATGGGATGTTACAACTATTTATCGAGGTTCTTCATTATTGTTCTTATTTAGATATGTTTCATTTAACAACAGCATTTGCTTCAGCGAAAATGGAAATGGACGAGGAGAAGGTAGAAGCGGAAGAAGATAAAGGCACATAGGATAAAACAGATCATCAACAAGTTACCGGTTTCCAAGCGAATAAGCGATTTACCAAATATATAAAGGTATCTGTTTATTTCCCTCAAGATGTAGCTTAATTATAGTTGCTAGTTCCGAAGAACAAAAAGGTTCTTAAGGGATTGTTTAGTTTCAGGCAGAAAATTTCTTTTTTAAAAAATCATATAGTGAATTTAAAAAAAATTGTTTTGTAAAGTCTTTTTTTGGAGTGTATGTTTTGTAAAGTCAGGAGTGGGTAACCCCGTAACTCTGGAAAATGTGTCTAGTCGCAACACGTGCAAATTGTTTGGATCAAATTTGTAGTTATAACTTTGTAGCTCCTAATTTTTCTGGAAATGAGATCTTACATTGTTATCGATTGATGAGATTTTTTACAAGGAAAATAAATTTAATGTTTCAAAGTCATGTTTTATTTTACTAAAGAAAAAAGAAAATATCATTTTGGGTCTTTTTTTTTGGTAAAACCTTTAATCAAATACGATACACGAGCTGTGGTTGAAGTTCCCGAGTTGAACTGATCCCATTACCTCCTAAAAGAAATTTTAAAGCTTGTTTCTTCAATCGTGGGTTTAGGACTATGTTGACAATCGTGTGTTTTTGTGTTTGCATCCAAAGTTTGATGCTGTTTATTTATTTGAGATAATTAGAGTTATACTAAGTATTTTCTTAGCTTAGGTACATCCATTTTCTATGTTACTGTGTCACTTGAAATTCAACTTCTTTTATCTTGCTCTGGAAATAGGGTTTTAATTCTGAAGGGATCTACCAATACTCTTAAAAAGAGTTGTAATTTTATCTTGCTACATTTTGTCTCCAATAAATTTTCTTTCTATTTATCTGTTTTATGCGCTGTCAAATTCCTTCATTTATTGACATTCTAGAAACTCAGCCTTTCGTCTTATTTCGTTTAACAATAGCTAAAAAGTTTAAGTTCTTGTCGGTGAATTTGGGCTCGTGAAAGATAATGAAGAACCGTTCTTCTAATAAAAGGCAGACCCCTCGGCATGCCCACATAGCCGAGAGGTATAATACTTTTATTAACGTGAAGGACTTATTTCGAGCCCAGGCTCATTAAAATAGGGTTTCTCATTCTGAATTAGTGCCTGTATTAACACCAAAACTTGAAGAATGGTAGTAATTTCAAACTCAACGTTAACAGACAAAGTTACAGTAAACAACCAATTCAATAATGGATTTTTAACAGTAAATAATGCCAAAACCAAAGCCTACCAATTAGTCAATTACTCAGTAATCCGTAAGTAACCTATCAGAACTTTATATATGCAGATTTCAAACAATAACAGTACACATAACCATTTTTGCAAACAGTCACAATACCCAACGTAATTTTCTCAAAATTGTACCAATTTATAGCAGATAAGTTTTAAGAATATTGTTGTCAATTTTTCTACGTAAGGCATTATTGGTATAAATTACTGAAATTAATAAACAAACAAATTATATGCAAAAACTGAATAATAAATAATGCAATAAACAAACTTACACGGGTTACTAAAATTATGGTAACAATTACCCCGAGTCGAGTACGAAACTCTCTCTTTAAAACTTATTCTCCCCCCAACGACTTCTGGGTTTTTGTGGACGTAAGTTTCCCAAGATACAACGGGTGTCGCGATCAATCGCACGGCGAATCAGGGTGATATTTGCCCTCTCTCAGACACACGGATGTAATGTAAAAATATAATGCAAATTTGTTTTCCAAAATGTTACTCCGATCCAGATTTGTCATATGGTTCGAACAAACAAACAACAAACCAATTACTCTCTATTTTGAACTATTTTGTCCAATTATGTGACATGTGCCATCAGATTAATTGAATTCAGGGTACTAAACAAGAAAATAATTGAGAATTTAGGATACCAAATAAGAAATGTTTGAGAATTCAAGGCATCAAAATGAACAAAAAAGTTCAAAATAGAGAAAAAACTTGAATTCATTGTATTAAATAAGAAAAATAAGATTTCAGGGTATTAATCGAGAAAATAACAACAATTCAGTGTACAAAAACCATAAAAACTCTAGTTAAAACCAAATCCATATATATATATATCTTTATATATTTCCATTCCAATTTTAGGTGTTGTGAACACCATCCCCAACTAATATAAATGACTAAATTAGAGACCAATATAAATTCACAATAATTACATTTTTCCAACAATGTTCTGTTGAAATTCCTAACTTAGTTGGTTTTAAATGTTCAACTTTTAATTTTTTAAGTTATAAACCTTTGAGTTGCAATGTAATTAAGAATAAGCATAACTTATATCTTTTCATTTTTCTTCCTATTAGTATAAATAGGTGTTTATTCTTCTTTTTTAAATACCACCAAAAAAGGAGAGATTATAATAAAAAATTTGTTCCCCATTTTATTTTTGTGAGTTATCTTTTCCCGGCACTGCTTTTTTCTTTCCAACAGTGGTACCAGAGCCAACGGTCCCAAAATGGCCGGTGGATTGACCCCTTTTATCCCCATTCTTAAGAAATATTTCTACGATAATTGGAGCATAAGAATGAAAGTGTTTCTCGGTTCCCGAAATGTGTGGAAAATCGTAGAGACCGGGTATAATGAACCCGAAGAAGACGCTGATGTAACTCAGGCTCAAATGGAGGACTTAAAGAAGAAGGTTCGAAAGGCTCTTAACATCATCCACCAAGCTTTGGATGAAACTATGTTCGAAAAGGTGACGTGTGCAACCACGAGCAAAGAAGCTTGAGATATTTTGGAGAATTCGTTCAAAGGAGTTGACAAGGTAAAAAAGATTCGACTCCAAACCTTACGTGGTGATTTTGAGGCTTTATGTATGAAAGTCTCTGAATCGGTTGACGACTATTTTTGACGAGTTTAAAAGGTCGTCAATCAAATGAAAAGATGCGGAGAAAAATTGAACGACACCCGTGTTGTCGAAAAAATTCTATGTTCTTTAGATTCCAAATGAGATTATATTATTGTGGCTATTGAGGAATCTAAAGATGTAGAATCTATGACAGTGGATCAACTCTTGGGCTCGTTCAAAGCTCATGAAGAAAAACTCAACAAAAGAATTGTGAAAGAAGAGTCGCTCGAGCAAGCTCTTCAAACGAAATTTAGCATGAACGAGAAAAGTTTTGGCAACTCGAAAGACAACGAGAAAGAGATCGAGGTCAAAATTATGGTCGTGGTGGTTACAACTCTTTCAAAAAAGAAGAGAGGAGACAAAACTCTTATCCGACGAGAGGCCGTGGAAAAGGAGAAAATTATAATGGAAAACCGTGGTGTGATAAATCCCAAATTAAATGTTATAATTGTCAAAAATTTGGGCATTACGCTTCCAAGTGTAGATTGAGTAATAATAAATTTGAGGAAAGGGCTAATTTTTCTAGAAAAAATGAAGAACGTTCTACACTTTTATTTGCGCATAATGAAAATAAAAGTGGAGAAATACTACGTGGGTATTTAGATACGGGGGCTAGCAACCATATGTGTGGTAATAAAAATATGTTTACCGAAATTGATGAAACGACAAATGGTGATATTTATTTTGGTGATGAATCTAAAATTCCGGTGAAAGGGAAGGGAAAAGTTTTAATCCAATTAAAAAATAGAGAAAATGATTTTATCTCGAACGTTTATTATGTGCCAAATATGAAGTCTAATATTTTGAGTTTGGGACAACTTTTGGAAAAGGGGTATGATATTCATTCGAAAAATTATAATATTTTATTAAGTGATAAAAATGGAAATTTGGTTGCAAAAGTCCCGATGTCGAAAAATAGAATGTTTTCTTTGGATATCCAAAATGGTGGCTAAATATTTGAAAGCGTGTTTTAAAGAAAAATCGTGGCTTTGACATTTGAGGTTTGGGCACCTTAATTTTGGTGGCTTGAAATTGTTGAGTAGTAAAAATATGGTGAAAGATTTACCTCATATTGATCATGTTGATAAACTTTGTGAGGCATGTTTGTTTAGAAAACAACCGAGAAAAACTTTTCCGAAACAAGCGACTACAAGAGCTAAAAAACTGCTGGAAGTTGTTCATACGGATATTTGTGGTCCTATTAAACCAAATTCTCTTGGAAAAAGCAATTATTTTGTTATTTTTATTGATGATTTTAGTCGAAAGACTTGGGTTTATTTTTTGAAATGAAAGTCCGATGTTTTTGATAATTTCAAAATATTTAAAGCTCGTGTTGAAAATGAAAGTGGTCACAAAATAAATTTTATGAGATCGGATCGAGGGGGAGAATTTCTCTCAAATGAATTTGAAAAATATTACGAAGAAAATGGGATTTTTCATCCTTTGACGGTTCCTTATACCCCATACCAAAATGGGGTTGTTGAAAGGAAAAACCGATCTCTTTTAAAAGTAAAAATGTTCCAAAATAGTTTTGGGCCGAGGCCGTGAATAGTGCAGTTTATTTATCGAACCGTTCTCCATCCCGAAGTGTTTGAGGTAAAACTCTCGAGGAAGCATGAAGCGAAAGAAAACCGGTTATTTCTCACTTACGAGTTTTTGGGAGTATTGCGTATGCTCATGTTTCGGATAAAAAAATATCCAAATTAGACGACAAAAGCGAAAAGTTTTTATTTATCGGTTACGACTGGAGGGCGAAACACTATAAATTATATAATCCAGAAAATGGAAAATTTGTTATTAATCGAGATGTTGAGTTTGATGAAGAGGGAACATGGGATTGGGACAAAAAGAAAGACGACTACGATTTTTTCCCTTATTATGGCGATGAAGAAGAAGAGCAAATCGAAATGGAAGAAGAGCTCACTACTCCACCTCCATCACCACAATCACAAGTCCAACCACAATCCCCAATTGACAAAAGTTCTAGCGAAAGAATGCCACGTTTCAGCACTATGCAAGAGTTATATGAGGTAACGGAAAATGTTGATAATGTTACTCTATTTTGTCGTTTTGCGGGTTGTGAACCGATAGGTTATGGAGAGGCGATGGAAAATAAAAATTGGAGAAAAGCTATGGATGAGGAAATGGACTCGATAATAAAAAATGATACGTGGGAGTTGGCGGATTTATCAAAAGGGCACAAAACTATCGGTGCTAAATGGGTTTATAAAGAGAAAAAAAATGCAAAAGGAGAAATTGAAAAGTATAAAGCAAGGTTGGTCGCAAAAGGATACAACCAAAGGGCCGGCATCGATTTTGATGAGGTATTTGCTCTCGTAGCTCGTCTAGAAACTATTAGTTTTTAATTTCTTTGCCCGCCCAAAATAATTGGAAGATAAACCAAATAGATGTGAAATCGGCGTTTTTAAATGGAAATTTAGAAGAAGAAGTTTATTTATAACAACCACTGGGTTATAAGATTATGGGGTTTGAAAATAAAGTTTTAAAATTCAAAAAAGCGCTTTACGGTTTGAAACAAGCTCCGAGAGCTTGAAATACTAGAATTAATAGATTATGGGGTTTGAAAATAAAGTTTTAAAATTCAAAAAAGCGCTTTACGGTTTGAAACAAGCTCCGAGAGCTTGAAATACTAGAATTAATAAGTATTTCCAAGAAAATAATTTTACAAGGTGTCCCCATGAGCATTCTCTTTATGTGAAAATGGATAAAAATGGTGATGTGTTGATTGCTTGCCTATATGTTATGATTTGATTTTTACGGAAAATAATCCGAAAGTATTTGAGGATTTTAAAAGGGTAATGAGTCGTGAATTTGAAATGATGGATATTGGTCTTATGTCGTATTATCTTGGAATTGAGGTGAAACAAACTAAAAATGAAATTTTTATTTCGCAAGAAGGGTATGCAAAAAATAATTTTAAAAAGTTTAAAATGGATGGGTGTAAACCGTAAAATACTCCGGTAGATTGTGCTACAAAATTATCGAAATATTTTGGGGATGAAAGTGTGGATCCGATGTTTTTTAAGAGTCTTGTTGGAAGATTATGATATTTAACTATTACTCGACTGGATATTTTATATGGAGTTGGTCTTATTAGCCGTTATATGGAAGTTCCAACTTCGACGCATTGGAAGTCCGCAAAACCAATCATCAGTTATATAAAAGGTACGGTTGATTTTGAATTAAACTATTCATTTTCTAATAATTTTGAGTTGATTGGCTATAGTGATAGCGATTGGGGAGGCGATATTGATGATCGTAAAAGTACAAGTGACTTTGTTTTTTATATGGGAGATACGGCTTTTACTTAGAGTTCGAAAAACAACCAATTGTGACACTATCTACATGTGAAGCCGAATATGTTGCCACTAATTCTTGTATTTGTCATGCGATTTGGTTACGAAATTTGTTGAAGGACTTGGAGATGCCACAAAATGAAGCGACGAAAGTGTTTGTTCATAATAAGTCCGCGATTGCCCTTGCAAAAAATCCGATGTTTCATGATCGAAGTAAGCATATCGACACGCTTTGTCACTTTATTCATGAATGTATTGAAAAGAAGTATGTTGAAGTGAAGTACACAAAGTCACAAGACCAAATAGCGGGATATTTTTACAAATGCACTCAAGTATGAAGATTTTCAAAGATTGAGAAATTTGCTTGGAGTTACCAAACAAGCTTAAGGGGGAGTGTTGAAATTCCTAACTTATTTGATTTTAAATGTTCAACTTTTAATTTTTTAAGTTATAAACCTTTGAGTTGCAATGTAATTAAGAATAAGTATAACTTATATCTTTTCATTTTTCTTCCTATTAGTATAAATAGGTGTTTGTTCTTCTTTTGTAAACACCAACAAAAAAGAAGAGATTATAATAAAAAGTTTGTTCCCCATTTTATTTTTATAACTTTAAGTCTTAAGACAATGTTTAATTAAAAACACATAAGAATAGCGTATCATGTGGCGGATAAAAAAGAAGGCGTAGTAAGATCTAGATAGAAAAATTACTAACAATTAGGAAAAAATACGTTGTCGAAATATGAAAATGGAATTGAAAAAAAAAAAATTAGAGCAAGGTATAATTGATTGCACAAGACTGACAGAAAAATGAAAGCAAGTAATTGGAAAAAATCGTATACATAATTGGCAAAGGGTAACAAAAATAAAACCAGCTAGATATTCAAGATCAAGATATTTATACATTAAAGTTATTGCGTACAACTATTCAGTAGAAACATACACATTTAAATCAAATTTATCTAGCTTATTTCGCTACAGATTCGACATAAATAAACTAGGCCAGACTGAAAAATGAAAAATATTACTATAAATGATGAAAAAAAATACTACATTTGAAAAAATCTTACACATAAAAAACATAATTTAATAAAAAGTTGGGTTACTCCAAGTCCAGACTAATATCACAGAAAAGGGTAAAAAAAACTTTTATTTTTTTTCATGTGAGAAAACCAAATAAAACTTCAAATTGATCAACCAAATAGAACTTTAAATTGATCAACCAAATGCATTTGAATATACAGGTAAATAACAAATCAGATAGATACTTTTAAAGCTGCAATAAAAAAGTCTAATCTAAGACCGCCTTAACATTCATCACAAGTCCTAATATTATATATAAGAGGCTGGAAACTCATACTAACAAACAAGTATAAAATTGACAATTTAGATAAAGTCTTATATATATACTAGGGGAAAAAGGAGAGCACACATAAAAGCATATAGATAGATTAGATAGATAGATCTGTATAGATATATATATATATATCATATAGTACTACCTGTGATTTAGAGGGAGAGAGAGAAATACGCATATGATTAGATAGATAGAGACAGTCAGAAAACCTGGAAAGTAAACTTGTATATTTATGTATATACTAGTAATCGTTACTCACGCGTTACGTGTACGACGCATGGTATATATATATGATTCGGGTAAGTAAATTTTTGAAAAGTATATTGATTGAATGAATATATTAAATTAGAAATCATGAGTAATATAATGTTTTTGTTATACAAAATATACGTAAAACGATTTTGTTTGGTATAATATTATAATTGTTTTGAAAATATCATTATTTTTGTGTGTTTTTTATATTTTGAATTGAATAAATGTAAATAATTCAAAAATAAAATATATTGTTTTGGCTTTTTAGCTCTCTTTTATACGTTATAATAAGATGGTAGTTCTACCAATTATACTAACTAGCTATCAGTTTCCTTCTGTATTAGTTTTCTTCAAAATCTTGTGCTTTATATAATTATTTCTTGATGAAACTTCCCTTTGATGGTTACACAAGGATTATTCTAGAAATCAACCGAATCAAGTCGAAAACAACAGATAGTAAATGGTTTGGTTTGATTTGGTTTGTTTTGGTTTTGGATAGTTATTTGGTCAAAACCAAATAGAACCAAATCAATTACTCTTAATAGACCTGACTTAAATTCCGGGCGAAAACTTAACCTCACCGACTTTTGCTCTTCCTTTCGTACAACTTTGAAGAGGTATCTAGAACATTGAAAGGTAGAAACTAATTAATAAGAGTTCCAAAAGGAAAGTCAACCAAAATTAACCCCAAATATATTTCTATATATAAAACGCATTACAAGATAAAATAATACACTAGTCGAATTCCTATGCTTAAATGTGTTTATATAAATGTGTTCTTCCGTAGGTTTTATGAGATAGTAACATATTATTGAATGTTGTGGTCTTATATGAGTTGATTTAATTGATCAATGTTAATCTTTATATATGTTGAAATATTTGAAAAATGAATATTTGAGATTGGATGAAGATTTAGGTGTGGATTTAAGTGTCGGTGGATCCTTCCCCATATATGTATATGTATATGTATATGTATATGTATATGTATATGTATATGTATATGTATATGTATATGTATATGTATATGTATATGTGTAAAGCTAATTAGTTAACATTTCCGAATATTGGATTGGATTTGAATTCGATCTTCGGTGTGAGGAACACTTTTTTTTTTTCTAATTAATGATAACAAAACTTTAATCTAAATTAATAAAAAATAGAGTTGTAATAAAAGTTGGATACGAATAAATATACTACATTCTTTTCGTAAATAACACAGTGAAATACATAACTTTATTTCAAACCAGAAAGTGAAAACTTTATTTGGAAATTATTTTACAAGTGTTTCTTACATAAACAAGTAAAAAAAAAACTTAATGACTCCGCTCCTCGACCCCTGCTAGATTTGCTTCGTCACTACCGATATCTGAAACGAAATTATATAAGCAACGGGATGAGTATTTCCTTGAAAATACTCACTAGGACTACTAAGTTAAAGAAACTATAATAAAGTATAACATGAACCGTAACTGCATATAGCTTCCTGCAAAAAAGATGGTTAGGCAAATAACGAGAAAAATATATAATCAATATGATGCATGTTCATAATTATTCTTCCAATAATGCATAAGTGTCATGTCCTTGAGCCCAAGTTAGTTGTGTAAGGTCTATCCCATTACACGTGGTACCAAAAGTCACGCCCCACTCTAGGCGGACCAAACATCGCGAAAAAGGTCATACCTCACTCTAGGTAGACACGTCACACCCCACTCCAGGTGGACATAGTCGCAGAAAAGTCATACCCCAATCTAGGTAGACAAGTCGCACCCCATCCCGGGTGGACAAACCTCTCCCAAACCGGGAGGATCAATGCAAAAGTCATGCCATGATATATCAAATAAGCAAAACACATTCCACAAAGTTTCAGATATGAATCGTTATATGCATTTGTTTAATAATAAAACATACCTCAAGTTCGATAATGTAACGAAAAAGGATAGTAAGGCAATATTATAATAACTTTAAGGTTTCGAACCCACCTCTAACCGCTAACTGAGCTTGGCTATGTCCTTCATCACACCCCGACTTACGCTTTTATTACCCACTAAATCTAGTATTCTTTCTCTTTCTCTTTCTCTTTCTATATATAGTGTTTATATCTTATGATTATAATACTTTAGCATAAAGAAACTTTGTAATCTCAATATAATATTATAATCTCTATATAAGGTTATAGGTTTTTGAAGTATGATGAAGTGTGAGGGGGTGTAGGGGTATATATAGTGTTGGAAAAGTGACTATGTGTCTTGTGCATTAAATATGCTGAATTTTGTTTTTAGGACATCTGTCCACTAAAAGCTTAATAGAGAATTCGATATGTGTCCAAATGGAGGATGGGATATATGTCTGAACCGACAAGAGAAAAATCTACAAGTTTTATGTTTTGCCAATTTCCAAATTCGTAAGTTAAGTCCGTCTAAATTGTCCTACAAGATGACACATATGCTGTTCTGGAAATTTCAGGACACCTGTTCACTAAAATAGTCATAGAGAATTAGATATGTATCCAAATGGAACATGGGATATATGTCTGAACCGAAAAGAGAAAGATCTACAAGTTTCATGTTTTGCACATTTCCTAATTCGTAAGATAAGTCAGTCTAAATTGTCTTACAAGCTGACACATATGCTGTTCTGGAAATTTCAGGACATCTGTTCACTAAAATAGTCACAGAGAATTAGATATGTATCCAAATGGAACATGGGATATATGTATGAACCTAAAAGAGAAAGATCTACAAGTTTAATGTTTTGTACATTTCCTAATTCGTAAGATAAGTCGGGCTAAATTGTCCTACAAGATGACACATATGCTATTCTGGAATGTTCTGATATCATGTTACTAAAATAGCCACAAATATTCTTATACAAGTCCAAATTACTCAAATTTTATATATTTGGAAAGATAAAACATAGGTCTAGACTTTTCATTTATATCATAAGCTCAAATTTTGAGAAAATAGAATCAAAAATGGTAGATCAATCCCGCTTGTCTGCTGTGTTCCTAACTATTTGAACTAAAGTACTTAAAAACTCATATTTACTATAATCGGAATCCAAATATAGTAAAATATATATCTTATTTTTAAGTATATATATATATAACACTTTTATGAAGATTCTAATATTAATTATAGAATTTTGAGTGTGTTACATTCGGATTTTGATACTCAAAAACCATTAGATTTGGCTAGGATTCGTCCAGGGGCGGATGTATAGTGGGACTAAGGGGTGCGAATCCCCCACAATTTACAAAAATGTATAGGAAAATTTTAGAATAATTTAAAAATGATAAGTCTCACAATCCCGTAAAATAACAATTTGATTTGTGCAACCCCAAAATGTTAATAGTGGCTCCACCTCTCGATTCGTCTGAAGTTGGATTATATCGTATTTTTTTCCCAATAGTTTCAATTAGAAATGTAAACTGTAAACAGTTCATGAAAATAAAATTTGAGCACATAGGATCGGGTAAACACAAATACACAATATTACACATCACCGTTCGACCGAGGATCATTTGTGATCGACTGATTGGCCAAGATCACACATAATCGGTCACTATCACACATAATGAGACATAATCGGGGATATATGATTACAGAGAATCATACATGAAAAAACATGATCACACAAGATGACATAAAATCAGTTGATTGGCCAAGATCGCACATAATCGGTCACGATCACAAATAATGAGACCTAATCGGTGATTGAGCTCCGTGATGATGAGACCAAAGTCTCTGATTGATTGGAATTATGTTTTATTTTTATTAACTGAACTTTGATTGAATTTTTTTTTCCAAACACTCCAGAATGGAGGGGGTCAGGTAAACAAAAATATCACATAAATAGAGGATGAATGAACATTTGATTGTGAAAGATTTATGTAAGTGTGTTCTACTTAATTTACTATTTTGGTGGTTTGGTTAGGGCTGGGAAAAATTCCCAAAACTCGACCCGTGCCCGACCCAAAAAATTCCCGATTCGAACGAATTCCGACCCGATTACTTATCGGGATCAGGTTTCATTTTATGAAGTGTCGGGTACCCTAAATATTGGTAAATGAATTTCATATTATTACTAAGTTATCAAATGTTTGGTTTTATATATTATATAACAAATTTTTGTTCTTCTTTTGCACCTACTGCCACCAACGTCATGAAGAAATTCCTTAAAAAAATTCTAAGGATAAGTTGCAACAGATTTCTTATGCTACTATGCCATATTTACAAATTCTAACAGATCGTAAGGAATATTTATGGAATTTGCTTCAAACTTAAAAGCTCTTATTTGACTTCAACACTCATGCTAATTGTTGTGAAAATTTAAATTTCATGTGTGCGTCTTTTTGGGTAATTCTGAGACAAACTTTTATGTAGTTATTAGTAATTTTTATGTCATCGATTTTAAATAATAAAAAATATCGAGATTAGTTCATCCCGAGTCCCGACCCGCCGGGTATCCGAAATGTAGGGATCGGGAGTAAAAAGTGCTTCCTGATTCTTATCTGGTCGGCATTCGGGTTAATGAATTTCGCACCCGATCCCACCCCTAGGTTTTGGGTGTAAGTTGCACCCGATCTTCCATACAATATGGATATTCTCAGGCTTCTCCGTGACAAATCTCCTAAGGAAATTATTGTCGCATATGAGGTATTTTCATTTACTTATGGGATGCTCTCTACTTATTGTATAATGTTTAAAACTTTAAATATATGTATGTGTATATAGTGTGAATTTGTGTGTGCGCATTTATTGCTTTTCATCCTGTTTATAGCAATTTATATTAAAATCAATTGTGTGAAATCAGCAATCCTGTTTTATCCTGTTATTATAACAATTTTGACTTTTTCACATATCAATCCAACTTCTTTTATGTGGTGCAATGAATTTTCTTTTTTTTCTATTTTTTTTTCCACTTTCTGCCTTCCTTTCATTTCTCCCCTCAACTGCCGCGAGATGTTGGCACTGGTGGACACCAATCCTGTTTAGATGATATATAAAATAGATGACCAATTTTGAACCACACTGCTGTAAATGCTCTAAAATTTATAGTTTCAACATGATATATATAAATTGTATGGTTAAGTTTGGAATTATTGAATCCCAATAAGCCAGACTATATAACAAGACTTCTTATCTGTCTGAACAAAAAAATGAGACAATTTATATTAAAAGCAATTTGGTGAAAGCAACAACAGACTTCTTAAATGGCTATCATTTGAATAAAACTCAACCTAAAATTGCTCTTAAAGTTGATCTCATAAAAGTTTTTGACACTCCGAACTGAAATTTCATTAATGACGTGCTTGATACTATGGGGTTCTTAACCACCACGATAGATTGGATTAAAGCTTGTATTCAAACCCCTTCATATTCCATCATGATCAATGGTGGAATGAAATGGTTTTTTATATGTTTTAAAGGCATTAGACAAGATGACCCTATCTCGCCTTTTATTTTTGTGATTTGCATGAATGTTCTCACTATTATACTTGATGATTTTTGTGAAATTGACAGCTTTACTTATCACTACAAATGCAAAAACCTTAAAGTGACCCACTTAAGTTTTGTTGATGACCTCCTTATTTTCTGCTATGGTAATTTAGACTCTGTTAAGATTATTACTAGTGCTCTTGACTTATTTGCTAAATACTCTGGCCTTTTTCCTTACCCTAGCAAAAGTAGCATGTTTTCGTGTGCCATTGATGAAGAGGAGCTCCTTCATAATAGAAGTCACCTTCTTTTCAAAATAGGAGCCCCTTCTTGTTAGGTACCTTGCACTAACAGAATTACTATTTGAACTAGCAAATTTATTTCTTATGCCGGGAGAATCCCGCTCATCAAGTTTGTGCTTTATAGCGTTAGTATTTTTTGGTGTTCTTATTAAATTTTACCTGTAGCGGTTATATATAAATGAAGTTAATATCATCATCTCCTCTTTTCTCTGGCCTGGTTACTCAATGAGTACTAAAAATGCTAGAGTAGCTCGGAGAGATATCTGTTATCCTATTAATGAGGGAGGGCTTGGGTTTAAAAACTTAAAGGATTGGAATTTTGCTCTTATTATTAATCGCCTGTGGAGACTGAGTGACTCAACAACTCTTTATAGAAAAAGTGGGACTTCTCTAATATCGTTAATGAGAGGAATATTTGGGCCACAAGCATTCCTTCTAACTGTAGTTACTCAAGAAAATTATTTGTACTAGAAATGTGCTTAAAAATCTTGTCTTCTTTAAAGTGGAAAATGGTAGAGATATATCTCTTTGGTATGATAACTGGCTAATTTGTGGCTCTCCACTACTGATCTCAGCTGTTTCCGGTGCATCTCAGCATATACCTATCAGAATTTTGGTCAAAATGGATGTAATTATCACACTTGCACAACTAATGAATTGTGTCACCCAAAGCTCTTCCCCGTCAGTTGGCTTATGAGAACTTTTGCTTTCTTTATTATCAAAAGGCTGTATTTTGTTAAGACTTTTCCTATTTTCATTCTTATATTCAAATGATGTAATAACTCTATACTCTGTTATCTTTTTTCTTCTTTGCCTTAGCAGTGCTTCTACTGCTAATGCCCTTTGTTTGGTTGTCATTCTGGTTTAATAATGCTTAATTTAAAATAAAAAAAAACAATAGTATTTTATGACGTTAAAATAATAATTTTGATTTTTTTACATGTCAATCCAACTTTTTCATTTTTATCCACTTTCGTGGACACCTATAATGTGGAAGAGAAAGATCAAGGGTTAAGGGCTAAAATTTGTAGTTTCAACATGATATATATATAAGTATTACGAAGAGTCGGGTTAGAAGTCTGGTTTAGTTTGTCTTGACAAATAGTATCACTATATTGCGATGTCGTAGAAAAGTAAGCTAGCTTCCAAGTTTCTCGATCAGTGCTAGTGCTACCACTCTCGATCGGTGATAATGTTTCCAACTTAAACATTATCACCTAGATTTTCATCTTTTACAATAGGTTTCTGGAGAAACCAGGATGATTAAGGATGGTGAGGTTTAGAAAGAGATCAATAAGGACCGCATGATAGAGTCTTTTACGTGTCTTCGATGAGCCGGTGCTGACTACATCATCACTCATTTCGTACTTCAAGCCATTAAATGCTTACATGGGTGATTTGTTTGGCTTCAAGATTGTTGCTTTAGTGGTCAATTAAATTCGGTTAACCCGAGTCATTAAAAAAAAGTTTCCAATCCAATAAACAAATCCCGGAACTGCGTGGCCCTTGTGGATTATGAATTTATTGATACAGTACTATTTTAAGAATAGACCTGATTCATTCGGTGAGTATCTTGACATAGTGTTCTGTTTGGACAGTTTTAGTTTTATTTTTTTCGTGGGTATCTTCTTTCATGCGCCGCTGAGCTTGGTGAATGTTGCAACTGCCAAGGTCTGGAGAAAGAACGACCCGTGGAGTTTCGTATTTTGGGTTTTTCATTTTGAATCATATTCAGATCGGACCAAAACCAAATAATTGTAACCAAAACCGAAGCATAATGACCATAGTTTTCTTTTTAAAACTCCATTTAATTCCATTTTCCTCACTTTTTATATACAATTTCATCAAGTTTCAATCAACAACATTGTTCAACACCAATTCGGCTTGCGTAAACTAAGTTTTCTTCTGATCTTATTATCATTAGTTTGCTTATTTTGGTATGTGTTTGTTGTTTCACAATTGTTATCATTTGATTATTGCTTTTGATTGCGATTATAAGAATTCACTATTCTTTATTTGCATGTTAAGTAGTGTCAAAAGTACTTGTGGTGAAAGCTTAATATATATTCTAGATCTTATAGTAAAAAGGATTGACAACCCTTGTTTGCTTATTTTTGGGATAATTGTTAAGCTAGTAAAGCATATACGTGATAATAATTGGAATTAAACGCGTTAGTACCCTTTAAACATACTTTTCCATAATTGTTCTTTACCGAAATCAACTTTGATATTTCTCTGTGGAATGAATCTGTACTATTGTGTTATATATTGCAATTGAACTCGTACTCTTGCAAGTACTTCTTGTGTGTAAAGATTACATACTCGAGGGGCAGTCACATACCCCAACAATTATCTGCTTAGCAGTCTATCTCTTCCATTCAGTTTTGCTGCATGTAAAGGTATGTTTCGCTGCAACTAGTCTAAAAAAGGGCTTTTTTTTTGTTAAGCAAAAGAGGGATAGTTTAGATGAAAACTTCTTATTTCTTAGAAATGTAAACCTTAGCTTTTAGTCTGAACAGAGACACGCAACACAGCTTATAAAAAAAATCCAAGCTTAATAAGACTACAAGTTTTGCTTTTGCTCCTCGTTAAAGAAAATGAAAAGAATTACCACTTATATATATACATATATATATATATATATATGTATAATTATATATATATAAATATATATGTATGTTAACCATTAGATCTGGTTGATTATATTTGTTGCTCTCCACCTATCTTTACGGGTTCTTTCTAACCAAACATAACGATTCACTGCACCATTAGGGGGAGGATCAAAACTTTCGTTTAAAACAAAATCAATTAAAGTGAAACAAATGTTTTGATTCCAAACAAGGTGATGTTGATGTGATCGACCGTCACAAAATTGTTTTTCAATAACCAAAAAAAAAATCCTCAATTGCTTCACAAGATGTGAAAAAGTTACATGAAGTGTGTAGAGTAGAGTACACATGAAAGTCTTGTTATTTTTTCTTTTTCTTAGCACCATAAGTTTTTGTTTTACTGAACTTTTTGTTGTCTTTATGATAATTCATGTTATCAATAAAATAGTGGGTACGCACCAATTAATATTAAAAAAAATCTAATTTCACTTTCTTTGTAAGCAATGTAGTAGCTCTATATTTACGGAAAGTTGGCTTCTATGCTTTTTTTTTACTTTTATTAAAGAGGATCAACTAACTTTTTTAATAGTTAACCTATTAGAACTAAGTACACAATTATCGTTTCATATCGTTGCTTCATGTTTCCCATAATTTTCTTTGTTTAGGCTTCCGCACTTCTTATGTTTATCTAAGTGGCAACTTCTTGCACTTTCCAGAATAGAAAAATAATCGTGATGCTTGCTTTGATGAGTGATTTTTTTTTGGATGAACATGCTTACTTGTTTAGCTCTTGATACGAACCACTGTTTATAAAGGTTTTTCATTATTTTTCTTATTTAGATCTGTTTCATTTAACAACAGCACTTGCTTCAACGAAAATGGAAATGGACGAGGAGAAGGTAGAAGCGGAAGAAGATAAAGGCAAAAAGGATAAAACATATCATCAACAAGTTACCAGTTTTCATGCAAATAAGCGATTTACCAGATATATAAAGGTATATGTTTATTTCCCTCAAGATTTAGCATAGTTATAGTTGTTAGTTCCAAAATACAAAATGGTTCTAAAGGGATTGTTTAGTTGCAAGCAGAAATTTTCTTTTTTGAAAAATCATATAGTGATTTTTTTTTAAAATTGTTTTGTAAAGTCTTTTTTTGGAGTGTATATTTTGTAAAGTCAGGAGTGGGTAACCCAGTAAATCTGAAAGTGTATACTAGTCGCAACACGTGCAAATTGTTTGGATCAAATTGTAGTTTGAAATTTGTAGCTCCTAATTTTTCTGGAAATGAGATCTTACATTGTTATCGATTGATGAGATTTTTTACAAGGAAATTTCCTTGGCTTGGTACATGACCGTTTTTCTATGATACTGTCTCACATGAAATTCAACTTCTTTTATCTTGCCCTGGAAATACGGTTTTCATTCTGAAGAGATCTATCAATACTCTTAAAAAGAGTTGTAATTTTATCTTGCTACATTTTGTCTCCAATAAATTTTCTTTCTATTTATCTGTTTTCTGTTGAAAAATAAACTTAATTCGACATTAAAGTTGAGACTCCACATTGAACAGTTTTTGAGGTTAATTAAAGAGTGAAGTTGAAGGGGTAAACGTTGCTCAATTTAGGTGTATAACCTATCAAATTAAAGGTCTTTAAGTCTAGATTGGAATGGTGAACGTTTCAAGTCGTTTGGAGTCAGAAGGTCAGAATTAAGTGTATCTGAAATTTCAAGAGTCTATTTTATAGTCTATAAATTGATGTAGAATTTTGTAAATATCACAACACAAAAAAAAAAAAAAAAAAAGAAGAGAGCATAATAAGAGATTGTGTTTGTCGTGTACTCGCCTCCTCTAAATAAGAAACACCCTCATCTTATCAAATTGGTATCAGAACGTTGGGATGAATTCTGAGAGTACATCGTTGGGGCTGATGCCGCTGCCACGACTTACCAAGTCAAACTATCACAATTGGAGTATTCAAATGCGTGCGTTGCTCGGTGCACAAGATGTGTGGGAATTAGTCAAAAACGGCTATACAGAACCGGAAGTTACCGGTAACATAACAGCGAACCAGTTAAAGGCGGTGAAAGAGACGCGTATGAAAGACAAGACTGGTCTCTATCTCTTATTCCAAGCGGTGGATGAGTCAGGTTTTGAGAAGATTGCTAGTGCAACCACGTCAAAGGAGGCTTGGGATACTTTGTAAAAGGTATTCAAAGGCGCTAACCGAGTTAAACAAGTACGACTTCAAACACTTCGAGGCGAATTGGAGGCCATGAAAATGAAGGAGTCGGAAGGAATATCTGAATACATCACACGTGTGCAAACAGTGGTGAATCAACTTAAACGCAATGGAGAGATCCTAACTGATGCAAGAGTTGTGGAGAAGATTTTGCGGTCATTGACCGAAAATTTTGAGAATGTTGTTTGCGCAATTGAGGAGTCGAAAAATTTGGAAGAGATGACCATCGATGATCTCGCTGGTTCACTTGAGGCGCATGAACAACGAAAGAAGAAGAAGAAAAAAGAGTCGCTTGAGGAAGTGCTACAAGACAAGGTATCTATTAAAGATGAAAAGGTACTCTATGCTCAAAACTTTCGAGGTAGAGGTCGCGGGCGTGGAGGTCGCGGAAATGGTCGCGGTGGTGGAGGTCGAAATCAAGGAAGATCCTATGAGGAAAAGGGGCAGTCAAGCCAACAAAATTGGCGAGGTAGAGGACGTGGTCGTGGGAGAAGCGGCCGATCAAATCACTCGAATGTCGAGTGTTATAAGTCTGGTAAGTATGGTCACTATGCGAAGGATTGCAACTCCGACAAGTGTTACAATTGTGGCAAGGTCGGGCATTATGCAAAAGATTTCTATCTCGAGAAGAAAGTAGACGAGAACACCAACCTCATCACGGAGGATGATATGAAAGATGGGGTTCTTATGATGGCATACAATGATACCAATCCCAACAACGACACAGTGTGGTACCTCGATACTGGAGCAAGCAACCACATGTGCGGACACAAACACCTATTCAAGGAGATGCGAGATGTTGAAGATGGACATGTATCATTCGGTGATGCATCAAAGATTCAAGTAAAGGGCCGAGGTAAAATATGTTTTTATCAAAAAGATGG
The DNA here is from genome assembly GCA_963682055.1 of Primula veris. Taxonomy (NCBI): domain Eukaryota; kingdom Viridiplantae; phylum Streptophyta; class Magnoliopsida; order Ericales; family Primulaceae; genus Primula; species Primula veris. Next base: position 33,428,466 of record OY821742.1, on the reverse strand, counting down.
TAAAGAAGGGTCGATCGAGGATGTCTACTATGTGCCCGATCTGAAAAGTAACATCCTCAGTATGGGACAACTCGTGGAGAAGGGTTACTCGATATTCATGAAAGATCTAGTACTACAATTGAAAAACAACCAAGGGCGCTTGGTAGCACGAGTCGAAATGGCCAAAAATCGCATGTACAAGCTCAACTTGCGATACATACGAGAAAAGTGTTTACAACTTGACATGGAGGACAAATCAGCATTGTGGCATCTAAGATATAGTCACCTCCATCATGGTGGGCTAAAGGAGTTGGCCAAGAAGGACATGGTTCATGGATTACCGAACATAGACTACACCACCAAGTTTTACGAAGGATGTTTGCTTGGCAAGCATGCAAGGAGCTCGTTCCCAAAGAAGGCAAAATATCGAGCGAAAGAAATTCTCGAGCTGGTACACACCGACATATGTGGACCGATCACACTTAAGTCATTCAGTGAGAAGAGGAACTTCATCACTTTTATTGACGATTACACAAGAAAAACATGGGTATATTTTTTGAAAGAAAAATCTGAAGCATTCGAGGTGTTCAAGAAATTCAAGGTGTTGGTTGAGAAGACGGCCGGGTCTTATATCAAGGCTTTATGGCCAGATAGAGGTGGAGAGTACATGTCAACAAATTTCTTGAATTATTGTGAGGAACAAGGGATCAAGAGATTCTTAACCGCACCTTACTCACCTCAACAAAATGGTGTGGCCGAGAGAAAGAATCGTACAATTCTCGACATGGTTCGGTCAATGTTGAGAAGTAAAGACATGCCGAAGGATTTCTGGGCGGAAGCGGTTCAATGTGCCGTGTATGTGCAAAACCGATGTCCACATGCGAGATTGGAAAACCAAACACCACAAGAAGCTTGGAGTGGACAGAAACCGAATGTATCGCATTTCAAAGTATTCGGTAGTGTGGCATATGCACATGTACCAAATCAGAAAAGGACCAAACTAGATGATAAGAGTAAGAAATACGTGTTTATCGGGTACGATGAGAAGACGAAAGCTTTCAAGCTATTCGACCCAATTGAAAATAAGGTGGTTGTAAGTCGAGATGTGCAAGTGAATGAAGAAAGTGCATGGGACTGGAACAATCAAAAAGAGGTGATGCAAAAGGAAGAAAAAGAAGAATCAACAACCGCTATACCGATGATAACACCGAAACTTACTCAAACATTTGATGATGAAGAAGGGCCGAGGCAACCAAGGATGCGAAGCATACAAGATTTGTACGACTCGACAAGTGAGGTACATTTAATTTGTCTTTTGGCGGATGCCGAAACAATTACGTTTGAAGAAGCGGTACGAGATAAAGAATGGCAAGCTGCGATGGATGAAGAGATAAAGGCTATCGAAAGAAATAATACTTGGGATTTGATGGATTTGCCGAAAGGATGTCGGGCGATAGGAGTAAAATGGGTATATAAGAAAAAGATGAATGCCCAAGGCGAGATTGGAAAATACAAGGCACGGCTGGTTGTGAAGGGCTATAGACAAAAGGCAGGGATCGACTATGATGAAGTCTTTGCCCCGATTGCGAGAATGGAAACAATTCGACTTCTAATTGCTCAAGCAGCTCAATTCAAATGGAAATTTTTTCAAATGGATGTCAAGTCGGCATTTTTGAATGGCATGCTAGAAGAAGAGGTGTATGTGGAACAACCGCCAGGGTACACGAAAGCTGGAAAGGAAAGTAAAGTATTGAAGTTGAGGAAGGCTCTATATGGGTTAAAGCAAGCACCCCGAGCATGGAATACCCGAATCGATACCTACTTCAAGAAGAACGGGTTTACTCAATGCCCATATGAGCATGCACTATACGTGAAAAAGAATGAAAGTGATTTACTCTTTGTCGCTCTTTATTTTGATGACCTCATATTTATGGGTAACAATGCTGAAATGATAGAGAAATTTAAAAGCGTGATGACTCGGGAATTCGAGATGACGGATTTGGGATTGATGAAGTATTTCCTTGGACTAGAGGTTAGACAAGAAAATACGGGAATTTTTGTGTCACAAGAAGCATATGCGAAAGAAATTTTGAAGAGGAACAAAATGACGGATTGCAACTCGGTATCGACATCGATGGAGCTCGGTACAAAACTTTCTAAGTTTGATGATGGAGAATGAGTAGATGCAACCAAATACCGAAGTCTAGTTGGAAGTCTCCACTATCTCACATGTACAAGGCCGGACATTTCTTATAGCGTTGGAGTAGTAAGTCGGTTCATGGAGGAGCCGGTTTACACACATTTGAAAGCAGTGAAGAGAATTCTGCGATATATTCGGGGAACCGAATCCCTTAGGTTATTCTACTCTAAAAATGATTACTTTAAGCTAGTAGGATATTCCGACAGCGATTGGTGCGGAGATGTAGATGACCGAAAGAGCACATCGGGATATGTGTTCTATGTTGGAAACACGATATTCACTTGGCTGTCGAAGAAGCAACCGATTGTGACACTCTCAACTTGCGAAGCTGAATATGTGGCAGCATCTTGGTGTGTGTGCCACGCAATTTGGTTAAGGAATTTGCTAAGTGAGATGGAGAATCCACAACACGAGGCAACCGAGATTCGAGTCGACAACCGATCAACGATCCAACTGGCGAAAAATCCAGTGAATCATGAAAGGAGCAAAAACATCGACGTTCGTTTTCATTTTATTCGAGATCATGTGAAGGAAGGAACGGTGAAAATAGTTCATGTGGCAAGTCGTGATCAAGTAGCAGATATTTTCACGAAACCGCTACCGACACTGCTGCTCGAGAACTATAAGAAGATACTTGGGATGAAGGATAGAAGAGAATTAGGTTTAAGGAGGGATGTTGAAAAATAAACTTAATTCGACATTAAAGTTGAGACTCCACATTGAACAGTTTTTGAGTTTAATTAAAGAGTGAAGTTGAAGGGGTAAACGTTGCTCAATTTAGGTGTATGACCTATCAAATTAAAGGTTTTTAAGTCTAGATTGGAATGGTGAAGGTTTGAAGTCGTTTGGAGTTCCGTATAATAAGTTATGAATGTTTTAGTAACAGAAGGTCAGAATTAAGTGTATCTGAAATTTCAAGAGTCTATTTTATAGTCTATAAATTGATGTAGAACTTTGTAAAGATCACAACACAAAAAAAAAAAAAAAAAAAAAAAAAAAAAAAAAAAAAAGAAGAGAGCATAATAAGAGATTGTGTTTGTCGTAACACCCTCATCTAATCATTTTCTGCTGTCAAATGCTTCATTTACCAACATTCTAGAAGCTCAGCCTTTCGTCTTATTTCGTTTAACAATAGCTAAAAAGTTGAAGTTCTTCTCGGTGAATTTGGGCTCGTGAAAGATAATGAAGAACCATTATTCTAATAAAAGGCAGACCCCTCAGCGTGCCCACATAGCCTAGAGGTATAATACTTTAATTCATGTGAGTTCTTTTATTATATTGAAGGCCTTATTTCGAACCCAGGCTTGTTAAAATAAGGTTTCTCATTCTGAATTAGAGCATGTATTAACACCAAAACTTGAAGAATGGTTGATACATAAAGGGATCCATTGTTCAATTATGGTGGTGACCAGTCCAAGTATTGAGAAGGATGAGTTATACTTTTCCGCAGCTATAAGAGTTAGAATTTATTCCAAGATCGCCAAGGTGGTAGTTCACAAGCGGTGGGACATTTGGGTATTTAGTGAAAAAGAAAAGATCAAAAAAGAAGAGACCGTTATGATAAGGAGTCCCTTCAGCTCCAACAATGGCGGCCCTTAAAAGCTCAATCCTTGATTCACATACCCAGACATGTATTTCTCAGTTCCTTCCATTCCTCTTGTATTCTCTTCGTCGAGTTCCTTGGTTTCCACTGCACAGCACAGACACTGTTCAGAAAATGATGGCCTGAGAAATCTTCAACGGTGTCAAATTGTGATAAAATTTTGAAAAATCGCAGTAACAGCCTCTTCATTAACATCATTATTTGATGAAAGTGGTATCGAAGCAGTCCCATCAGCCATTCCACTCTTTTTATCATGATCCTCGGAAGAGTGAGAACTCAAATTCTCTCATGGGAGTAAAGAGCCAACCGGGGAGATCTCTTCAGAAGAAAAACCATATTTCCAGGGAAAACTTAAAAAGGTGAATATTAAGATCGAAGAGAACACCTATATACAGTGTCTATAGTATGTAGACTATAATTAGGCGAATCATCACCAGCTTCTCCATTCTTATAATCACTTGTATATACACACCTTGACAGCCTCTAGTATAATATTTATTCTCTTTATTTTTAACTCTGCTCATTATAAACAAAATAAGCGATAAATACCGTATGTATTCACTGCCATAGTTTTTCTAGCTGGGCCCCACTTTCTTTCACCTTCTTGTGGCGTGAGTATGTAAACTCCATCTTCCGATAGCCTCGATGCGAATAGATTAGGGTTAGATGGATGTGTCACTACAACAACTGGATGACCTTGCAAACTTGGGTTAGTAGGCAGATATGAGCTGGGAGTAATGCGACATCTCAATTGCAGAGACGGTGCATTAAAAACGCAATTGCTTCCACTTTAAAAAAAATACAAAAACTGACCGACCATCACATGAATACATAGCATGCGTAATTGGACCACTATCTTCATAAGAAACCCTCTGTTTAATACATACTAGCTTTGGAGCTTCGTATATAGCTAGCTATCTGAGTTTCATTTACATCTAGTAACTGAAACGGATCATGGTGAAATTGTGCGTATGTATCCATGAGAGGGGATGACGACCGGCCAGTTGGAATATCCAAGTATTTTCTAGTTTGCTTTTCCCATCCGTTGGTGCCCCAAACACATATATGAGAGTCGGCACTAGAAAAAATGAGAACATTTAGAACCATAGAGAATGCAAGGTCAGTTTCCCTTTTATGATTACCTTAGAGAGTACAAGAAGGTGCCACGTAAAAGAATATATAAGAAGTAAGCAAGCCTAAAAAAAAAAAAGTTTTGGGGAACATGAAGCAATAATATGAGACTATGATAGTTACTGTAATCTAGTTAAACCTACTAGAACTAAGTAGAGTATGGTGAGAAAAGTTCATTGAACTATATTTCAAATAAAATAAACTCAAGGATATAATGAGTAGTATAAGTATCAGGGTACAAAATAAGGTTACTAACATGTTAACTGTGCTGATTATCGAACATTTTACATTGCCCTAATGACTTTTGCATGTTGAAGATACGCTGCTCCGGAAACACAAATTTGTTGCTAGTCTTTTATAAAACATATGCATCTAAAACAAAGACAACCGACGAAATCTTTTGGCATCCATGTTCTGAGTACAAACTAAAACAAGAGAAATACATGACATTTGTTAAAACAAATTAGTTGAAGACAATGTTGTTGGAAAACATTACAATAAAAGTGCAACCCTAGAGAGAGAAATAGAGAGACGACTAGGGTGAATAACCCTAGCCGCCGCAGCTATGATAGACCCAAAATCATCTTCACCGGTCAGAGATGAAGCCACCAATATAAAACGCAATCCCCAATTTATGTCGCCAGATCCTCCCCCAACGAAATCTTTTGCATCTATAGTAAGTTCGCAGCCAAAGAAACCTACAATAACGTTGAAAGAAGTAGGCAGTTATAAAGGTGAACCTTTAATCAACTTCTCTATGGAAGACGTTAAACAACTATCGGAACCTTTTAAGTATAAGGAAATTTACGCATGTTAGACCAGAAGTGGAAGTTATAAGGAAGGTGTTTGGAAAGCTTGATTTAAAAGCAAACTATAATATTGGTGTATTAGACCATAAACATATATTGATTAGGTGTTTTCATGAAGAAGATTTTGCCAGAATTTGGCTCAAAAAAATCTGGTATATAGAGCACTACCCTATGCGTGTCTTTAAGTGGACATATGACTTTGATCCAGACTTTGAGACCCCTGTTGCACCAGTCTGGATTAATCTACCAAAATTACCTATACATTTGTATAATAATTCTAGTATTTTCTCTATAGCAAGAGCTTTTGAAAAACCTTTAAGGGTGGATGAACCAACTTCAAAGCTAACAAGACCCAGTTTAGCAAGGATTTGTGTTGAAGTAGATCTTAGTGAGGAGCTGGTTGAAAGGGTAAGGATTGGGTATGGTGAAGATAATGAGGTGGGGTTCTGGCAGTATTGTGAGTATGAAGACCTACCTAACTACTGCAGTTTTCGTTACAAACAAGGCCACAATATCAACTTATGCAAATTTAAGAAGGCAAAAGATGAAAGCAAAAAAGAAGAAACAAAGGAAATGGAGGAGCAAAATAGAAAAAACATAAGTGGAAATTGGTATAGTAAGAATTACATAAAGAAAGAAAGTACCAAAGATTGGGTAGCAAGAACTTTTCAAATAGGCAAAGAAGATCCAAAAGAAGCTAAAAATGGTCCCAGTAAGTTTCTAGGCTCCACAACAGTAGTTCCTACAAAAGATAGGGTAATTAGTGATGAAAAAGTTAGAGAAGAAGATATAGAAGAAGAAATTATCTGTGATACTAATCAAGAAAAAGATATAATAAATGAAAAGGAAGAAGAAAATCTTTGCTCTATCAAGCAGCATCACCAGGAGCTAACTCTGGTCACTTTTAACAATGAAATGAGAAATCAAGTGCATAGCAAAATTATGGTAATCACTGAAATCATGGAGTTTGAAGAAGAAAGGGAAGAAAGCATTATTGTATCTTCAAAAGAATCTGAAGAAATTGAAAAAGAGGAAAACTGGGAAGAAAGCCTTTCTAAAAGCCAGAAAAAGAAAATGCATAAAAAAGAAAAGGCCAAAATGCAACAAAAACAAATGAGCTTAAGATCTTCTTCTAATGTGGGGGAAAGGAAAAGGTATAATTAATGATTACATCCTTAATTTGGAATGTTAGAGGGTTGGGCAATGGAGTAACTTCTAGAAGAATAAAAAAGTTATGTTTGGTGAATAAAATTACAACTCTTGTTTGTATAGAACCTATGATAGGTAGTGAAAAAATAGAAAGGTATAGGATTAAGTTTGGTTTTGATTATGCTTTGGGTCATGAGGAAAACAAGATCTGGATCTTTTATAATGAAGGCATGGAAATGAAGATTATGAGGCAAATGAATCAATGTATGCATATGGAAATTAAATGGCAGAATAAAGCTATTTATTTATCTCTGGTGTATGCAAAGTGTACCAGGGGAGAGAGGATGGTTCTATGGGATTTTCTGAGGCAAAACTATACTCAAAGGCCTTGGTTTGTAACAGGGGATTTCAATACAGTTTCTAAAGAAGAAGACAAAATAGGAGGTCTTCCTATAAATATCAGAGCTGCTAATGATTATCTAAATTGTATGGATGGTATTGGGGTTACAGAAATAAAATCTAGTGGTTCTAAGTTTACTTGGTGGAACAAAAGAAGTGGAGATGGAACTATATTTGAGAGAATTGATAAGGTTTGTATGAATAATGCTGGAGCTAATTTATTTTCTAATGTACTTCTGGAACATTTAAGTAAAACTAATTCTGATCATAGTCCACTTTTTCTTACTCTAAAATCAGAGGTAGACACTAATCCAAGAAGGTTTATTTTTCAACAATTTTGGACTAAACATCAAGAGTTTCTCAAAATTGTCAGTGTGAACTGGTCCTTGTTTACAAAAGGGAATGATTTATATTCTCTGTCAAATAATTTAAAAAATCTTTAAAAAGTTCTTATAGTGTGGAATAAAAGTACATTTGGGAATATTTTTCAGCAAGTAATAGATGCTGAAGATGAGTCTTTAAGAGTGGAAAAATTGTTTGAAGATGATCCAAGCCCTGCAAATAGAAGCTTGTTAATGGAAACAAAAGCAAAACTAATTTATAGAATGAAAATAGAAGAAGAGTTCTGGGCTCAAAAAGCTAATCTTAAATGGGCTAAAGAAGGGGATGCTAATACAAAATTCTTTCATAGTGTTGTTAGAAAGAGAAGAAAAAAAAGTATTATTTCCTCCATTACAGATTACAAAGGAGATTTATTAATAGACAAGAAGGAGATTCAAGAAGAAGCAGTCAGATTTTTTAGAAGTCTACTTGCTACTAACAATATACCTATGAGCTATGTTTACAAGAGTTTGGAGTGTGTTCCAAGGGTTATTACTGAAGAAAACAATGATCTTCTTATTAAAGAGCCCACCTATGAAGAAATCAAAAGTGCTATATGGGATTTAAACAAGAACAGTGCACCAGGTATTGATGGTTTCAATGGCCATTTCTTTACAGTTTGTTGGGACATTATCAGTAAAGATATAATTCAAGCTGTTTTACAGTTTTTCTCTGGAGCTACATTGCCAAAAGCTATGACCACCACTGTCATAGCCCTTATTCCCAAAATAAATGACCCTATAATTTTTGCTGATTTTAGACCTATAAGTCTATGTACATTTTTCAATAAAGTGATTTCTAAAATCATGAGTACTCGTCTATCCAATATTTTGCCTACTATTATTTCAGAAAATCAAAGTGGTTTTGTAAAAAGGAGAGATATAACTGACAATATTCTTCTCTCACAAGAATTCATCCCAAATCTGGATAATAAAAGCAGTGGAAGTAGTCTAGCTTTAAAGCTGGATATGAAAAAAGCCTATGATAAAGTTTCTTGGCATTTATTAGTTTCTACTCTAAGGAAAATGGGTTTCTCAGAAATATGGATAGACAGAGTATGCAGACTTATCTCAGAGAATTGTGTTACTGTTATGGTGAATGGAGCTACTTCTGGGTACTTCTCTCCAACAAATGGTTTGAGGCAAGGAGACCCTCTGTCTTCAAGCCTTTTTATTATCTGTTCTGAAGTCCTGTTCAGAAATTTGAATAAATTAGTTCTCAATAAAAGATGGAAAGGTTTTAAAGCTCCAGTGGGAAGCCCTATTATTACACATTTAGCTTTTGCAGATGATTTCATTATTTTTACAGCTGCTAATACAAGTTCAGTTAAAAGTGTGAAAAGTGTACTGGATATGTATAACAAGGACTCTGGCCAAGAAATTAGTTATGATAAGAGTTTTCCATATATTTCCAAAGGTGTGAGCCAAATTCAGAAGGATACAGTGAGCAAGCTATTATGTATTAGGTGTAAAAAACCACCTTTTACTTATTTGGGTTGTAAAATCCATTCTGGAAGAAAGAAATGCATCATTTTTCATGATTTGATTCTAAAGATCAGGAAGAAGCTATCTGGGTGGAAAGTTCAGTTCAATACCTATATATACATTAGCAGCTATGTTTCCCCCTTTACAGGTTATTAAGGAAATAGAAAAAATACTGGCTAATTTTCTGTGGGGGGGGAAAGATGGAAAGAACAAACATCATTGGGTAAAATGGGAGAAAATTTGCAGAACTGAGGAAGAAGGTGGATTGGGTATAAGAAGTATTAAAGAAACTACTGATACTTTTTCTATGAAGTTGTGGTGGAAATTTAGAACCTCTAACTCATTGTGGGCTACTTTCATGAAAGCTAAATACTGCAAAAATGTTCATCCTATGGAGGCTAAAGTGAGAAAAGGGAATAATACATGGAGGAGAATGCAATCAGTTAGGGGAAAAGCAGAAGAAAATATGCAATGGCTAGTAGGAGAGGGGAATGTTTCTGTTAATCTGGACAATTGGCTGGGTACAGGAAGTATTAATGATGACAGTATCCCAAATGGTTTAAAATTAAAAGAGTTGATGCAAAATGGCATTTGGGATAGTCAAAAAATTGCAGAGGTAATTCCAAATCATGTTATACATATGTTTAAAGAGGATTTCAAAGCTAACAAATATGGAATAGATGAACTAGTATGGAACAAGGAGATATTGGGAAATTTTTCTTATAAGTCAGCTTGGGAAATTACAAGAACAAAAAATGAACCTAGTTGGTTTAACAAGTATAAATGGGATAAAAATTTACCTATGAAAATCACGTGCTTTGTTTGGAAGCTCTTCAACAAATCTCTGCCTCTTGATTCTGCAGTAAGAAAATTTGGTATTCAGTTAGCATCAAAGTGTGAATGCTGTGGTGTAAAAGAAGAAGACAGTGAACATCTGTTTAGTTCAAGGAAAATAGCAAAAGAAGTGTGGTCCTATTTTGATGGTTTAATGGGAATTATTAATACTAATATTAGTCTTAAAGGAAGGTTTCTAAAGTGGTGGACAACTTCAAGAAGTGAAAAAAATGGAATTAATTCCTTTTTGCAAAAGGTCTTACCTTCTACTATTGTTTGGGAGATTTGGAAAGCAAGGTGTAATTACAAGTACAACAACAGGGAGATGAAAACTTCTGAAATTTGTTCCCAAGTGACTAATTTTCTGTATTTAGTTTCCACTAATAATAAAAAGTTCCCAAAAAAGTGGAAATTGAATGATTCTTGTATTAAAGAAAAGGCTGGTCACAAAAAGGTCTCTATAGTGAAATGGTTAAATCCTCCACTTGGGTATGTGAAAATAAACACTGATGGGTGTTATAAATCTTCTTCAAATTCTAGTGGAGTGGGTGGTTTAGTAAGAGACTCTACAGGTAACTTTATCTATGGTTTTCAAGCTAAGGTAACAAGTAAATCAGCTATTGAATCAGAAGCACAAGCTATTTTACTTTTCCTACAATTATCAAATATGAGATCATTTATTTTGAAAACTGATTCGCTTCAACTGGTTAATATCATTACTCTAAAGACAGCATTGCCATGGCAGATAAGATCTATAATAGATGAAATTAAAGATAAATTAAAGGTCAAAGATTACCAGATAAGGCATGTTGTGAGGGAGGCAAATAGCGCAGCAGATCATCTAGCTAATTGTGGCAGTCATGAAGGATTCAAGGAATTTTCTAAGAAGGTGGATTTATCTAAACAGCTGAGGAATATAATCGAGTGGGAGATCAAAGGTCTTCCTAATTTGAGGTTTTAATGGGCGAAAATGGTGAAATATAGGTTGAAGAAGATGAAGAATTTTGGTTTCTCTTTTGGTAGGTAAGCAGGAGAGCCTCTCTCTCCAAAGTGACGAGAAGTGAAGTGTTTTTGGGGATCTTCCTACACGTGTTACTCTGGATAGTGTTTATTACACAGTCCAGTGATTTTTTCTGGTCCAAAGTTTTCGTTTATTTTCGATAAAGTCCATCTATTTGTAAAAGTTTTCTGTTTTTAGTGTTAAGTCTATTCTTTGTAATTTAGTATCACATTTGTGGTGTGAATTTTTTATTATTATTATTAATCAATAAAATGTGGGCTTCTACCCACAACTTATATAAAAAAAAAAATTAGTTGAAGACAAAACTAACTACTGCATGTGGGAGGCTCATGTGTATTTACAACATACTTAGATTCACTTGAATACATCAAAATCAATAGCCTCATATTTACCATTTCTTAAGAAACCAAAGTTGTTGCTTAATTCCCTTTGTCCTTTTCATACAATGGTCGGCTGAAAATCAAGAACTCGATAAAATGAGGTAGTACCCATTAACTTGAATATTCAACATAGAACCTTTACTTGAGTCAAGACTTCTATGTGACAATAGGTATTTGAGGTGGTGTAAAAGTAGAAGAGGTAGCAATGTCCTCACTTATAGTCTTATTCTTCTTCCAACTACTCTAGGGGATTCTTAAGAAACGTCTATCACTAGATTCAATATGTTCATTACCCAACTTCAAAATTTTCTACCAGGTTTGATACCTTCTCGTGATATTAGCTATAAACACCCTCCACGGGATGTGATGTTTTTCAACTTCCGAGGACTTATTGAACATTTCCCAAGCAACTGCAGTGGTTCTCTCAGAACTAGCTACTTTCCAAGGTATATCTTGATCGAATCCAAATTGCATCAAAACATGAAATGGAAAGTATAAGTCAATACAACTTGGCCCTACTAGACTAGATACCCTCATAAGTTTAGCGAAAGACTTGTAGTCTTCGCACATATTTGGAGAAATCAAGACACATTGTTCCTTTTTTGGGTAGAAATCAAAATTTCCGGCCATGCTATAAGGCCGCCAAACAAACTTCTCACCATCAGATTGATACCATTTTCACATTCTCCACATTTTATACACTCCCAATAGTCTTCCAAGTACCCATTATTGGCTCACCGTCAATTCTAGAGTTGGGTCGTGGCCTTAGTGCTGGAAATTTTCCCATTCCCAATTATGAACATATTGTATTTGTGCCCATAGCTTAAATCTCTCCTGATCTACCATTTCTTCACTCATACTCAGTTTTTTTTTAGTGTTTTTAGGTCGCAGTATATGTAGGAAACGACTGTGGGAACTAGGGCCAACCTCTTTCTTGGGAGAGTGCTAAACCAATTTTGTGCAAATGTTTCCCAATAGTGTCATGAGTAACCGGGAAGATGTGACAAGAGAGACCCAATACAAGGAAGGCCACATGCGCAACATGACTACCGTTTCGCGTGAACACACTCATCCACATTGACTAGGAGACTTTTCGGCTCTTCCTCTTGTCGAGCTTCTTTTTGTCCTTCAATGGACAAAAGCAATATTTTAAGCAAGGAAATGTAGAATTTCATCATATAAAATAAGTTAAAATATATGATGGAATTCTACATTTCCTTCTTTAAATTATTGGTTATGTCCATTGAAGGTGAGAAAGGAGCTCAACATGAGGAAGTGCCAAAAAAATTCCCAGCCAATGTGCATGAGTGCATTTATGGGGAACAGTAGTCATGTTGAACGTGTGGACTTCCTTGTGTTGTATCTTTCTCATCACGTCATCCGGTTTCCCATGATACCGTTGGGAAACATTTGCACAAAATTGGTTTAGCACTGTCTAAGGGAAAGCGGATGGCCCTTTCCCCATTGTAGGAAAAAAATGTTAGTATGAGTGATAAAAAGATAGATGAGGAGGGACTTAAGCTATGTGCACAAATGTAGTATACTCAAATTTGGGTATGAGAAAGATTTCCATCATAAAGGCCACGACCCAGCTCTAGAATTGACAGTGAGTCGAGAATGGGTTGTTGGAAAAACATTGGGAGTGTATCAAATGCAGACAATGTGAGAATGGTAATCATTCTGTTATAGCATGGCCGAAAAATGTGATTTCTACCCAAAAAATGAACAATGGGTCACGATTTTTCTAGATATGTGTGAAGACTACAAGTCTTTCGCTAAACTTGTGAGGGTATCTAGTCTAGTAGGGACAAGTTGTATTGATTATATTTTTCGTTTCGTGTTTCGATGCAATTTGGAATACATCAAGATATCCCCAGGAAAGTAGCTAGTTCTTAGAGAACACCAAAGTTAGTTGGGAAAGGTTCAATAGGTCCTCAGAAGCTAAAAAAACTTCACATACCGTGAAAGGTGTTTATAACTAGTATCACGAGAAGGTATCAGACCTAGTGGAACAATTTGAAGTTGGGTAATGAACATATTGAATTTAGTGATAGGCTTTTCTTAAGAATTCACTTGAGTAGTCGAAAGAAGAATAAGACTATAAGTGAGGATATTGCTGCCTCTTCTACTTTTACACGACCTCAAATACCTATTCATCCTCTGCGTTTCGAGTCTAGTGCTATTGAAAATGCAATGATGGGGTGGCAGAGAAAACGGTAAATGAAAGAGCAATCCTCATAAACTATCTTACTGTGTGTTATGGCAAAAAAACTATACTATCAACTGGTTACCTACTAAGAAAACAACCCTTTTAAAAAAAATTTGCTAGGTTTCTCTATAGGGTTGTAACTCAGATGAAGTTGAATTTTGGAAAACATGTTTTTGATAAATTTGGAGCTATGCCAGTATAAACTCTGTTCATGAGATTTTTCCCTATCCTTCAATTATTACAAAACCGATTTTCTCTTAGCTTAAAGGGAGCAAAGTTTCTGAAAACTCTGGAATAATTGATATTCCTTCCTCTATTCTATTTTCTAAGGTAGCCGATGGTCATGTCTTTGACATTCCCAGTTTTAATAATGCTAATGCAGCAAAAACTGCAACTCCTACTCTTAGTCTCACCTTTTGCATCTAGCAGAAATGTAAATTTTGTTGAAGTCTATGTGGCTCAAAAATGGAAGAAATCACAGAAACTAGGATGACTTTAGACAAATAAGCAGTTGCTCTTCAGGTTCTTTTAAAAAAAAATAGGGAATTCTTGGGTAAAAATGCTACTGTTGAAAAAGTATATCATTTTTATTCCAGTAACCAATATTGAAAACTGTTAATGAAGATGGTTCCTTAAAGGAAATTGCAACTGTTAAAAGTAGCAAAGGAAAAAAGGGCAAGGGTGCATGTACAAAGAAGAAAGTTGCTGCTACAAGCAAGGGTATTCAGATTTACAAATCAAGTAAAGGTCGGTCTGTTGAGAAAGTGGTTGCTGCTAAAGTTGGGAAAGTTACAGCAAAAGAAGAAAGATGTTGAAAAAGAGAAGCTGACATGGGCAAAGAAAAAGAGACGGTATGGGGAATGTGAAGCAATGATATGAGACTATGATAGTTACCGTAATTTAGTTAAACCTACTAGAACTAAGTAGACTATGGTGACAAAAGTTCATTGCACTATATTTTAAATAAAATAAACTCAAGGATATAATGAATATTTTAAGTATTGGGGTACAAAAGAAGGTTATTAATATGTTAACTATGCTGATTATCGAACATTTGACATTGCCTTATTGACTTTTGCATGTTGAAGATATGCATCTCCGGAAACATAAATTTTTTTGGTAGTCTTTGATAAAAACATATGCATCTAAAACAAAGACAACAGACAAAATCTTTTGACATCTATGTTCTGAGTACAAACTAAAACCCGAAAAATTCACGGCATTTGTAAAAACAAATTAGTTGAAGACAGAACATGTTAGGTTACACATATAATCCCACATCAAGGAGATATGATAATATATATCCACATATATACACCAATGATTATTAATATAAAACCCTACTGTAGCAGTACCGAGTACTTAGACACATTCCGGGTGAAACTCGTTAAAAACTCTTGTCTCTTTATTGCTTTATTGTTTGTGTGCGATTTATCTATCTTTATTATTGCTAGTTTCGAATATCTATTTCCGCTTTACTATTGCTTAAACCTGGGTTAGGCAAGAGGCCAGACCCACAACAATTGGTATCAGAGCTCTAGGTTAAGATCCTAGATTATGATATAAACAATGGCTGCTGAGGATAAGTCACCCCACGGGATTGTGAAGTTTAATGGCCAAGACTTTGGGTTTTATAGAATGCAAATAGAAGACTATTTGTATGGCAGAAAGATCCATCAACCGTTGATTGATGCTACACCGACGGGTATGACATGACAATTGGAATCTTCTTGATCAGCAGGTATTGGGAGTGATCCGCCTAACATTGTCGTGGAGTGTCACACACAATGTCGCAAAAGATTCAACGACGAAAGGAATGATGGATGTCCTATCGGACATGTATGAGAAGCATATGGCGAACAACAAGGTATCTTTGATGAAAACGTTGTTCAATTTGAGAATGGCGTAGAATACACCAGTAGCTAAGTATTTGAACTTGTTTAGCGATACCGTAAATCAATTAGATAGTGTCGATATTTATTTTGACGATGAAGTCAGGTCTTTGATATTGTTGGCATCGTTGCCTAATAGTTGGGAGCCCATAAAGGCAGCTATTAGCAACTCGATTAGGAAAGAAAGGTTAACTTTTAATAGTGTTCATGATAGTGTACTAGCTGAGGAGGTTAGGAGGAAGGATACGAGGGAGACTTATGTGGACTCCGACGGTTCCATGTTGAATGTAGGTTCGAGTGGGAGTCGTAGAGGTAGATCTCAGTCACGAGATAGACAAAGACGGACAAGACAGTGTCCGTTTGATTGGCACAAGACCGCCGAGTGTTTTAATTGTCACAATATTGGCAAAATCAGCATTTATTTTCCGGCTCCAAAGATGAACAGGAAAATCGGCCAAAACGATCAGGTGATGCTTTATATGTGGGTGTTGATTGTCTCGATAATTGGTTCTTAGATTCGAATGCTTCATTCCATAGTACTTCGAATCGTGAGTTGTTCGAAGGTTATGTGAGAGGTAAAATTAGGAAAGGTTTACTTGGCTAATGGAGAGGCCTTATATATTGTGAATATGGGCGATGTGAAGATCCAAAGTCCGAACGGGTGTGTTTGGAAATTGAACAAGGTGCGACATAATTCTAGATTGAAGAAAAATTTGATCTCCGTAGGAACACTCGATAAAGATGGGTATTTTACTTCGTTTGGTAATGGGACATGGAAGGTTACATGTGGAAGTCTTGTGATTGAATGCGATAATTTGGTTAGCAACTTGTACGTGACCAGGAGTGTCATTGGTGAAAAGGTGATTGTAAAATCGCTAACAAGATCGGGTTCCAGTGAAGATCGGGTTTGTTCTTTGGGTAAGAAGAGTGTTACTTTCTTGCAAGGTTATATTTTGAAGGAAACAGTGGGAGTGACAAAGAAGTCGTGCCAAACTTTAGTCATAAATAGTGGACCTTGAGTGACACGAGGGTCCATAGGTTATTCTACGTCAGTTCATCATATCTTGTCAGTAGTTGGTGACAAGCTCGATAGTTTGAAAACTTCTATGAAGAAATCAAACCATGGGAAGATAGGGTTGGAAGATGTGGATAAGTTGTTGGGAATGAAGAGTACCAATACTTGGCAACGGGCCGTATTGCCGAGAGTGGATAACTGAAAGAAAGATTGTGAAGTGTTTGAAAGACAAGGGAAGCAAGTCGACAAGATGCCGAGCAAGAGACGCATTGATAAGAAGTCGAAAGCGAGGACATCCGATGGGCCAGTGAATAAAATGATTTAAGTGGCTTGAGTGAAAGAGTTGCACATCGCATGAAGATGAATTTGATTGATGATTCGAAGTCGCGAGTTACTTCGGTTAAACCACGTCATTAGACATTGAAGTCACCACTGCAGTGGGAGTTTGTCGAAGAAGAAAACTTGAAGTTTGTCTCAAAGTAGGAGATTGTTGGGTTTGTGGAGACAAACTTAAAGCTAAATAGAAAATTGTGCTTTGGCTTAGTTTTTTGTTTATCCCATATTGGCTAAATAGAGCTATATATATATATATGTCCTTCTATACTTGATTATCTTTTGTACCAAATAGAGAGGTGTGAGGCTATTATAGTAGGAGGATTCTTTGAGAGTGTTCTCAGAAACCCCATGTGTGTAATAATCTAGGTGATTATTAATATAAAACCTTACTGCAGTGGTACCGAGTACGTAGCCACATTCCGCATGAAACTCATTAAAAACTCTTGTCTCTTTATTGCTTTATTATTGTTAGTTTAGACTTTCTGTATTTCCACTTTAGTATTTCTTATACATGGGTTAGGCAAGAGGCCGGGCTCATAACAGAACTAACTATAGCATGTGGAAGGCTCATGCGTATTTACAACATACTCTGATTCACTTGAATACATTAAAAACAATAGCCTCATATTTACCATTTCTTAAACATAAGAAACTAAAGTTGTTATTTAAATCTCCTTTCCTTTTTCATGTTCTACAACAGTCGGCTGAAAATCAAGAACACGATAAAATGAAGTGGTACCCATTAACTTGAATATTCAACATATATAGAACCTTTACTTGAATCCAGACTTCTATGTGACAATACTGAATATGTATTTGGGGTCATGTGAAAGTAGAAGATGTAGCAATATTATAACTTATAGTCTTATTCTTCTTCTGACTACTCAATGGGACTCTTAAAAAACGCCTATAACCAGACTCAATATGTTCATTACCCAACCTCAAACTAGCCCAGCAGGTCTGATACATTCACGTGATACTAGCTATAAACACCCTTGATTAGATCTGAATTTTTTCAGCTTCCGAGGACCTATTGAACATTTCCGTAGAAGATTCACGAATTTTTTCAAAACTAGGTACTTTCCCGAGGATATATTGATCTATTCCAAATTGCATCAAAACACAAAATGAAAAGTATGATTCAATACTACCTGGCCCTACTAGACTAGATACCCTCATAAGTTTGGCGAAAGACTTGTAGTCTCTGCACATAGCTGGAGAAATCGAGACACATTATTACTTTTTTTGGGCAGAAATCAACTTTTTTGGCCACGCTATAAGGCCGCCAAACAAACTTCTCACAAGCAGATTGATTAACATTCTGACATTGTTCCCATATGATAAACTCAATATTCTTCCAACAACCCATTATCGGCTCACCATCACTTCTAAAGTTGGGTCGTGGTCTTAGAGTTGGAAATCTTTCCCATGCCCAATTCTGAACATATTGGATTTATGCACATAGCTTAAGTCTGTCATGATCTATCCTTTCTTCACTCATACTCACAATTTTTCCTCTAGTGTATTCAAGTCCCGCTATATGCAGGTAAGGACCGCGGAGGCATGGGC
Organism: Primula veris; assembly: GCA_963682055.1. Classification (NCBI taxonomy): domain Eukaryota; kingdom Viridiplantae; phylum Streptophyta; class Magnoliopsida; order Ericales; family Primulaceae; genus Primula; species Primula veris. The sequence continues at coordinate 33,410,075 of OY821742.1, read as the reverse complement.
CAAGCTCTTTCACTTATAGAGTGCAAAACCAATTTTGTGCAAAGGTTTCCCAACTGTGTCATGGGTAACCAGGAAGACGTGACTAGACACAACCCAATAAAGGCCACATGCGCAACATGACCACCGTTTCCCATGAATGCACTCATCCACGGTGACTAGAGACTTTTCGGCTCTTCCTTTTGTTGAGCTCCTTTTTCACCTTCAATGGACATAACCAATATTTATACAAGGAAATGTAGAATTTCATCATATAAATATGGTAAAATATAAGATGAAATGGTACATTTTCTTATTTAAAGTATTGGTTATGTCCATTGGAGGTGAGAAAGAAGCTCAACAAGAGGAAGACCCGAAAAGTCTCCTAATCAATGTGGATGAGTGCGTTTATGGGAAACAGTAGTCATGCTGGGTGTGTCGCCTTTCTTGTGTTGTGTCTCTCTCGTCACATCTTCCTAGTAGCCCATGAAACCGTTAAGAAACATTTGCACAAAATTGGTTTTGCACTCTCTAAGGAAAAGAGGTTGGCCCTTTCCGACGCGGTCCTTGCCTACATGTACCGGGACTTGAAATCACTAGAGGAAAAAAATGTGAGTATGAGTGAAGAAAGGGTAAATCAGGAGAGACTTAAGTTATGGGCACAAATGCTGTATGTTCAGATTTGGGCATGGGAAAGATTTCCAGCACTAAGGCTAAGACCCAACTCTAGAATTGATGGTGAACCGAGAATGGGTTGTTGGAAGAACATTGGCAGTGTATCAAATGCGGACAATGTGAGAATGGTCATTAATCTGCTGGTGAGGAGTTTGTTTGTCAGCCTTATAACATGGCCGAAAAATTTAATTTCTAAGCAAAAAAGGAATAATGGGTCTCGAATTCTCCAGATATGTGCAACGACTACAAGTATTTCGCTAAATTTGTGAGGGTGTCTAGTCTAGTAGGGCCCGATTGTATTGAAAGTAGCTAGTTCATAGAGAACCCATGAAGCTGCTTGGGAAAGGTTTAATAGCTACTCGGAAGCTGAAAAACTTCACATCCCGTCAACGGTGTTTATAACTAATACCACGAAAAGGTATCTCTGCCTGGTGGAATAGTTTGAGGTTGGTTAATGAATATATTGAATCTAGTGGGTGGTTTCTTAGGAATCCCCTTGAGTAGTCGGAAAAAGAATAACAATATAAGTGAGAATATTGCTAACTCTTTTACTATTGAGTTTGAAAGATATCTACTGATTTGAAAGCTATTGAGTTTTCTTAATTTGTGCAATTCTAAAGTGATAAGGACTGATTTGAATTTTTTTCAAAACTCCTAGAACTCCACTGCATATTTATAAAAGAAAGAAGCTGGTTTTTTATTTAGTCATAATTCAATTGCAACTTACTTCGCTCCCTCTCTCTATACGTATACTATGTCTCTAACATCTATCGTAGATCAAAGATGTCAAGCTGCAAATCAAAAGCTCCTCAAGATCCTAATGATGCTACAGACGCTGTTCCTATAACAGTCGAATTTGATGAGCATCTCAAACACAAGAAGCAAATAGCGAAGAAACCAGCTGAATACCAACCCTTGCCAAAAGCAAGTAAGCCCATCCTCTCCCAAAGCTAAGAAACCGAGAAAGTGTGTGGCTCAAAAATGTAAAAATCCAGCTCCTCTTTAACCTGAAGGCTGAAGATATGCTTTCACTATTTTGAATTTCTGATAGCTTTAGTAAAACTGATCCTGGATTTTGGAATCAATTAAGCTTAAATAGGTTTATAAATTGTGCTCATAAAAAGTTGTTCTATGAACATAAATTAAACCTGGATAGTAATAAAGAAGTTAGGAAGTATGTGATGAATTTGCTCAAGAAGACTGGGCTAGAAATTACTGTGATTTATCCCTTGAGCTATGTTGACTGTGTGGTGAAAGAATTTTATGCTAATCTGCATGTCTGTGTGTTTGATACCTCTTTTTATTGCTATGGTAGGGTTTTTGTGAGGGGTTAGACTATTTCTCTTACTCCTGAAACTACCAATGCTGCAATTGGTTGTAACTCAGTTGCAACTAATGAGTAAACTGATATTGATGATGATGCTCTTGTCTTTGAGTTGACTGGTAAAGAGGGGAGTTGGAATAATAAGGGGGTGAAATCCTCATCTCTTACACTGTATTACTGTGTTTTGGCAAAAATATGTACTATCAATTGGTTACTTACTTAGCAAACAACCTTTTTAAACAAAATCATTGCTAGGTTTCTCTATAGGGTTGGAACTGGGATGGAGTTGAATTTTGGAAAACATGTTTTTGATAAAATTTGGAGATTTATCCCTATCCTTGTTTTATCACAAAACTGGTTTCCTCTTAACTTTAAGGGAGCAAAGTACTTTCTGAAAACTCTTAAAATAAATGATATTTCTCCTCCTATTCTGTTTTCTAAAAACTGGCTACCTGAGGGTTATGTCTTAGACATTCCCAATTTAAAAAATGCTAATGCAGCAAAAACTGCAACTCCCCCATGTAGCAACTAACAGTAATACAAACTTTGTTGAAGTTTATGTGGCTCAAAGAATGGAAGAAATCACAGCAACTAAGCTGGATTTAGACAAAGAAGTAGTTGCTCTTCAGGTTCTTCTAAAGTAAAGTAGGGAATTCTTGGGTATAAGTGCTACTGTTGATAAAGGATATCAGTCTGATTCCACTAGGGGTGTTCGCGGTTCGGTTCGGCTCGGTTTTTGAGTAAAATGCGAACCAAGCCAATAAAAAAACAATCAGTTCGGTTCGACTAGGTTTTGACACGAAAAATTATCGGAACCGAACCAAACCAAACTAATTATAATCGGTTTGGTTCAATTTTGTTTGGTCGGATTGAACTTAAATAGATAAAAAACAGAGTATTCAAAATTATACTATTTTCGTAAATTTTTCGCATATATTTCATTTCAAACTTTGAACTAGAAGTTGGATAAGTAAATTTACAAATGATTTAACAAAATATATTATTGATAATTACAAATAACAAGCAAAACATGATATATCAGCTTATTGAAGTATATATATAAATAATTATATATATTCTATATATGAATAAAAATAATCGGTTCGGTTCGGTTTGATTCGGTTTGAAAACCACTAAAAACACAAACCGAACAGATTAAATTGGTTTATCAAATTTCAAACCGAATTAAACAAATTACTAATCGGTTTGATTAGATTTTTGGTTGATTCGGTTTGGTTCGATTTATGTACACCCCTAGATTCCACTAACAATATTGAAGACTGTGTTAATAAGGATGGTTCCTTCAATAAAGTTGCAACTGCTAAAAGTAGCAAAGGGAAAAAGGGCAAGGGTGAAGATACAAAGAAGAAATTTGCTGCTAAGAGAAAGGGTATTCAGATTGAGAAATCACATAAAGGTCAATCTGTTGAGATTGAGATAGAAACTAGTGTTGAGAAAGAGGTTGCTGCTAAAGTTGGGAAAGATACAGCAAAAGAAGACACATGTTGAGCAGGGACGTCTCCACCATAAGGCACTGTTAATACTTATCTTGCAACGTAATATATAAGATTTAGTGGGTATAATAGTAGTTTGTTAAAAATAAATTTCACTCCTCTTAGACTAAACTTAATTGTTTAATGAACTCTAGTTGTATCATATGATAAAACTTGAACAAATATAGTTGTACAAAAATATATAAGTGAATATAAAAATAAAATCATGTTTTAAAATCATGATTAGTAAGTTTGGGCATTTGTTTACAAATTAAAATAAAAAAATAATCGTTAAAATGTCACATTTCTAAATTCGATTTGGGCCACTAAAATACTGGAGACAACCTTGATGTTGAGAAAGAAGCTGACATGGACAGAAAAAAAGAAGGTGGTAAGTGACACTGAGGCAACTAAAAGTGTTCTAGTTGTGCTGTGCTCAGAAAGCTATTCAAGATAGTGACATATTGCAAGAAGAAAGCTAATGTTGGTTCTTCGGCATTTGAAAAGAGTCTCCTTGATGACTCAGATGATGATTTTGCTTCTGCATAAATTGGAAAAAGAGCCCCTTGTGGCAATGTTTGACGATTTTTCCTCTTGTCATGTGTTGACAAAAAGGGGAAGAAAGTTTCTGAGTTTTGAGACAATGTTTTGTAATAACTAGGATCTTGCACTTACGTTTAATTCTGCAATGCTTTGCGTTGAAATGTGTGCTGAGTTGCAAGGGGAGTTTTTCTGGTCTATAGTTGTCTGGTTATATGTTTATATATGTTTGAGACTCATATTTTTTGTCAAAACAATGACAAACTGGAGATTGTTAGGACCTGTTTTATGGTCATCTAGTTTCCCTTGTCATTATTTTAACAAACAATTTTGTGTTGATGTCTAACATTTTGTGTACTACAGTACAGTTGCGACCTTAGGTGCAATTTAGTTACCACCAAACCTGACAGTTGCGACCTTAGGTGCAATTTAGTTACCACCAAACCTGACGGACAAATTATAGAGAAGATCTAGAAGACTTGTTTCAAGGAAATGATATCTAGAGATACGAAGAGTAGCAATCAAATCGGAATAAAATCAAGAGATCAACCAGCATGGAGATGATATGGACTTAAAATAAGATAGATAAGATCTTGGAGAAAAAGAGGGAAAGAAGATAATGAAGATATGGGAATTTCTTTTTAAATAAAATAGCATAGGATTTGATTTAGTTTGACTATTTAATCCTATGAAGCCCTTTAATATAAGGTGTGGAGTGACTCTTTGGAACAGTCAACTTATTTGACTGTTTATGAAACAGTCATCTTAACCACCGTTAGATTAAAAAATGGATGGTTAGATAATGTTTTTCAATAACTAATTTATTTTTTCTATTTTCAACAAATTAGAATTTGATAAATTAAAAACAAATTGTACAACATACTAAAACCCATCATTGAGAATCATAGATTTAGATTGGAGACCTACGTATATTGATAGTAGGTTAGGTGAGAGGTTTGTGAGAGAGGCGTAGACATGATAGTATTGTAAAAATTGGGTATCACAATTGCTACTAAACTATATTAATAAATGCTGGGTGAACAATTGCTACTAAACTATATTAATAAATGCTGGGTGAGTGATTCGTATATTTAGTTATAGGTTTATAAGGGTGAACTCCGTAGTCAAATATTGTGTTTGATTTACTTTATGTCGGAAGTGCTCAGTTGTAACATAGTTGCAACTCAGTGAAGTCTGATTCCAACTAGGTTGCAACTGCAACTTAACCAGCGTAACTGCGGTTATAACTTAGGCGCTAAAAATTTCATATATAAGACAAAACAAACAGATAGGTTTAAAATAGATGAAATAAAGTTGCAATTTCATACCTTTGAAATGAAAAGAACAATGACCAATTAATTTTTCTCATCTTGAATACCCATTATCAAATAGAGTAAACACTGAAAATAGAAAAGGGTGAATAGATTATGAAACCTTTTGGCTAAACTAAACATTATTTACTTGTCGACTATAATAAGGTACAACATAACATAAAACAAAAATAGTAAATATGAACCAACCTTTATTGTTATACATTGCCTAATGGACCTTTTATACTTTATATATTTAAAACAGTTTTGACAACTTATATAAACTAATAAAAAATACCAAGATCTGCCGAAATAAGCATCCTAATTGTGCTACTAATGAGAAAGGGATAATACTTGAACTGCAATGTTGAAAGTTAGAAGTGAAGATAAAAAGCATATTATTTGGCTCATAGGTGATGGAAAAATTTCAGTCAACCTAGATAACTGGCTTGGTGATGGTCATTTGAATGATCTTAACCTAGACAATAATATCATGGCTAAAGATATCATCACAAATGGGGAGTGGGACAGAGAAAAGATCAATAATATTATTCCAACAAACTTAAGACATCACTTTTCTAGTGATATCAATATTCATACGCTAAGAGAAGATACATCCATTTGTAAAGGTAACAAGAAAGGGAACTTCTGTATTAAATCGGTTTGGGAGATTATGAGAAGCATGTCCTCTACAAATTGGATAAGAAAATAAGCTCGGATAAAATCGTACCTGTGAAGATCTCTTGTTTTATGTGGAAACTCTTCAACAAATCTATACCTTTGGATCATGCAATTCAAAGACTGTGAATTAATTTGGCTTCAAAATGTGAATTTTGTGGAAATAATATAGAAGAAAGAGAACATTTATTCAGCAGTGGACCTATAGGTAAAAAAGTTTGGAAGTACTATTGTAATCTCTTGGAAGTTTCAAATAATTCAGAGTAAATAATGGATTTAATTTCTTGGTGGTCACAATCAGGTACTACTAAGTCTAATATTCATTGGAAATTTTGTAAAATTATACCTGTTTTTATTGTGTGGGAAATATGGAAAGAAAGATCCAGCAGTAAATATGACAACAACAAAATGAATGGTGGTAAGATTTATGAGAAGTCGGTAAGTTGATTAAACTTCACTCAGGCAAATATAAGTGTTTTCCTTCAAATTTTGATATTAAAGTTGGGTGTTCAAATTATTGAAGAAAATAATATAATTTTTGAGTCAGATTGCCTGCAATTAGTGAATATTATTCAAGGCAAGGTACGTTTCCCCTGGGATCTAATCTATATCATGGATCTAATTACTCAACAATCCATACGTCGTGATTCAAGAATTATTCATATAGAAAGAGAGGGTAATGGAGGAGAAGATTACCTGGCTAATCTAGGGTGCGATGAAGATCCATTAATTTCGACATGTTTAGAAGATTTCCCATATTATCTAAAGGGCGTAATCATCACTGAAGAGAAAGAAATCCCTTACCTACGAATCAAATGATGAATTTTAAAGAATTTTTGAAGAGGAAGAGAGACAGTCTCTCTAAAAGGGGAAAGTCAAAAAAATTACTTTTTATTTGAAGAGGTGGTCGCAACTGAAGTATTGAAGGGACGCATGGAACTTGTTTATTTTATTTCTGTATTAGTCCATAAGTTTATGTTGGTTTGCAGATTTAAGCTTTATTCTTAATTGCAACAATAGCATTCTTTATTTTTTGTGGGGTTTATACCCCATATTTTTATTTAATTATTAATAAAAATATGGGTTTTCCCCACCGGTTATATATATATATATATATATATATATATATATATATATATATATATATATATATATATATATATTTGAGCTGGTATAATAGTTGCGAAAATTATGTAATCTAAAAACCTATTTTAATTATGACACACATCACATCTATAGATTACATATGTTAAGAAGGGTTGTGAAGCACAAGGGCGGATCCGTTTATTTGATCAAGAGTTGCCACGGAAACACAATAATTTATACTAATTTGATTTTTTCTATAGTGTTTTAATAATTTGTAAATAAAACATTTCAGCAACCACTTAAGTTTTATTTTTGGCAACCCTTTCAAAGTTACATATGTTTTTGTTATTATATACTAAAACATTTCGTATAGAAATAGTATATAAAGATTAAGTTTTCTGCACTCACACAAGTATATATATTCAAGCGATTTATGGACTTGAACAGAGGGGCCTGACCAACTTTAGTAACATCATGCATGCAATCAGAATTTTCCCAAGAATAAAACTACTAAATTGTCTAGACCCCAATTCTATATATAGAATGCTACACTATGACTGGGATATTACTATATTAAGATCCATTTTTCTGAGTTGTTGAATCATATAAATCTTTTATCAGGGTAAGCTTCGATCAAAATCTGGATTTAGATGGTCTTTTTTACAATCCTAAATAAAGATAGATCTGATCTTATATATAGTGGATCATATATATCGTACGAAGCGAAGATTCTTATATAGTTTGGTTCTTGGGTTTTCTAAGTTAACATATTCTATGTTTAGGTAACTTGTGAACACCAAAATAACATTACATTTCAAATATCAATAGACAGATATAATCATTAAATTTTACATAAAATATAAAAGTTAAAATCAACATTGTGGATGCAAAAAATACAGCATGATCTATGTAATAAGCATAGAAAACAACGACACGTATTTACAAATAAATGTGAAGCATGTAAGGAATTTTACCGTATAGCAATAAAATTTGATTCCCATTGTGGTATGAAATAATTCATATAAATATGAGATTTCGCTATAAAGTAGAGCATCAATGCTCCCCTGGCATTTCTTTTCGATCATAACTTCTTTAAGGTACGAAGAGAATAAGTTGTGAGTAATAATTAAAGGCGGCGAATAGGGTTTTGTGTGTGTTAGCCAATACACTACTTGTGTTTATATACTAAGAGATGGTAGATATTGGTGATTGTATCCTTGGCCACGTGTATGAATAAGATTTAAATTGATATTTTTAATTTTATCATTTATGTTCTAAAAAATGTAAGAGAAATTCGGATAAGGTATATGCCCTCTCGATCATCTTTGAAACTCCTGTTTTCACCCATTTTATTGTGGATCCGTAATTCTTTGCGATCTTCTCCATATTTTCTTCATTTTAATGATTATTATTGAATATTTATGTTTTTATGACACTTTTAGCTATATACAAGGGTCAAAGATTGTAGGGAAGGCAACCTTTTTAAGGCACGAATCTTCCAAGGCCACTACTTTAGACCATACCAAAAGCGGTCTTTCATAATTTCAGAATAAGAAAAGTAGGCTCTTTTGGCCTAGTTGGGCATAAACAACATTATTCTCTCAGTTTTTGGGCAATATATTTTCATTTTGGATGGCTAGATGGGAATACTGTATGCATATTTCGAAGGAAAAATCAATTTTTAGATTTATAAAATAAACCGAACAAGCCAAAAATCATGTGGAACTCAAGTATAGTCATCATGTATTCAACAATTAGAAGTTACATATAATATGAATGAAGAAATGAATTGTATGAATAACTAAATTGAAATTAAATGATGGCCACCGAAATTAGAGATCACATCACACCAGTTTAAAATTTCGAAAGATGGGAAATAAGCTTCTGCTTAATAACCTTCGATATATTCATAAAAAAGTTATGCTCCCTTCAGCCTTTCTTCCCAAAAGGTGACACTTTCTCCAATTTTTTATGCATTTCACGATTGTGTATACGATTCCCATGCTTCCATATGTACTTTTCATGATTGGGTATATACTGTTGGAAAAATTAGTATTTTTTGAGTGAATGCTATTAATTTAGTGGTTACAAAAAAATTATTCATTCTCCCCATTTATGTATGTCTTAAATTGTAAAATGAGTTACATTTTTAAAAGACTTTTTCCATGGAAAACAAAAGGACATGTCATCATACACAAAAACACATATGCATACATATAGAGAGTACCGCACCACCAACGGCCCGACCGTGGCTCGGTGCCGTTTCCACCGAGTCACATGCGATAGACGTTGTACCTTGGGAACGAAGTGCCCCATTTAGCCAGAAGCAGAGGTGGCGGGGCAAATATCGTTTAAGGGAAACTGCTTGCAGTTATCTCGTCTCGGACTTTAGTCCATTTCGGTATCATTATACTCTTAATTTTGAAGGTTGTAATTGATAATTATATATTTGAGGAAACTATTTTCTGTTTATTTGTCCATTTCTTTTCCGTAGAAATTATTGTGTTTATTTATAACGTACCCAACAATCTTAAACGATATTTTTATGTTTCGTACGTTAATACAATAATTTCGGTGTATGGATTTACAGAAAATTATTTCTTTCTCCGTAATCGTTCTTAGTAAAATCATTTTCTCTTAATCTTTGGTTTCAGAAATTTGATATTTACGGTTGTAATGGTTTCGGAGTGTTATATCATGTTTATTATTTTTATGCATGACTTTTTGACAAAGTTCTTTGGAAAATATTTTCTGACAAACTTTCGTTTTAAGAAATTGATGTTTCCAGTTGAATTGTCAAAAGCGTTTTGTTTTTGATTTACCTTATGGGGTTTTATGAAAATCTTTTTTCCGGTTTTAGACCGTCATGTTTGAGTTTTGTGTTATATGTGTGTTGTTTTACATGATTTATATGCATGTGACTTGATTCTATGTGTATAATTAAAATCGTACAATATGTGATGTTGGTGTATCGCATATACTCATGTTATTGATACATTTAGATAATGATATTTTGTTTTGTCTATTTAACTGTAAAATAGAAGTTTGGACATGAGATCATTATATTGACATGCCTTATATTTACTCATTTTATAAGTGTGTAGTGTATGTTTTGTTCACAGGCATATGGATTGTTACAGGAGGTAGCATGTATGTATTTTGTCTTTACATATATGTAATGGTATGCTTTGAATATGGTCAAATATTTGTTCACATGTTGATGGACTTTGTATGTTAACGTTAAAAGGCTAGAGACCATGGTTGGTTTTTGCTTCAGCAAGATTTGTTTACATTTACAAACTGTGTTAGATGAGTCCTTGGTTACTTGTTAAATACTTAATGGTAATTGAAAGGCAGTAGTAGCCTTTTATTACTCAAAGATTAATTCTTAATTCATTTTCATGAGTTGATGTCAGTACATAGTACATGTAATGGGGTGAATTAACATGTAATAATATTCCATATATATCAGGGGGGTGCATGTTGTTTGTGATATATATGTTGGCATGCACATGTTTGAATACATGGTTCCAGAGAAGTGTGTTTTAGTTACATCACCAATTCTTTTTAGCAAGTTCCTATATTACACCTTGTTTTAATGTTTTGAACTGCTAAAACCTTTGTTATGGTAACGTTGCAATTCCATGTATCATTGTGAGTATTTAAAGGTTTAGTTACTGCTGGGTTTGAATTGTGAATAATATATGAGCATATTTTCAATCATTCATACGTTACATGCATGGTGGCATGTTAGTATCAATTATTGCTTAAGGAATTTAAGATTGGGCTACTGCCTTAATTGATGCTTATTATGGAATGAAAATTAGTTGGTTTTAAATTCTTAAATTTGTTTTGTGAAACCGTATATATTCATGAGAAATAATTTGGTTAGAGACTAAATTATATTATTTTGTTAGTTAATTTATACATGTTTATTGTTTTTCATGTTAATAAAGGACTAACAATTTCCAATCAGTTTTTGTGTAGTCATATGGATCTATGCAATGGAATTGGAGAATCGGTGATTATTCGAAACAGTTCTAGTAAAAACCATTAAATTGGAGATTACGACAGAACTGGTTTCGAAATAGTTCTTGTAAAATCATTTTCTAATTTTCAGAATTTGGGGCTTACGACAGAACTTGTTGAATTCTGAGATTGTTCTGTGTAAAATCAGATTTATCTGATGTTTACGGCTGAATAAATCTTTCAGAATTTGATAATCTTTTTCGGAAATGAACTAGAATACTCTTGCAAAATCAGTTTCTTGAAACCATGCGTGGTTATAGAAATTTGGTGTTTGCGAAAGAGGAGTTTTAGTTTCATTTTCCGAAATTAGATTGTGCCTGTTTTTTATTTGAAATAACGAACAGTTTCCTGCGGGAAATGTCCGGAACATTGTGGGTGCTGGAACTGACCAGAACATTGTGGGTGCCGGTATAACTCCTATTAATTTTGCATGAGGGCATATTAATGACGGAGGTTACAAATTTGAAACCACCATTATTAAAACCACTAATGTGGTGATATAATGGGTGATATCCTTATTAATTGTGATTTATTGCAATTTAATTTGGAGGGTTAAAAAATTTATAACGGTAATCATTAATAAGATTAATGATGAGTATTTATAACTTCTTATTAATTGTGATTAATCGCAATTTAATTTGGAGAGTTATAAATTATTGTAACAACAGTCGTTGTTGGCATTTATGGAGAGATTTATTAGCTATCTACGAATTGCAATGACGAATCGGTTACATATTTGGATGAAAGGTTATTTAATAACCGACTTGATTCATCCAAGAGCAAATAATTTGATGATTAACAAATTATAAATGGTCGTTGAGTTTATTTTAAGAATAAACAAATATCGGCTAATTTATTATTTGTTGAAATATTATCTTATTAATTTGCTGAAAGAACATTTAATATTTTGTTGAAATTAACATCTTATTTATTTGTTGGAAAAACATTTAATAATTTGTTGAAATAACATATTATTAATTTGCTAGTAAAACATATTGTGAATATGTTGAGGTTGCTATTATTGAGAATAATAATTTAGTAATATTATATTACTATTATTGGGGGAGAACCCCGAGGGTCCCACAAATTTGGGGGTAACCCGTCGATCATGTAGATCGAGAATCTAAACGTACCCAAAAGCGCCTACGGGCGAGTGGGAGAAAACCAAACGGTTCAGTGGTATGGACTTAAAACGTCTGAAATAAATGATATCGTTTCATTTACCACATTGAAATCGATTAAGTTTCTCTATAACAGTGTGCATGTTCTGAGTGAGGACAAAAGGAAATGTACGAACTGTGGGGGCGTTAATGTGTGGAAACGTTTTAAACGTTTGGAAATCCACTAACAAGTGCAAGCATACAAATCTGAATCATGACTAGTGGTTTTGAAACCTAAAGGGCAGTAGCCTTTCGGTAGCCAAAATACTAGGATCAAATTGTGATAAGCTTGCTTGTTTGTGGCAATACATGAGTGACTATTTGTTCAAAATGAGCATTTTAGTTGATACTCTTGTGGTCAATAATGACATGTTGAATTATTCAACCAAGTCACTGATTTGACATGATATAGTAGGTGATGAAAATATAAAAGCTTAAATGTTTTATTTTTCTAAATCTATTATTTAAATTGAAACACAAATATGAGTTTGTGTTTGAAGCAATGTATTGCTAAGTCTTCAGTTCGAAGTTTCGAACGGAGTACATAACCAAATGGTTCGATGCATTTGAGATGAGTGCAAAACCAAGAAGGGTTTAAAAGATATTTCCTCAATTTATTGATGGATGCATTAAACACTGATATGTCTACTTGATGAGAAGTAAAGATAAGTCAGTCGAGATATTCATTCAAGTAAGAATGAATACGTGAATTCTATTGTTGAGGATTAAGGCTTGTCAGAAAACATGTTTAATCATGGGTGTTCTGTTGTGTTAATCTACTAACTTAATTCAATGATTAAGTGTTAATTATTAAATGATAGACTATTTTTGGAAGTGTTAGATATTGTCTAACTAGTTCCGAAATGGTATATTCACATGGATATGAATACATGATCAGTGTGATTGAAACGGTGAATATAAGACACCGTTCACATAATTGTGTTGATGGAATGACACCAATCGTTAAAGAACGGCTTATTATGCTCTCGAGCAAAAATGTAGTTCTTAAACGATGAATATCATGTTGATAAGTTCATGATTAAACTCTGAATTTGTACGGGAAGTGAGCTTTCTGCAAGCTATGTGTTGAACAAACTATCGCTTAGGAAGTTGGACCAAACAGTCAGAATTATAGAAGGCATGGTGCCTGACTATAAGTTCGTGAAAGTTTGGTGCTACCTAAGAAAGGTCTCAATCTTGTTGCTTGAAGGATTTGGATAGGATCGAAAACGGTAGATTGTGTGTTCATCGGAATAGTCCTGATCGGTTTTCTAGTGCATAAGGCATATGACTTTAAAGTGCATATAGAACATTGTTCTATGCCCGAGAAGCATATTTTCAAAAGGAGAAGTTTTTCGCAAAATTCTAACGCCTGGCGAGTGTGACCAATACGTTGAGGGTTCAAAGCATTACGCTACCCAAGACAAGTGAACACTCAAACGGTGCTGGAAAAATGTGGAAAGTGAATCTTTTAAGGAAGATGAAGCGCATCGGCATGGTAAAAGGGTAAATAATAAAACTTCCTTTGTCCCTTGACCTTCATGAGTGAAGGTGAATCGACGACTTTGAAATAATCAATGTTTTTCATAAAATGTGTTTCTGGGAAGATGCCATCAACAATGAGGTTGATAGGCACGTGAGAAATAAATTCAATTACTTTAAGTAAACTGACGGTTTTGATAATTTTAATGTCTATACTCTAATCTCTATAAAAAGGACGCATCATTAATTAATGAGACACATGTGTTTTATAAATAGAGATCTAGAGAATTAGGAACAACCCATTGGGTCGTGGTTCCGTGTAAAGTAAGCCAAGGTGAAAAAACTTGTTAAGTCGTTATATAGACTAAAACAAACATCTAACTTATCATAGGTAGTCTCTTGTGCGTCAAGAACTGCACTAGACCAGTTATAGCCAACTCAGTGAGCAGACTCAGTAGGTTTGCCAATGAGGCTTCTCAGATACATGAGGTATACTGCCAATCATGAACTGCATTATACGAGATGTCTAAAATGTTTGGAGGGTATTTAGATACCAAGTGTATCTCGAACTTTAACAGTACAAGGTCCATTAGTGGATATGTTTGTACTTAAAGAGGTTGCAGTTTTATGGAGGTCTGTAAAATAGACCTGCATAGTTGGAGCAACTGTAGAGTTAGAATTCATAACATTGAATCAAGCTACAGAAGAGGCAGATTGGCTGAGAAGTCTTGGGAGGTATTCCAAGTGGCCAAAATTTGTTCCCGCAATAAACGTGTACTGCTGCAGTCAGTCAGTTATTAAACGGGATCAGAATAATTTGTATAATGGAAAGTCCCGACAAAGTCATGACATATTCGTCGGAGACACTAATCCGTAAGAGGAATTGCTAGCAAAAATTATGGTATCCCTAGACTTTGCAAGGTCTAAGGATAATAATGCGGATCCATATACAAAATGCTTGACTCGTGGAGGAGTTGGAGCATCATCGAGGGAAATGGGGTTTGAAGCCCAATAAATTGGAAACCTTCACATAGGTAACCCAACCTGAACTGGAAACTTCAGTCTCGGGTTCAATGGGAAACTGAATTGTGCGGGTAACCGAATAAAGCACTCGAGAACATAAGTTCTCAGCCCATTTCTATGATGAAAGAGTGATAGACATGTACCATTTTAAGGGTGAGCATGAGGCTCTTAATGAATCAAGTATCTCGAAGGTCGAGTGGGGTGAGTCAGGACACCCTTGACTTGAAAATCACCTATAACGAGTGTGTATGGCCGATACTATGCGATGATCTAGGGCTAAATCACTAGAGCACTCGGTTGAATTTGCCAAGGCAGTCCAGGGCCAAATATGGACAACAACCAAAGGGCTTAGTAAGTGGTGTAGAGAGGACACTGTGTGAGTATTACCCTGGTATGCACAAACGCTAAAGGGTTCAAGGCTTTAAGGCTACCCAATAGTAGCATATCAGATTTTACATCACTATGGCAGGTTCAAGGCACGCGCTACCTGTCCTTATGCAGTGAATTCTCGTGGTTCTCTCGATTGCATTTAGTTGCACATTGCATGTTTTAATCGCCCTCATGTGGGGGATTGTTGGAAAAATTAGTATTTTTTGAGTGAATGCTATTAATTTAGTGGTTACAAAAAAACCATTCATTCTCCCCATTTATGTATGTCTTAAATTGTAAAATGAGTTACATTTTTAAAAGATTTTTTCCATGGAAAACAAAAGGACATGTCATCATACACAAAAACACATATGCATACATATAGAGAGTACCGCACCACCAACGGCCCGACCGTGGCTCGGTGCCGTTTCCGCCGAGTCACATGCGATAGACGTTGTACCTTGGGAACGAAGTGCCCCATTTAGCCAGAAGCAGAGGTGGCGGGGCAAATATCGTTTAAGGGAAACTGCTTGCAGTTATCTCGTCTCGGACTTTAGTCCATTTCGGTATCATTATACTCTTAATTTTGAAGGTTGTAATTGATAATTATATATTTGAGGAAACCATTTTCTGTTTATTTGTCTATTTCTTTTCCGTAGAAATTATTGTGTTTATTTATAACGTAACCAACAATAGAAAAAAACAAAATGTGACCATCCAAGAGTACATGGCAATATCAATTGAGTACGCATTTTTAAATATATCACAGCCCTTTTTCTTTTCAAATTTGAATTACTACTATCCACATTACTAATGAGAAAGAAAAGATTAATTCTTGCAAAATTTAGTAAACAACAAGAAGCCAGAAAACTCCAAACATAATGTACATCCGCGCTTAACACAACACCAATAATCAACCGTAAAAGGAAATTATAATTCGTATTAAATAAACTATATTAACAATTTCATTTCCACAACCTGTTGAGACACCACTAGCCTAGTTGTAAGGTCATCCAACAATTATAACCACTTATTAACTCAACAACCCACAATTATCCATAACCAAACTATAAACTCGAATTGCTCAAAATTATATGCATATAATCACCCATTTTTTCTTGTAAAGGAAAGTTTACCTATGATCTTTAAAGATCCATATTAACCTCAATACTAATGTAAGAACAAATGTACTAAAAAAAATGTATTTAAAACATTTCTATTGGGAAGCAATTTTTTTTTGTTACACATTAATCCAGACAGAATAACTCATTCGATAATTATACACCTTAACTAAAAGAGAATAAAAATATTGACACATTTTAGCTACTCCAATAATACTTGAATGAAGACCATAATAACAACACTCACATACACCAGACTAAATCATTTTAACTGTAGAGAAGTAAATAACTATCAGTATTGCTAAACCAAAATTTTCTTTTATACACGTAACAAAAAGATTAGAGAAACCATCGCGATGCACATTTTAAATGTCAACATAAGCATCCACCAAAAGAGATCCCATAATATTAGCGTCACTAAAAATAAAAACAACTTTAGTTCAAGAATCAAAGATTGGAATACGGTAATTTTAATAACTGCTCAAAATCCACCTGATAAAATTCCATCCGAAAACTCAACCACATCATAAAATATTCTAGTGATGGGAAAGAAATAAAAGCAAAAGACTATATCACTCAAACACCGTTATAATGATTAAGTACACAAGAAACTTTTATTTAAACCACTTGAAAACAATCAAAAAAATAATCACTTGAAAACGCCAACACAACATTCGATCAACACATGTAACACAAATGATATTTCTATAAGATCACACCACGAGTAACGCAACACCTGATAAAAAAAAAATCCATCTATTAAAACCAATTCAAATTCAACAAACACGAAACTCTTTTTTTTTTACTAGAACAATAAATACACAGATAAAAACAATCACTTCAAAACACCACCATAGTCTTCACCAGTACAACTAACACATAAGCGATATCTCAATGTAATCAGATCACGAGAATCGAAACACTATATTTATCTATTTAAAACAATTCATATTCTAGTTATAACGAAGCGTAAAAATTTCTGAACACGAGCAATAAATACAAAGCACTGCCAAGTTACCAAAAGAAAATGCAAGCGGATCACTCCAAAAATAACAGCAAACTAACTACACATACACAAACACTCAGACACAAATACATGGTTCGTGGAAAAATGTAGATTTTCATAAAATGTCTTACACCACCAAATAT
The DNA here is from genome assembly GCA_963682055.1 of Primula veris. Classification (NCBI taxonomy): domain Eukaryota; kingdom Viridiplantae; phylum Streptophyta; class Magnoliopsida; order Ericales; family Primulaceae; genus Primula; species Primula veris. The sequence continues at coordinate 33,392,660 of OY821742.1, read as the reverse complement.
CACCCATTTCCATGCGTGCCTATCCAACAGGCAACCAAGGTAATCGGAACCCTGTTAGCTCTAATACCAAGCTGTCACACCTCAGGTTCTGGAGAACCCGAGTTGTAAATTTAAATCAATGAGTTTTAAATAAAAATAAAATAAAAGGAAATTTCAATCATTTTAATTTATAATTATAGAAAAGATAGTAAATCAAGTTATGCCGATTATCATATTCGGTAGATCAGTTAACCTAAGGGTAACCAACGATCTCCACATATGATAACACAAGAAAAAATGAGATTTAAATAAACACCATAAAATTTGGCATGACCTTTACGTTTCAATTTGTTTTTATAAAAATAAATCTGTTATCAACAATACAACATAAATAAACAAAATTCGCCAATGCCATCATAACAAAAATCCAGCTAAGATCAAATACCATCCAATCCAGCTAACGCTGCAATGATTATAATCATGAAATTTAAAACAATTAAAGTGCAAATTATACAAGTGCATTAAAGGTCACAAGGCTTGCTATTATAATAGTCTAACGTGCTCCCTGACAAGTGTAGGCCAAATACTCATGAGCAACTCTAAGCATCTCTACAGACAGCGCACTTATACATGGATAAGGAACAAAATGTACAAGAAAAGTAAATGAGGTAAGAAAACGATCTTACTTTAATATTACTGGCACGCACACACTAATCTAAACATGCAATTCTATCATGGCAAAATCTCATCAACATATTTCTCACAAAACACACGATATGAAAATGCTACACAAAACACGATGTTAAATAAAATAAAACACACAAGTAAAAGGACTAAATTATGAAGTATTATTAAATAAAACACAATAGTAAAATATAGTCAGGATTGATCATGCGTAGCCACTTTTAGAGCCACTGCTGCTTAGGGACTCAGTGCACTGGTACACCACACACACACACACTAGTACTAATGTACCCACTTTTACAGTCACTGCTCAAGAACACCAAATTGCAATGAGACCTCACCCACACTTCAACACTACCGTATGTGATGTAAGATATGGGGCCGGCTTCAAGGGCATAAGTTTCCGGAATCTCAATGTAAGCTGACACAACTCCATCTTATAAACACCGGTACAAATGTACCCACTTTAGAGCCATTGCTCAGGGACTCAAAGTGCAATGGTTGCCCCAACACACAAGCACACTGGTACTACAATCCCAAAAACACAATATATATATATATATAAATAAATAAATCTATCTATATATATATATATATAAAATAAACCATGAAAAACCAGTGTCACACTTTCACCATGAATAAATAAATAAAACACAATATAAATTGGTCACTTTTAGTCACATATCACTATCACAGTTTCACCACTTCAGTTACACAAGATCACCACGTACACTGTTCATGGTATCACCAATTTCACAATTGAACACTTCACCCTTTTTAAATCAAAATTCAGTTTTTATAAATAAAAAAAAATTCACAATTCACCTTTAACATTAATTTAACATTAATTCATGTAGAATCCAATATCAACAAATAAAACATATGGCACATGTTATATTGAACACCTAGCACATAAGCAAGAAAACACACAAATAAAACCTATTAAGATAAAATCGGTTTCTTTCCCATTACTGTACCAAACGAGAGCTCGTTTGTAAACCGCCAAACGAAGGCGAAAACCCAAAAAAACAGAAATACCAGATCTGGACAGCAGCTTAACGGCATCTAAACAGTCCCTAAACGCAGTCAATAACATCTACCGATTAATATAAATTGTTGATTTTTGGATTAGACTTGAGCTCTAGAAAAATGATAATTTAAAAACTAAAAACGAAGGGTCGATACTTACACAGTTATAAAGGTATCGAGTAGTAGATAAAGAAAACATATTGGATCATAAAAAATGGAAAATCGGTGACCTCCTAATCGACTCCCGAAGCGGCTGTCGAAAACCTGAAAAGCACCATGACTGCCACCCATCACTATGACATGACCTGGCCTGGTCGCCAACCTCTTCTCTGGACCTCGCTTCGTATTTGGACTCTCTCTAGCCTCTCAGCTCACTCTGGCTCATCTCTCTCATTATGTATATCCGGGTGCATGTTATGTATATCATACTATTAATATAAACAAACCGTATTTCCTGGGAAAGCTTAAAAAGGTAAATATTAATAAATAAATAAAAGTGGGGATAACCCAAAATTTCATTAATATAGAGTTTAAATTGTTACTCCAACCTTGTCTTTCTCTCTCTCTAGAGATCTCCCATTTTTCTTATATTGCAATATTAAGGGAATTTTAAAATCAAAGAAAACACATATATAAAGTGTCTATAGTATGTAGACTATAATTAGGCGAATCATCACCAGCTTCTCCATTCTCATAATCACTTGTATATACACACCTTACCAGCCTATAGTGTAATATTTATTCTCTTTATTTTTAACTCTATACATTATAAACAAAATAAGCGATAAATACCGTATCTATTCAGTGCCGTAGTTTTTCTAGCTGGGCCCCACTTTCTTTCACCTTCTTGTGGCGTGAGTACGTAAACTCCATCTTCCGATAGCGTCGATGCGAACAGATTAGGCATAGATGGATGTGCCACTACAACAACTGGATGATCTTGCAAACTTGGGTTAGTAGGCAGATATGAGCTGGGAGTAATGCGACATCTCAATTGTGCGCATGTATCTGTGAGAGGGGATGCTGACCGGCCAGTTGGAATATCCATGTATTTTCTAGTTTGTTTTTCCCATCCGTTAGTGCCCCAAACACATATATGAGAGTCGGCACTAGAAGAAATGAGAACATTTAAAACCATAGAGAATGCAAGGCCAGTTGTCCTTTTATGATGACCTTAGAGAGTGCAAGAAGGTGCCAGTTAAAAGAAATATAAGAAGTAATCAAGCCTAAAAAAAGAAAAGTTTTGGGAAACGTGAAGCAATAATATGAGACTGTGATAGTTGCTGTAATATAGTTAAACCTACTAGAACTATCAACTAAGTAGACTATGATGAGAAAAGTTCATTGAACTATATTTCAAATAAAATAAACTCAAGGATATAATGAGTAGTGAAAGTATCAGGGTACAAAATAAGGTTACTAACATGTTAATTGTGCTGATTATCGAACATTTGGCATTGCCCGAATAACTTTTGCATGTTGAAGATATGCAGTTGCGGAAACACAAATTTTGTTGGTAGTCTTTGATAAAACATATGCATCTAAAACAAAGACAAATGACGAAATCTTTTGACATCCATGTTCTGAGTACAAACTAAAACAAGAGAAATACACGACATTTGTAAAAATAAATTAGTTGAAGACAGAACTAACTATTGAATGTGAGAGGCTCTTGCGTATTTACAAGATACTTAGATTCACTTGAATACATCAAAAGCAATAGCCTCGTATTTACCATTTCTTAAGAAACCAAAGTGATTGTTTAATTCCCTTTGCCCTTTTCATACAGTGGTCGGCTGAAAAGCAAGAACTCGATAAAATGAAGTGGTACCCATTAACTTGAATATTCAACATAGAACCTTTACTTGAGTCAAGACTTCTATGTGACAATAGATATTTGAGGTCGTGTAAAAGTAGAAGAGGTAGCAATGTCCTCACTTCTAGTCTTATTCTTCTTCCGACTACTCAAGTGGATTCTTAATAAATGTCTATCACTAGATTCAATATGTTCATTACCCAACCTCAAAAATTTCTACCAGGTTTGATACCTTCTCGTAAAACTAGCTATAAACACCCTCCACGGGATGTGAAGTTTTTCAACTTCCGAGGACCTATTGAATATTTCCCAAGCAACTGCAGGGGTTCTCTCAGAACTAGTTACTTTCCAAGTTATATCTTGATCGAATCCAAATTGCATCGAAACACAAAACGGAAAGTATAAGTCAATACAACATGGCCCTACTAGACAAGACACACTCATAAGTTTAGCGAAAGACTTGTAGTCTTTGCACATATTTGGAGAAATCGAGACAAATTGTTCCTTTTTTGGGAAGAAATCAAAATTTCCGGCCATGCTATAAGGCTTCCAAACAAACTTCTCACCAGCAGATTGATACCATTGTTACATTCTCCACATTTTATACACTCCCAATAATCTTCCAAAAACCCATTATCGGCTAACCGTCAATTCTAGAGTTGGGTAGTGACCTTAGTGCTGGAAATTTTCCCATTCCCAAATATGAACATATTGCATTTGTGCTCGTCACTCCTGATCTACCCTTTTTTCAATTATACTCCCAGATTTTTTTTTAGTGATTTCAAATCCCGGTATATGCAAGCAAGGACAGCAGAGAGAAGGGCCAACCTCTTTCCTTGGAGAGTGCTGAACCAATTTTGTGCAAATATATCCTAACAGTGGCATGAGTAACCGGGAAGATGTGACAAGAGGGACACAATACAAGAAAGGCCACATGCGCAACATGACTACCGTTTTGCATGAACGCACTCATTCACATTGATTAGGAGACTTTTCGGCTCTTCCTCTTGTTGATCTTCTTTTTTACCTTCAATGGACAAAAGCAATATTTTAAACAAGGAAATGTAGAATTTCATCATATAAAATAAGGTAAAATATATGACAGAATTCTATATTGACTTGTTTAAAGTATTGGTTCTGTCCATTGAAGGTGAGAAAGGAGCTCAACAAGAGGAAAAGCCAGAACGTTTCCCGGTCAATGTGGATAAGTGCGTTTATCGGAAACAGTAATCATGTTGCACGTGTGGACTTTCTTATGTTGTAGCTTTCTCGTCACGTCTTCCCGGATACCCATGACACCGTTGGGAAACATTTGCACAAAATTGGTTTAGCACTCTCTAAGGGAAAGAGGTTGCCCCTTTCCCCATAGTCCTTGCATGCATATAACTAAAATTGAAATCATTGTAGCAAAAAATTGTGAGTATGAGCAAAGAAATGATATATGAGGAGGGACTTAAGCTATGTGCACAGATGTAGTATATTCAGATTTGGGTATGGAGAATATTTTCATCACAAAGGCCACGACCCAGCTCTAGAATTGATGGTGAGTCAAGAATTGGTTGTTGGAAGAACATTGGGAGTGTATCAAATGCGGAAAATGTGAGAATGGTAATCTATCTGCTATAGCATGGCAAAAAAATGTGATTTCTACCCAAAAATGTAACAATGGGTCAGGATTTCTCCAGATATGTGCAAAGTCTACAAGTGTTTCGCTAAACTTGTGAGGGTATATAGTCTAGTAAGGAAAAGTTGTATTGAATTATGCTTTTCGTTTCGTGTTTCGATGCAATTTGGAATACATCAAGATATCCCCGGGAAAATAGTTAGTTCTTAGAGAACCCCAATGCTACTTGGGAAAGGTTCAATAGGTTCTCGGAAGCTGAAAAACTTCACATACCATGGAGGGTGTTTATAACTAGTATCATGAGAAGGTATCAGACCTGGTGGAACAGTTTGAGATTGGGTAATGAACATATTGAATCTAGTGATAGACGTTTCGTAAGAATCCACTTGAGTAGTCGGAATAAGAATAAGACTCAGACTATAAGTGATGACATTGCTACCTCTTCTACTTTTACACCACCCCAAATACCTACTCATGTTCCACGTTTCGAGTCTAGTGCTATTGAAAATACGATGATGTTGTGGCGGAGAAACCGGTAAATGAAATAGCAGTCCTCATAAACTGTCTTACTGTGTGTTATGGCAAAAAATTGTTCTATCAATTGGTTACCTACTAAGGAAACAACCCTTTTAAAAAAAACCATTGCTAGGTTTATCTATAGTGTTGGAACTCAGACGAAGTTGAATTTTTGAAAACATGTTTTTGATAAAATTTGGAGCTATGCCATTATAAACTCTGTTCATGAGATCCTTTACTTATCACAAAACCGGTTTTCTCTTAACTTAAAGGGAGCAAAGTTCCTGAAAACTCTGGAATAATTGATATTCCTTCCCCTATTCTATTTTCTAAGAAAGTGCTAGCTGATGGTCATGTCTTGGACATTCCCTGTTTAAAAAATGCTAATCCAGCAAAAACGGCAACTCCTACTCTTGGTCTCACCTCTGTTGCAACTAGCAGAAATGTAAATTTTGTTGAAGTCTATGTGACTCAAAGAATGGAAGAAATTACAGAAACTAGGATGACTTTAGAAAAATAAGTGGTTGCTCTTCAGGTTCTTTTAAAGAAAAGTGGGGAATTCTTGGGTAAAGATGCTACTGTTGTAAAGGATGTCATTTTGATTCTACTAATCAATATTGAAAACTATGTTAATGAAGATGGTTCCTTAAAGGAAATTTCAACTGCTAAAAGTAGCGAAGGGAAAAAGGGCAAGGGTGCATGTACAAAGAATAAATTTGCTGCTACGAGCAAGGGTATTCAGATTGAGAAATTAGGTAAAGGACAGTCTATTGAGAAAGAGGTTGCTGCTAAAGTTGGGAAAGATACAGCAAAAGAAGACAGATGTTGAAAAAGATTCATAAGCAAGCTGAACTTAAACGCTGAATACACGGTTGGTATCATTGATCTTAAGCATATTTTGATAAGGTTTTTTCATGAGGAAGACTATTTGAGACTGTGGACTAGAAGAAATTGGAAAGTAGAAGGCTTTTCCATGAGAGTTTTCAAGTGGACTTTTGATTTTAAACCTGGGTTTGAACCTTCCCTAACAACAGTTTGGATTAGGCTTAACATGTTACCAGTTCATCTCTATAATAAATCGAGTCTATATTCTATTGCAAGTGCGTTTGGCACTCCTCTGAAGCTAGATACAGCAACTGCTACTTTAAGTAGACCAAACTTGGCTAGAGTTTGCATAGAAGTTGATTTGAAAGAAACACTTACACAAAGGGTATGGATTGGATACGAGGATCAAAAGGGATTTTGGCAAAGCTATTTGTATGAGAAGCTACCTGATTATTGCAAAACCTGTAAAAAAGTAGGACATTCAATACAAGTGTGCAAGGTGTTTGATGATAAACCAGTGAAGAAAAACATGGTGGAACACGTGCAAAATTATAACTTACCTAAAGTTGTACTATCTTCCAAGGCAATTCCAAGTATCAAGCAAGGGCAGAAACATGTTGTAAAAGGGCAAATAGCGTATTTTCACACAAAGGAAAAATGGGAAAAGAAAAAAGAGACCTTCAAATACCATAAAAAACAAGAGCATGTTCATTTCCAAGTACCAATTTGCAATAGTTTTCAAGCACTGACCCAATAAGACATGAATGAGAATAGGCAAGAAACTGAGGCATACAAAAGTTATTTAAATGTAGATACCCTGCAATCTCTCTCTCTATTGGTAATGGAAAAGGAAAGGGACAAACAATTAGATAATCAAAAGGAAAAAGACAAGGAGGCAGTTGCCCCGTATGTTCCTACTCTAGATCATCAAGAAAATGCAGAGGATAAAATACGATTACTTCAATCTCAAAAGATGAAACCATTGTTAGAGCATTTGCACAAATTACCAAAAGCATTGCACTGTGGGGCTTTTCCTTTAAATATTAGTGTAGGAAACACTAATAATTTGAAGCCTATGCAATTAGAAGGATCTTCTAAACTACTTAGTGAAGTAAATGAAGAGAATAACATCAAGAAAAACAGTCAACTCGCCAAGAAACAAATAGATATAAACGAAAGGGAATTGGTAGTTGATCTATACTCATCTAATTGGGAAACAGAGGTAGATGAAGAAGAAGAGAAAAAGAGAAAACAAGCCAAAATATGAAAAGGAATTAAAATTTCAAAAGAAGAAAGGAAAGTAAAAGCTCATCGTTATAACACCAGAAGCAAAGCAAGGTCAAACAACAATTATTACGATCCACATGATTATGAAGACTATGGCAGTTGCTAAGTAAATAAGAGAAATGGAAACAAACGAAATCATACTAGAAGAATGGATCTACGTTAAGTACTTATTTGTTTCTTAGAGAATCGGTAACGAAGGTCTTTAAGATCATCAAATTTTCTTAAAATCCATTATGGAATTGAAAAGCCCTGTTTCTAGCATCAATGGTGTTTAATCACAGATATGGAGAAGAGACGGACGATAAAGAGGTGGAATTTTGAACTAATTCCAAAGAAGAACTTGAGTTTTTATTGTTTTTCAATTGGTCACTTAGTTTTTAATTTTTCCCTGTTTTCGTATTTCTGTTTTGTTTTGTGCTGTAATAAGGTCGTAGGCCAATTAAAACTCCATATTAATGAAATAGTGGGTCTCCCACGTTTAATTAAAAAAAATGAGAAAGAGAAGCTGACATGGGCAAAGAAATAGAGAAGGTATGGGGAATGGGAAGCAATGATATGAGACTATGATAGTTGGTGTAATATAGTTAAACCTACTAGAACTAAGTAGACTATGGTGACAAAAGTTCATTGCACTATATTTTAAATAAAATAAACTCAAGGATATAATGAATAGTATAAGTATTGGGGTACAAAAGAAGGTTATTAACATGTTAACTATGCTGATTATCGAACATTTGCATTGTCGTAATGACTTTTGCATGTTGAAGATATGCAGCTCCGGAAACACAAATTTTGTTGGTAGTTTTTGATAAAACATATGCATCTAAAATAAAGACAACAAACAAAATCTTTTGACATCTATGTTCTGAGTACAAACTAAAACCATAGAAATCAACGGCATTTATAAAATCAAATTAGTTGAAGACAGACCAACTATTGCATGTGGAAGGCTCATAAGTATTTACAATATACTCAGATTCACTTGAAGACATTAAAAACAATAGCCTCATATTTACCATTTCTTAAACATAAGAAACCAAACGTTGTTATTTAATTCTCCTTTCCTTTTTCATGTTCTACAATGGTCGGCTGAAAATTAAGAACTCGATAAAATGAAATGATACCCATTAACATGAATATTCAACATATATAGAACCACCGTTACTTCAGTCCAAACTTCTATGTGACAATGTTGAATAAGTATTTGGGGATCATGTAAAAGTAAAAGATGTAGCAATATCGTCACTTATAGCCTTGTTCTTCTTCCGACTACTCAATTGGACTCTTAAGAAATGCCTATCACCAGATTCAAAATGTTCATTACCCAACCTCAAACTAGTCCACTACGCCTGATGCATTCGCGTGATACTAGCAATAAACACCCTTGATGGGATCTGAATTTTTTCAGCTTCCGAAGACCTATTGAACATTTCCCTAGAAGCTTCATGGATTTTTTCAAAACTAGTTTTCCTGGGGAAATCTTGATCTATTACAAATTTCCTCAAAACACAAAACAAAAAGTATGATTCAATACGACCTGGCCCTACTAGACTAGATACCCTCATAAGTTTGGCGAAAGACTTGTAGCCTCCACACATAGATGGAGAAATCGAGAAACATTGTTCCTTTTTTTGGGTAGAAACCAACTTTTTTGGCCATGCTATAAAGACTCCAAACAAACTTCTCACCAGCAGATTGATGACCATTCTCACATTGTCCGCATTTGATAAACTCAATATCTTTCCAACAACCCATTCTCGGCTCACCATCACTTCTAGAGTTGGGGCTTGGTCTTAGAGTTGGAAATCTTTCCCATGCCCAATTCTGAACATATTGCATTTCTGCCCATAGTTTAAGTCTCTCATGATCTACCCTTCTTCACTCATACTCATCATTTTTCCTCTAGTGGCAAGGAACGCAGGGGCAAGGGCCAACCTCTTTCCCTTATAGAATGCAAAACCAATTTTGTGTAAAGGTTTCCCAATGGTGTCATGGGTAACCGGGAAGACGTGACAAAAAAGACACAACACAAGAAAGGTCACATGCGCAACATAACTACCGTTTCCCATGAACGCACTCGTCCACATTGATTGGGAGACTTTTCGGCTCTTCCTCTTGTTGAGCTCCTTTTTCACCTTCAATGGACATAACCAATATGTAAACAAGGAAATGTAGAATTTCATCATATAAACAAAGGTAAAATATATGATGAAACTGTACAATTTCTTATTTAAAATATTGTTTATGTCCATTGAAGGTGAAAAAGGAGCTCAACAAAAGGAAGAGCCGAAAAGTTTCCTAGTCAATGTGGATGAGTGCGTTTATGGGCAACGATAGTCATGTTGCGCTTGTGGCCTTCCTTGAGTTGCGGATCTCTCGTCAAATCTTCTTGGTTACCCATAACACCGTTGGAAAACATTTGCACAAAATTGGTTTTACACTCTCTAAGGGAAAGAGGTTGGCCCATTCCGTCACGGTCCTTGCCTGCATATACCGGTACTTGAAATCACTAAAGGAAAAAATTGTGAGTATGAGTGAAGAAATGGTATATCAGGATAGACTTAAGATATGGGCACAAATAAAGTATGTTCAGATTAGGGCATGAGAAAGATTTACAGCACTAGAACTGACCGGTGAACCAAGAATGGGTTGTTAGAAGAAAATTGGCAGTGGATCAAATGCGGAAAATGTGAGAATGTACTACAACAAACTTAAGAATTATGGACAATTTTTGTAGAGACAATAAAATTTTGTCTACAAATGGTAACTTTTGGGGACAAAAATAAATTTTTTTTCCCCAAATCTAACTTTTAGGTAAATAATTTGAAAAATTCCAAAGACAATCCCATACGGACATAAAGAGACAATTTAATTTCGTCTCAAAAAATATTTGGATACAAATTTTAATTGTCTTCTTATGTTCGTATGGGATTGTCTTTGGAGACAAAAAAAAATTCAAATTATGTACCTAAAAGTTAGATTTTGTGACAAAAATTTTACTTTTTTGTCTAAAATATTATTTTTGTCCCGAAAAATTAACATTTTGAGACAAAATTTGATTGCCTCTAAAAATATTGTCTGTAATTCTTAAATTTGTTGTAGTGATGGTAATTAGTCTGCTCGTGAGGAGTTTGTTCGGCGGCCTTATAACATGGCCAAAAAATTTAATTCTACCCAAAAGAGGAACAATGGGTCTCGAATTCTCCAGATATGTGCAAGAACTACAAGCCTTTTGCTAAACTTGTGAGTGTATCTAGTCTAGTAGGGCCCTGTTTTATTGAATTATACTTTCCGTTTCGTATTTGATGCAACTTGGAATATATCAAGTGTCCCTGGGAAAGTAGCTAGTTCATAGAGAACCCGTGAAGCTGCTTGAGAAAGGTTTAATAGGTCATCGGAAGCTGAAAAACTTCACATCCCGTGGATGGTGTTTATAACTAGTATCACGAAAAGGTATCTCTGCCTGATGGAATAGTTTGAGGTTGGGTAATGAACATATTGAATCTAGGGAGTGGTTTCTTAGGAATCCCCTTGAGTAGTCGGAAAAAAAATAAGACTATAATTGAGGGCATTGCTACCTCTTCCGCTTTTACACACCTCAAATAATTCAGTTCGAAAGGTATCTACTGATTTGGAAGTAATTGAGTTTTCTTAATTTGTGCAATTCTCAAGTGATAAGGACTTATTTGAAATCTTTTCAAAACTCCTAGAACTCCGCTGCATATTGTTACTAGGGGTTTTAATTCAGTCATAATTCAATTGCAACCTACTTCGCTCCCTCTCTCTATACATATACTATGTCTCTGACATCTATCGTAAATCAAAGATGTCAAGCTGCAAATCTAAAGCTCCTCAAGATCCCAATGATGCTACTGACGTTGTTCCTATAGCAGTCGGATTTGATAAACAACTCAAACACAAGAAATGAAAAGCAAAGAAACCAGCTGAAGACCAACCCTTGCCAAAAGCAAATAAGCCCATCCTCTCCAAAAGCTAAGAAACCGAGAAAGAGTGTGGCTCAAAAATGTAAAAATTCAGCACCTCTTGAACCTGAAGGCTCAAGATATGCTTTCACTATTCTGATAGCTTTAGTAAAACTGATCCTAGATTTTGAAATAAACTAAGCTTAGATAGGTTTATAAATTGTGCTCATAAAAAGCTGTTCTCTGAACGTAAATTAAACCTGGATACTAACAAAGAAGTTAGGAAGTATGTGATGAATTTGCTCAAGAATACTGGGCTAGAAATTACTGTGATTTATCCCTTGAGCTATGTTGACTGTGTGGTGAAAGAATTTAATGCTAACATGCATGTCGGTGTGTCTGATACCTCTTTTTATTGCTATGGTAGGGTTTTGTGAGGAGTGAGACTAATTCTCTTACTCCTGAAACTATCAATGCTGCAATTGGTTGTAACTCAGTTGCAACGAATGAGTAAACTGATATTGATGATGATGCTCTTGTCTTTGAGTTGACTGGTAAGGGGGTGAAATCCTAATCTCTTAAGCTGTCTTACTGTGTTCTGGCAAAAATATGTACTATCAATTGGTTACCTACTAAGCAAACAACCTTTTTTAAACAAAACCATTGCTAGGTTTCTCTATAGGGTTGGAACTGGGATGGAGTTGAATTTTGGAAAACATGTTTTTGATAAAATTTGGAGATTTTTCCCTATCCATGTACTTTCAAAAAACTCTTAAAATAAATGATATTCCTCCTCCTATTATGTTTTCTAACATAATGGCTACCTGAGGGTTATGTCTTGAACATTCCCAATTTAAAAAATGCTAATGCAGCAAAAACTGCAACTCCCCCATGTAGCAACTAGCAGCAATGCAAACTTTGTTGAAGTCTATGTGGCTCAAAGAATGGAGGAAATCACAGCAACTAGTCTGGATTTAGACAAAGAAGTAGTTGCTCTTCAGGTTCTTGTAAAGTAAAATAGGGAATTCTTGGGTATAAGTGCTACTGTGATAAAGGATATCAGTCTGATTTCACTATCAATATTGAAGACTATGTTAATCAGGATGGTTCCTTATATAAAGTTGCAACTATTACTTGCGCACATTATTTATAATAATAATGAGCATGCCGAGGTTGATTAAAAAAAAAAAAAGTTGCAACTGCTAAGAGAAGCAAAGGGGAAAAGGGCAAGGGTGCAGGTACAAAAAAGGTACAAAAAAGAAATTTGCTGCTCAGAGAAAGGGTATTCAGATTGAGAAATCAGATAAAGGTCAATCTGTTGAGATTGAGATAGAAACTAGTGTTGAGAAAGAGATTGATGCTAAAGTTGGGAAATATACAGCTAAAGAAGACAGATATTGAGAAAGATAGTGTCAGACTGCAACAAGAAAGCTAATGTTGGTTCTTCTCCAACTGACAAGAGTCTCCTTGATGACTCAGATGATGAGTTTGCACCTGCATAAATTGAAAAAAGTGCCCCTTGTGGCAATGTTTGATGATTTTTCCCCTTGTCATGTGTTGACAAAAAGGGGAAGAAAGTTTCTGAGTTTTGAGACAATGTTTTTCCTTCTTTTAATATATGGTTTGTAATAACTAGGATCTTGCAGTTATGTTTAATTCTGCAATGCTTTGCTTTGAAATGTGTGCTGAGTTGCAAGAGGAGTTTTTCTGGTCTATAGTTGTCTGGTTATATGTTTAGGGTTTATGGTTTGTAATAACAATCTCCAGTTTGTCATTGTTTAGGGTTTGTAAAAACAATGACAAAATGGAGATTGTTAGGACCTGTTTTATGGTCATCTAGTTTCCCTTGTCATTATTTTAACAAACATTTTTTTGTTGATGTCTAACATTTTGTGTAGTACAGTACATTTTCGACCTTAGGTGCAATTCAGTTACCACCAAACCTGACGGACAAATTATAGAGAAGATCTAGAAGATTCCATACTATTTGTTTTAAGGAAATGATATCTAGAGATACGAAGAGTAGCAATCTAGTCAGAATATAATCAAGAGATCAACCAGCATGGAGATGATATGGACTATTTAATCCTATGAAGCCCTTTAATATAAGGTGTGCTTTTACAGAATATTGTGAGATGTTATAGAGATAGTTTAGCACGAAAATACATCATTGAGAATCATAGATTTAGGTTGGAGACCTATGTATATTGATAGTAGGTTAGGTGAGAGGTTTGTGAGATAGGCGTAGACACGAGAGTATTGTAAAACTTGGGTTTCACAATTGCTACTAAACTATTTAATAAATACCGAGTGAGTGACTCGTATAATTAGTCATAGGTTTATAAGGACGAACTCCGTAATCAAATATTGTGATTGATTTACTTTCTGTCAGAAGTGCTCAGTTGTAACGTAGTTGCAACTCAGTGGAGTCTGATTCCAACTAGGTTGCAACTAGAACTTAACCAGCGTACCTGCGGTTAGAACTTAAGCGCTAAGAATTTCAGATATAAAACAAAACAAAGAAATAGGTTTAAAATAGATGAAATAAAAAGTTGCAATTTCATACCTTTGAGTTCTTTGACATGAAAAGAACAATGAGCAATTAATTTTTCTCATCTTGAATACCCATAATCAAACAGAGTAAACACTGAAAATAGAAAAAAGGTTGAATAGATTATGAAACCTTTTGGGTAAACTAAACATTATCTACTTGTTGACTATAATCAAGTACAACATAACATAAAACAAAAATAGTAAATATGAACCAACCTTTATTCTTATACATTGCCTAATGGACCTTTTTTACTTTATATATTTAAAACAGTTTAGACATCTTATATATACTAATAAAAAAAACCAAGATATGCAGAAATAAACATTCTAATTGTGCTACTAATAAGAAAGGGATAATACTTGGACTATAATGCTGAAAATTAGAAGTGAAGCTAAAAAACATATTATTTGGCTCCTAGGTGATGGAAAAATTTCAGTCAACTGATGGTCATTTAAATGATTCTAACCTAGACAATAATATCATGGCTAAAGATATCATCACAAATGGGATAGAGAAAAGATCAATAATATTATTCCAGCAAACTTAAGACATCGCTTTTCTAGTGATATCAATATACATACGCTAAGAGAAGATACATCCATTTGGAAAGGTAACAAGAAAGGGAACTTAAATATTAAATCAGCTTGGGAGATTATGAGAAGCAGGTCCTCTACAAATTGGATAAGCAAATTAAGTTTGGATAAAATCATACCTGTGAAGATCTCTTGTTTTATCTAGAAAATTTTCAACAAATCTATACCTTTGGATCATGCAATTCAAAGACAGAATTAATTTGGATTCAAAATGTGAATGATGTGGAAATAATATAGAAGAAAGAGAACACTTATTCAACAAAGGGCCTATAGCTAAAGAAGCTTGGAAGTACTATCATAATCTCTTGGGAGTTCCAAATAAATCAGTGCAAATAAGGGGCCATTTTATTTCTTGGTGGTCACAATCACATACTACTAAGTCTAAAATTGATTGAAAACTTTGTAAAATTATACCTGTTTTTATTGTGTGGGAAATATGGAAAGCAAGATGCATCAGTAAATATGACAACAACAAAATGAATTGTGCTAAGATTTGTGAACAAGTCAATTGTTGATTAAACTTCACTCAGACAAAGATAAGTGTTTTCCCTCTAATTTTGATATTAAAGTTGAGGTAAATGTTGTGAGCAAAAAAACCTCAAAGTCGTAAAGTGATTGTGTCCTCCTAAAGGCTATAAAAAATTCAATATTGATGGTCGCTACAGAATGAACACTAATTAAAGTGGTGTTGTGGGTATAATGAGAAACGATCTAGGGACACTTATTCTAGGTTTTACACCTCGATTAACAACAATTCTAGCCTTGAATCAGAGATAAAGCTACTCTTATGGGTGTTCAACTTATTAAATATATATATATATAATTTTTGAGTTAGATTGCCTGCAATCAATGAATATTATTCAAGGCAAGGTACGTTTCCCATGTAATCTAATCTATATCATGGATCTAGTTAATTACCCAGCAATTCAAACTTCGTGATTTAAGAATTAAGCATATAGAAAGAGAGGGCCATATAGGAGAAGGTTACCTGGCTAATCTGGGGTGCAATGAAGATCCATTAATTTCAGAATGTTTAGAAGATTTCCCAGATTATCTAAAGGACGTAATCATCACTGAAGCGAAGGAAATCCCTTACCTACGAATCAAATGATGAATTTTGAAGAATTTTTTAAGAGGAAGAGAGAGAGAGTCTCTCTAAAAGGGGAAAGTCAAAGAAATTACTTTTCGGTTGAATAGATGCTCCTAAGTGAAGTATTGAAGGGATGCGTGCAACTTGTTTATTTTATTTCTGTATTAGTCCATAACTTTATGTCGGTTTGCAGATTTAACCTTTATTCTGTAATTGCAACAATAACATCATTTATTTTTCGTGGGGTTTTTACCCCATATTTTTATTTATTGATAAAAATGTGGGGTTTCCCCACCAGTTATATATATATATATATATAAACAAGATCTGACCTGGTATAATAGTTGTGAAAATTATGTAATCTTAAAACCTGTTTTAATTATGACGCACATCACATCTATAAATTACATATGTTAAGAAGGGTTGTAAAGCACAGGGGCGCAGCTGTTTATGTGATCAAGGGTTGCCACGGAAACCCAATAATTTATACTAATTTGATTTTTTCTATAGTGTTTTCAGAGTAATTTGTAAATAACCCATTTCGGCAACCACTTAAGTTTTATTTTTGGCAACCCTTTCAAAGTTTCATATGTTTTTGTTATTACATACTAAAACATTTACTATAGTAATAGTATGTAAATGTTAGTAAATATAAATTATATAGGCTAAAAAGTAAAGAGAAAACAAGTTTACTTTAACCGGGGGTTGTCTGCACTCACACAAGTATATATATTCAAGCGATTTACGGATTTGAACAGAGGGGCCTAAACAACTTTACTAACATCATGCATGTAATCAGAATTTTCCCAAGAATAAAACTACTAAATCGTCTACAATGACTCTAGACACCAATTCTATATATAGGATGCTATGACTGGCATACTATATTAGGATCCATTTTTCTGAGTTGTTGAATCATATAAATCTTTTAGCAGCGTAAGCTTCGATCATAATGATGAATACGGGCGGAACCCCCGGGTAACGCCCACGCGAAGTAGTTATTTATGTTGAGAAAGTGGACGATTGTTATGTTTTTATGCGTTTGGACCTAATTGTTTCTTTTATTTTTGCTGAAGGACCAAGTATTGTTATTTTAGGTGTAGAGAAGTACTAATACTCTACACATTATTTTCACGTATCTTGTTTTTGACAGTAAAAAATATAGCCCTAAAGTCTTTCTCTTTAAAGAAGGCTCTCTTAGTCCCATCCCTTTTCTTTATTTTCCCATCTTTTGCTTGTGTTTGGAGATTTTCTGTCTTTCCATCCACTTCGAATATTCAGGTATTCAACATTGGTATGCTCTGTCCTTCTTGGCTTGATTTTGAAACCCTAGTTATTCTTTTTACTCATTTTTATACACAAAAATACTTTTATATCACTGGAAAATACTCAAAACTCTCATCAAACTGAGATGGAGGATTTAAATAAGTGTATGGTACAGCTAATGCAGATCATGTCGACATGTGCACCACATCAAGAGCCGGCGGCCGACCGCATGGTGGAATCGCAGCCGCGGACACGCGAGCAACCGTGGGCCGATCCACGGCATGGCCGCTGTAGGTTTGGCGGGGGGCGGGTGGAAGGGCTGGAAGGTCGAGAAAGAACAGGTCGCAAGACGGGTCCGCGTGACTGGTATGGGTATGGGTATGGGTATGGTGATGGTAGGGTTGAGGATAATTATTATAGGCATATCCTTCACTACGAGGAAGAAGAACCATAGGAGAAGTAACCCAAAATTGGGGGTGATTATCGCAGGGAGCGCGAAGGGCTTATTGATAGCATGCAAAACCGCATTAAGGTAGATTTTTCAAAATTTTCTGAGGATGAAATCGCAAATTCCCTATGACGTTCGTGTGATGAATCTGGGTTCGGTGGATGAAGCTATTACATTTTCTCGTAGGTACGACGACAAATTACAAGCGAGTGATGGGGTAACCGAGGTGGGGGTCGCACGACCACCACGACTACAGTCACGGGCGCTCATGCCCTGGCTGTTGGAGGCAGAGGCGGAGCTGCCATGTGGTAGCGGGCCCGGTGTGGTGTTGGCGGGTGCGGTACCGAGGGTTGGACCAGGGGGACTTCGAAGTTTGACTCCGGCGGAGATGCCCGAAAAATATACGAAGAATTTGTGCTATAATTGTGATGAGGCGTATGTACCAGGTCATGGGTGCAAATCATCTCAGGTGTTTCTTTTGAGGAACGATGACGAGTGGGTTGAGGAGAAGGAGAAAAGGGATGCGGTTGTGCGTATCGATGCTTTGACTGGTGGTTTAGGTTCAGGTACTATGCGCTTTGTCGGCATTATTGGTTCACAACCGGTATATATACTTATTGATTCTGGTTCTACACATAATTTTATGCATAATGATGTTGCGATTAAAATTGGGTTGCCCGTGATAAAGATTGGAACGGGGGAGATTTGTTTGCGCTAGTGGGGAGTGGACCGGGGACCGAGAGCCAACTATCGGCTATCTCGGCCGAGCAGGGGGGCGGGCCGAATGGGGCCCTTGAGGGGGTGGATCCTGATATTGCTTTTATATTGGATGAGTACGATACTGTGTTTGAAGGTTCCTAAAGAGTTACCACCTTCGTGCGTTTTTTATCACTGTTTCACACAAATTTTCACCAAGTGCTGAAGACGGGAAAAATAAATACGAAGCAAAGTAAATTTTATTTATCAATTAATTTGCGGGTACAATTTCTGATAATTTCTAAAAGAAAATATAAAAATGAAAGTACTTGTATTCTTCTCTTCGAACAATTTGGTATGGCTCGAAATGCCGTTGTAGACTATTTGATGAATTTTGTTGAGTTTGCTGAAGTTGAGTAAAAATTTTCGGGTTTGATGAAAAACTTTGTAGTTTTGTTGATTTCGTTCATGATTTTGACGCTCCTCAGATTTGGGGAAGAACTTGAAGATTTTGATCTAAAGAAACGTGTTTTTACTTTTGTGTAGTCGTTTCTGAAGATCGAATTGCGGTTTGTTGTAGATTTCGTGAGTGGAGTTCTTCAGATTTGGTGAAAAATTTTGAAGACTTTGATTTTCATAAACGTCTTGCTTATTGCTTGTAGTCGTTCCTAAAGATCGAATGCCGGTTTGTTGTAGAAGTTCTTCAGATTTGGAGAAGTACTTGAACTCTTTGATTTGCATAAACGTCTTGCTATTGCTTGTAGTCGTTCCAAAAGATCGAATGACGGTTTGTTGTAGAAGTTCTTCTGATTTGGGGAAGAACTTGAAATCTTTGATTTGCAGAAACGATTTGCTTATTGCTTGTAGTCGTTCCTGAAGATCGAATGCCGGTTTGTTGTAGAAGTTCTTCAGATTTGGGAAAGAACTTGAAGACTTTGATTTGCAGAAACGTCTTACTTATTACTTGTAGACGTTCTTGAAGATCGAATGCCAAGTTTATTGCAGATTTATTGCAGACTTTGAAGGCGTTCGTTGAGGCCGGAGTGTGCAGAGCTTCTCCTATGAGTTGATCCCCTGACGTTTGCGGAGGAGCAGAGCTGATTTTCTGGCGACCGTTGAGCAGCAAAGCTGATTCCCTGACGGTCGTGGAGGAGCGGAGCTGATTTCCTGACGGTTGTGGAGGAGCGGAGCTCATTACCTGGCGGCTGTGGAGGAGCTTCTCTCCCTAGTCTTCAAGGCTTTTTTGATTGTGAAAATAATGATATCCCCACCCCTCTATTTATAGCTTTTGAGATGAGATTTTATTTGCAAGATCACCTCTTTAAGTTTGGGTCCATTATCTTAAAGATCTCATGACTTATGTAAATGAATCAAACTTATATTTATGTTTGAAAACATCACTAATGAGTACTATAATTTTAGTATCTCACTGTTTATACCACATTTAATGGTTTTTAGAGAAAAATAAATACATTTATTTTATATAAATTATCATCATAGATTTTATATGATGATAAAATATAATTTCTTTTTCGATTTTAAATTACTAATAACAAGTCTATTCTCAAACTGAGAAATTAGTAATTAATTAATATTTGATTTGAATGACAGGTGTCATATTTTTAGTAGACGTAAAATTTGCATGTGAACAATCACCGCATCCCATTGAAAGATGAGGCAGTTTCTTTTAATGTGGCTTCATATAGATACGTTCACTTTCAGAAGGATGAGATTGAGAGACAAGTGGCTGAGATGTTATAGTCATGATTAATAAGGGAGAGCTCGAGTCCCTTTTCGTCACCGGTTTTGTTGGTAAAGAAAAAGGATGGATCGTGGCATTTTTGTACAGATTACCGTGCTCTGAATGAGGTTACAGTGAAGGCCAGGTTTCCTATTCCGACAGTGGGTTCAATTTTTTACAAAGTTAGATTTGCGGGCAGGATACCATCAGATTAGAGTACGACCTGAGGATATTCATAATACCGTTTTTCGTACACATCATGGGCATTATGAGTACTTGGTGATGCCTTTCGGATTGTGTAACGCTCCCTCAACCTTCCAGGCCGCAATGAATACGGTATTCCAACCCTATTTGCGCTCTTTTATGTTAGTTTTCTTTAATGATATATTTGTCTATAGTCGCACGTGGGAGGACTACTTGGGCCATATTTGGAAAACTTTACAGGTTTTGCATGAAAATCACTTCACGATGAAACCATCTAAGTGTAGTTTTGGACAAAAAGAGGTAGAATATTTTGGACATATTATGTGTGGTGAAGGCATAAGGGTTGATTTGGCAAAAATTGAGGCTATGGTGGCTTGGCCGCGGCCCAAGTCCACCACGGCACTATGAAGGTTTTTATGGCTCATGGGTTATTATCGGAAATTCATAAATAAAAAATATGGGGTTATTGCACGGCCTCTGACTCAGTTATTAAAGAAGGGTAATTTTGAGTGGAATCCGGAAACAGAAGAGGTATTTGAGGCACTTAAACAAGCGGTGTCAACGACGCCTGTTTTGATTTTGCTGATAAGACTAATAGAGTCGTATTTTACTTCTATAATATTCAATGTTTTATACTTAATTTTATCCTAATTGTACTCATGTGTCTTATATTTTTATTTAGAAGTCAAATTAATTAAAGGACTTACATTAAAACAAGGTTAATTGGCTAATTTTGGATAATTTCGGTGCTATAGGAATAAATAATTCAGCCGACCCCCGATTGAGACAACCTAAGATGTTTTCGAATAGTTAGAAAGAAGATCTACAAGTTTCGTTTTTTGAGTTTTGACAGAAAACGACATTAAGGAGATCAAAATCACGTTTTAGGATACTGCCATTGCTTATTTGAGAATACAGAGCGCCAAATTGACAAACTTTTGGGGCTAAAAGGGTAATAAGGAAATAAAATATAGTTTTTAAAGATATTGCAGGGATATGACTGAATGACGAAGTAACTCTTAGCCAATAGGATGAAGACAAAGGATTGACTAAAATATTTATTTGTTTGGAGGACAAGTTGCAAGTTTTTGCCATATATATTCGGTAGTATCAACACAACAATTCACCAGACAACCGACACAACTATACAGCCGAGCTGCCCTCTCTCGATATTTATATTTATATTTATTATTTTGTTATGGCCCTGTGTGACTAAACTTTTATTATTGGTATAATCAAATTGACACTACAAAATAATGTTTAATTTAGTGAGAGTCAAAAACTGTCACAAGTCTGTCGATAATTTAAAATGTTGTCACAAATCTGTCGCAAATTGACTAAACTGTCACAAAGCCATCACAAAAACCGTCGCTAATAAGCTCGTAACAAAAAATACCGTCACTAATTCCTTAATATTATGGGATGTAATTTGTTATAATTATTCAATTTTTGGTTTGAGTATTGTTTTTTCTTTCATACTTATTTTAATTATCAATTCGTTTGATTACTAGGATGCATACTAGTTTATTAAGCGTTGCTGTTAAGTTAGATATTGAATCTGTAATTGTTTAATTTCTATAGCTTGTGAAACAGATAAGGTTTAATGATTATCTGGTTTGAAGTTATTAGATTTTATGAAGAACACTCAACTAGATTAAATACTTTCGCTTGTGCTTGTATAGTTTAGCTTTATCGATCTCTGTAATTATCAAAGCTACTATTAGATTAAATTTTAACCGCTTGTTTAGGGTTGTTTGACAGTAATGGTTTGTTAGTGTTAAGTAGTGGAGCCAAATGAGTTTTGGCCATATTTTCTATTTATCCCACATCACTTGAAATTGTAATATGACCCACTAAGGGTTCTATTTATATGCCCCAATATCTTGTATTTTAATTACACCTACACAAACACCTTTTACATATTATAAGTGAGAGAGTTCTAATTGCGAGAGAACCATAGCTTGTGATTAAGCTAGATTACGATTGTAATCCTCATTATAATAATATTAAGTGTCATGTGCAGCGGCCCGGAGACGTAGCCAATTTGGATGAACTCCGTTATCAAAGAGTGTGTGCTCGGTTTAAGCTTTCTGTCTTTCTCATTGTTCGCCTGATCGACCCAACAAGTGGTATCAGAGCTCGGAAGATCGATGGCAAAAGAAGACAGAACCCCACACAGGATCGAGAAATTCGACGGAAAGGACTTCGCATTCTGGAGAATGCAAATAGAGGACTACCCTTACGGGAGGAAGATGCATCAGCCACTTCTCCTTGAGGAAAGGCCGACCACGACCACCGAGGAGGTGTGGAAACTCTTAGACCGACAAGTGTTGTGAGTGATCCGCTTAACACTATCTAGGAGTGTAGCACATAACGTCGCAAGAGAGACGACGACGATGGGGATGATGAAGGTCCTCACCGACATGTATGAGAAACCATCCGCGAACAACAAGGTGCATCTCATGCGTAAGTTGTTCAACCTACGCATGGCTGAGGACACACCTGTCGCAAATCACGTGAACAAGTTCATCGACACCGTAAATCAGTTGGATGCGGTGGAGATAACTTTTGAAGACGAAGTGAGAGCCCTTATACTGCTAGCATCTTTACCGAACAGTTGGAAATTCATGCGAGCTGTTGTTAGCAACTCAATTGGAAAGGAGAAACTGACTTACAACGGCATCCGAGATCAAATACTCGCTGAGAAACTCAGGAGATTAGACATGGGTGAATGCTCAAATGATGGAGCAGCCTTGAACGTGGGTTCAAGAGACCGGGGTAAGGCCGGTGTATGGGACGTTAGAGGACGTTCACAATCACGAGGTAGAAGAGGGCAAAGCCGAGGCGGCAAAGATAGCGATCGAAGTAAGAAGAATCTTCGATGCTATAACTGCCAGGGTATGGGGCACTTCAGTCATGAGTGCAAGCAGCCGAAGAAGGGTACCGGCCGTGATCACATGGTTAATGTTGCGAGCGACGAGGATTCGGGTGACTGTTTATTGCTTGCCGAACAGAGAAATATAGAATCGTGGATTCTAGACTCTGGGGCATCATTTCACACAACCCCTCAAAAAGATTTATTTGAAAATTACACTGCGGGTAATTTCGGTAAAGTGTATCTAGCCGACGGAGAAGCGTTGGATGTTGTTGGAATGGGCGATGTGAAAATTCGCATTCCAAACGGGTCGGTATGGAAGCTAATGAAAGTGAGGCATGTTCCGAGGTTGACCAAGAATCTTATCTCAATAGGTCAACTCGATTCCAAAAGACACTCCATTTCGTTCAGCTGTGGAGCTTGGAAAGTTTCACGAGGAGCTATGGTGATAGCCCGAGGGAGTAAGGTCGGTACACTGTACTTGACCGATGAGGAGCGTACAATTACGACGACTGTGTCGCAAAACTGCTCGGAACTGTGGCATCGACTGTTGGGTTACATGAGTGAGAAGAGGATGAAGGTGTTAGCAAAGGACAGCAAACTTCCAGGCTTGAAGTCTGTCAACCTCGACATGTGCGAAGGTTTCATCTTCGGGAAGCAGAAGAAAGTGAGCTTCCGGAAAGGTGGAACAAGTGGGAGCTCGCGATGAAGGATGAGATGAAGTCACTTGAGAAGAATGTGACTTGGCAGTTAGCCGAACTACCCAAGGGGAAAAGGACACTGAGCAACAAATGGGTGTTCCGACTAAAGGAGGAACAAGATGGCTCAAAATGGTACAAGGCACGATTAGTAGTCAAAGGGTTCCAGCAAAAGGCAGGAATTGACTAAACCGAGATCTTTTCACCAATCGTAAAGTTGACGACTATTCGGCTATTGTTGAGCATTGTTGTAAATGCGAATCTTCATCTTGAGCAGTTAGATGTGAAAACTGCCTTTCTCCATGGAGATCTTGAAGAAGAAATTTACATGCTCCAACCTGAAGGGTTTGCCGAAAAAGGAAAAGAGAAACTGGTCTGCAAACTGAGGAAGAGCTTGTACGGGCTAAAACATTGGAATTATAATATGACCCACTAAGGGTTCTATTTATATGCCCCAATATCTTATATTTTATTTACACCTACACAAACACCTTTTACATATTATAAGTGAGAGAGTTCTAATTACGAGAGAATCATAGCTTGTGATTAAGCTAGATTACGATTGTAATCCTCATTATAATAATATTAAGTGCCACGTGTAGCGGCCCGGAGACGTAGCCAATTTGGGTGAACTCCGTTATCAAAGAGTGTGTGCTCGGTTTAAGCTTTCTGTCTTTCTCATTGTTCGCATGATCGACCCAACAATTAGATTGCTTGTTTCTAATAAGTTATAATTAAGGAGAGATGGGAAAATTATTCCAACGGTAAATATTCAAAACGTTAATTAATATATTTTTGCATCGATGATCAGTATTAAATTATCATGGTGGATGTTGAATTAGACAAATATTTGTGTCTGCCGATTAATTCCAATTATTATTATTTTAAAGTTGCTATTTCTTGTTTTTAGTATTTAAATAATACAACAAAAATCCCCCCTTTATATTTCAAGTTACAATAAGTAGACTAAATTCTCTCAGTGGATACTAAAATTTCTATCCGTTGTTCCAGTTGTTTTTAGGCAGTTAGGTTGCAAGGACTGAATAAAAAATTAAACGTACTTGAAAGTAAATTCACACGCACGTTTAATAACGGAGTTCACCCACTCCATGTGCTACGTCTCCGGGACACTCATGCAGATTAGAAATATTATAAAATCCTACAATACAAGACTCAAGACTTGTGAAAAACTCTCACATTCACTCTAGATTTTTCTGCCTATACTAGTACTGCTCCTACTATATAAATATCACTCAAAATATCAATGATATCCCACCATTGATTTTTTTTTTTTAAGTTCTCGCGTCTATCCTCTCAAATTTAACTTTTTTATATTTTAGAACACACAGATTTTACAAGCATAGCTACTATCTATTTATAATGACAAAAATACAATACTCTAAAATCTTCATAAATCTTTATTCTTATATGTTTACTATTCAGATCTTGTTGATTGAATTTAAGTCTTCTTATTGATCTCAATGTCTTTGTAATCCCATGAAATATTATTAGTCTTGATTGGACTCAATCTTCATTAAATAGCATGAAATAATAGATTGCTTGACAATAGGAGATATTTCCTTCAAAAATATCTACACAAGATAATATCTTTTTGACAATAAAATCATATTCTTATTTAAACAAATAACTCCATATATAATTTTAATCTATCTTGAATAAAATATTTCGTAAATAACAATATTGAAATTGTGATAAATACTTGCATAAGAATAGAAGATTTAGTTAGCACAATAAAAAGAACGTGGTAGTTATATTTTAAATACTGTATCTTTTAAACTAACCTCCATATAATTTAAAAAACCTTTCATTCTTTATCAACTAAATATTCTCCAATATATAAAAATGATTTCGTGCTTATATGAGAATATATTCTGCATATCTAAAACATAATTATCACATAATAATCATTCAAAGAATATTATGCAATTTGACAATAATCATGCATATCAGCAGATTATAACTATGGTTGCAACTGAGCTAGCAACTTCACCTGTAAACGTAAAATAGTCTTATCAATAATCATTTAGCTTAGATTACTTTGCTCAAACAAATTGACAACAAAGAGTTCAATAGGCCAGAAATATGTTGCTAACATGTACGATCCTTACTCCCGCTACTACATATTAATATTAAGAGTTTAGGTATATTTTTGGTTGCTTACGACAACACATCAATTGCTTGATTTTTTGACCAATTTTTTTATAGATACTGATGCTTCAACTACCGGTGTTGGTGCAGTCTTATCACAAAAGGGGCGTACTGTGGCATTCTTGAGCAAAGTCATTGGGCTTCCGAAGCTATCTTGGTCGACGTACGCTAAGGAAATGTTGGCTATTTTGGAGGCGGTCAAGTTGTGGAGGCCATACTTGGTAGGTACGCGCTTTATTATTCGAACTGATCAGCAAAGCCTGCGTTATCTTTTAGAGCAGCGCATTACGACACCAGAGCAACAGAAGTGGATCGCAAAACTAGTGGGATTTGACTATGGGATCATATACAAACTGGGACGCGAGAACAAGGCGACGGATGCTTTATCATGTCAGGAACGCACGGAAAAATGGGAGGCTGACAAGAACCTCGAGAGAAAGGTCAATCTTGAAGAGGAAGATAATGATGAATACGGGCGGAACCCCCCGGGTGACGCCCACGCGGAGTAGTTATTTATGTTGAGAAAGAGTGAGCGATTGTTATGATTTTATGCGTTTGGACCTAATTGTTTATTTTATTTTTGTTGAAGGACCAAATACTGTTATTTTAGGTGTAGAGGTACTAATACTTTACACCACATAATTTTCACGTACTTGTTTTTGCCAGTAAGAAATAAAGCCCTAAAATCTTACTCTTTAAAGAAGGCTCTCTTAGTCCCATCGTTTTTCTCTATTTTCCCATCTTTTGCTTGTGTTTGGAGCTTTTCTGTCTTCCAATCCCCTTCGAATATTCAGGTATTCAACACATAATCTGTATTTAGATGGTCTTTTTTACAATCCTAGATAAAGATAGATCTGATCTTATATATAGTGGATCATATAGATATTGTACGAAGCGATGATGGTTCTTATATAGTTTGGTTCTTGGTTTTTCTAGGTTAACATATTCTATGTTTAAGTAACTTGTGATCGCCAAAATAACATTACATTTTAAATAGTTATAGACAGATATAAACATTAAATTTTACATAAAATATAAAAGTTAAAATTAACATTGAGTATGCAAAAAATACAACATGATCTATGTAATAAGCATAGAAAACAACGACACGTATTTAAATAAATGTGAAGCATGTAAGAAATTTTACAGTATACCAAAAAAATTTGATTCCCATTTATGGTAAAATTAATTTATTGATCTTATTAATTTTACCATAAATATTCTCAACAAAGTAAGAGAAATTCGCATAAAAGTACATGCCTTCCGCACTCATCTTTGAAACTCCTGTTTTCACCCATTTTATTGTGTATCCGTAATTCTTTTCGATCTTGTCCATTTCTTTTCTTCATTTTAATGATTATTATTGAATATTTATGTTTTTATGACACTTCTAGCTATATACAAGGGTCGAACCTTGTAGGGAAGGCAACCTTTTTTAAGGCATGAATCTACCAAGGCCAATATTTTAGACCATACCATAAACGGTCTCTCATAATTTCGGAATAAGAAAGATAGCTCTTTTGGATTAGTTGGGAATAAACAACATTATTCTCTCAGTTTTTGGGCAATATATTTTCATTTTGGATGGCTAGATGGGAATACTGTATGCATATTTCGAAAGAAAAAATCCATTTTTAGATTTATAAAAGAAACTGAACAAGTCAAAAATCATGTGGAACTCAAGTATAGTCATCATGTATTCAACAATTAGAAGTTGCATATAATCTGAATGAAGAAATGAATAGTATGAATAAATAAGTTGAAATTCAATGTTGGCCACCGAAATTAGAGATCACATCAGACCAGTTTAAAAATTCGAAAGATGAGTAAATAAGCTTCTGCTTAATAACCTTCGGTATATTCATAACAAAGTTATGCTCCCTTAAGCCTTTATTCCCAAAAGGTGACACTTTCTCCGATTGTTTATGCATTTCACGATTGTGTATACGATTCCCATGCTTCCGTATATACTTTTCACGATTGGGTATGTATTTTTCGCAATTATGTATGCACTTTGCCGGAGCTCTATCACTTCGCGAAACTCTAGCGATCTCGCCATAAGTGTGTACATATTTTCCACGAATGTGTATGCATTTAATTCACAATTGTGTACCCAATTCACCAGAGCTCCGATGATTTTTCTGGAACTCAGGAGGACCACCACCGCCAACCCTCGGACAAGTGGTGGGTGAAGGAACATGGAAAAACTTTAATTATAATTGAAATTGATAGGGGATGGAGAGTTGTCTTAAATTAAGGTGGATTTAAGATGAGAAGACCGAGAGTTATATTTTTGATAGAGAGTGCTTAGATAATATTTTTTTTTAAATGTAGTTTGAAGAGCGATAATCACTTTGGAGTTTCATTTTAATCAATTAAAAAAGAAAAACCAGTGCATCTTTTTAAAAAAGAATTTTCTATTAAAAACATTTGCAATATTCTCAATTTTTTTAGATAAGTAAAATAATTGCTCGTAATTAAGAAAAAGACTACCAAAAACATATTTCTGGTCTGGCATAAATAACATAGTATTAAAACTATGTAATACCTAACAAGAGAAAAATGGCTATAACAAGCTCTTGTTGTGTCTGCCATTTTCAACATGTTGAGAAATCACTATGTAAATTTCAAAATGATATTTCTTGGATCAAAATAAACAGTACACAATATAAATAACACATGCCAAATTAATTATAGACCCTATATTGCAATACAAATAAAAATTTAAGAAATATTTTAGGATTGACATTAACAAATCGATACCAGGGATTTGACACCGTACATTTGGAGGTGGCTCCTTTGCTAGTAATAATTGAACAGAGGAAAAAGAAGAAGTATTGTGTCTTGAAGTTCTCCAACATACTCATATTACATGTATATTCTATTTCATATACCTGCGGGTCCCAAAAAATGTGTATGAAGGACTAAATAATCTCTCAAAAGAAAGAAAAAATACTCGAAAAAAGTAAAAAAAAAAGTACGAAAAAGCCAAAACGAGCAAAACCTTTTCATGTTATAAGTTTTGATCCCACATATATATGTTGTTTTGCTGCTTTTTTGTTATGTTTGTCTTAGAATAGCTTATTGCCTAATAGTTTGATCTAGAAAAGCCCAGATTTTGTTGTAAACTTCAGGAGCTTGGTAATTAACTTAAAGCTTCATTTAAGAAAGCACTTTGCAAGAAATAAATGTTTGCGTAGTTAAAGGAATGCAGTCTTTCTTTTGAGGAATCATGATTTGTCTCTAGTTAATTTTATTAAGTGCTTATCAACATATAATTTGTGAATGAGTATTGTTACAGCTACCCAGAAACATATATAACAACTTTACTCGCTGACGTGGCGGATTAAGTGGATCAATTATAAACAAAATGAAAATATTTTTTTAATATCAAAACAAAAATTATTGGTACACTTCATTCGCTATATCAGCGGTTAAAGTTTTTGTGGGTAAGTTTTTTAGATTGCAATATGCACATATTTGATCGACACAACATTAATTTATTTTATGCCCAGATGCAGATTTTATTCAATGTATGCCTATTGGTCTTCTTTGTGTTCAAGACCATGCCATAGATAGGTCGACTATGTCAACTGTAGTTCTTATGTTTACCAGCGACTTGGATCTTCCATAGCCAAAATAACCTTCATTCCACAAAATTATGGTTCGCTATGGGCTAAATATACAACCCACTCCAAAGTTCTACGCCGAAGTTGATAATAATGTTGATGATAAAGTTGATCTAGCTGTATTGTTAGCTATAAATGGTCATACACATGTACATAATCAACAATATCGTACACATCGGCACACTGGATCGCAAAGAGGTGAAGGCAATATATGCATAGGACACCAGATCTTGAAATAAAGACGAAATCAGTTTGATTGCTTTTACACTGCACTGATTGTTCTGAAAATTAATTGGTTTTTACTTTTAGGTAAGGTTGAATTATTTCAACTATCGAAAAACTGTATTAGGTGTTAGGACCTAGTTTGTAGGTCATAACGATCTCACCTTATTGTCATTGTATTTGCAAAAAAGACTTTGACATTCTTTATACTTAAAGTGTTTATTGATCTAATGAAAGTTTGTTATTGAGTTGTTGAAAAATGCAGGTTGGTGGGGTTTCAGTTGTAACTGAGAATTGCGACTGAAACGGATCATATTTTGTCAGAGTTAATTCTTCTAATATATATTTCTTATATTTAGATTTTATTTATGCAGATATGATGGACATGGAATAAGTACGTGCTATGAGAAAAAAGGATACTAAAAATAATATTGCACAAATGTCAAATCAAAACAAAAAAAAATAAGAAAAGAAACACAATCAATTTAAAAAAAAAAATGAAAAAGTATAATGCTGATCTTTACTTTGATTAACAAGGACAATGGAAGATATTTCAAGATTGACAAATAACGAAATTGAAGATTAAAAAAATATATTATTCAGTTATATATTTATTATTTGGTTAGAGATAAATATGTTATGCGTATACATTTTTTATGGACGTGTATATATGTGGGTACATGTTTATTGTAATATGCATGTGAAATATACTTCATAGACAATATAGAGAGATACACATAAGTTTTAAAAAATACAATACTGGTAAGAGAATATTAATGGTAGGATGTCATTAGTTTTTTGAGTGATAGTTGAGGGGTAAGAGTATTGACAGATAGGCATATACGTGAGAGAGTCAAGTTTTGAGTCAAACATTGTAAAATTTCCCAATATCACATTAATCTGAGTAAGGGTTTCGGAGAATTAGAATCGGTCGAACTTCATCATCAAACGTCTTGTGTTCATCTTTAAGTTTTATTTATTAACTCGGCCAGAAACTTTCAGTTACAACTGAAACTGCGTAATAGCACTCGGAACTCCGGATAAACGTTTTTTTCATTAACTATATCAAAATAAAATATAAATGAGTTACACCAATTAGTTTCCAAAAAGAACACCATTCAATATGCAGAACTTTGTGGAACCAAATGCAAACCGGTGCTTTCCATGACTTTTTCCGGTGTTTTTTTCCCACTGCAAATCAGATTGTCCCGATGGTTTTACTTATGCTATTTTTTGGACGCTATCAGGTATTTCGAAGGCGCCCTCCTTTTGTTAGACCCTCACCTGTTCTAGATGCCACGTTTTTAGAAACAAGCTTGAAACCTTCGGATTTCGTGTGGGCATTTTTTTTATTCATGATGGTTTAGCTTGTGGTAACTAAAAAACCATCGCTCTTTCTCAATGAAAAAAGGAAAGAACCTTTTAAAAAAATCTAAAATTTCAAATCTTGTAACAGGCCGTGAATTGGGAGATCATACATTTATATATGCAAGCATGGAATTACTAACGTAGTCAGAATGATTAACAGAACTTTTTCTTTCCCCAAAAAGGATTTCTAACAAAATAAGCACTTAGAATAAGAGTTTATTGATTTCTAACATACAAAATTTGAGGATAAGCTCCATGGAAATAATTTCAAGCAATTATTAGCAAAAAATCAGAGATTATTTAGTCTTTTTATTAAAACTTTGCTTACACTGACACACTGAGAACTCTCAGCCAGATTCATTGTACGTTCATCACAGGAATGTTAGTCATTCATTGTACGTTCATCACAGGAGTTTTGCATATCTTTATTCCAAGTAAACTGTTTTGCAGGCGTTAGCAAAAAATATACATGCGTCGAAATTGAACATAGTATATATAAGATTAATCGGAAACTGATACCATTTTAAAAAAATTATAAGCTTTTAGCATATATTTTTTATTAACATAAGTTACCGTATTTAAACATTTTAATTTGGTT
Source organism: Primula veris (assembly GCA_963682055.1). Taxonomy (NCBI): domain Eukaryota; kingdom Viridiplantae; phylum Streptophyta; class Magnoliopsida; order Ericales; family Primulaceae; genus Primula; species Primula veris. Next base: position 33,360,826 of record OY821742.1, on the reverse strand, counting down.
TTGATACCATATACTCTAAATATAAAAGAGATCTAAATTATTTTTTATATCATTAACCCAAAATAGTTTCTCTCTCTAAAATAATACTCCACCAATCCCACCACCGCCTCCGACGATTCACTACGAATCTGGCCGGAGTTTGGCCATAGAAGAAAGCTTTATTTCTCTCTCCTTCTCTATCGCCTTTATGTCTATATATATATATATATATACATACATATATATATATATATGTATGTATACATACGATCTATATGTATGTAAACGATCTATTTGTATCTATATATAAGATTCAGATATATATATGGATTGTGGGTATTTATGCATATGATCTATATGTATTTATACATATATATATATTTTTATATATATATATCATATCTGTATTTATATATATAGCAGACGTGGCGGATATGGCGACAGCGACGTTGTGGCAGCGGTGTTGGTCTGTGGTGGCGGCGGTGTGAACAGGCTGGGCAGTTAGAACGAGGGACTGATTTTGTGAATTCACAAACTTGTTGTTTCAAATCGGTCCTTGGTTATTTTTCAAAACAATTATGGACTAATCATGTGAATTCACCAATTACAATTGAACCCCTCATTTTATTATATTATCCATTAAGTCATCAAAAAAATTATATTAAATTTTGAAAAAAAAACTTATAAATTGTAAAAAAAAAACGTATTAGATTGTTAAATTTTTTGTATTAAATTGTCAAAAAAATTAAATTATATTGTTAAGAAATTTATATTAGATTGTCAAAAGAATTGGATTCAATTATCTATTATATTGTCATAAATTGTATTAAATTGTCAAAAATTTTGTATTAGATTGTCACAAAAATTATATTAGATTGTCAACAAAAATTGTATTAGATTGTGAATTTTTTATTTTTATTTTTGGATTTTTGTAAAAAATAAGTTCTTGGATTTTTTAAAGAATTTTTTGGAATTTCTTAAAATCTTTTGATTTTTTTTCATATTTTTTATTTTTTCCCAATTTTTATAATTTTTATGGGATTTTTATTTTTTCGAATTTTTATATTTTTTTTTGAGTTTTTTACTTATTTTTTTATTTTTTAGTAACGCCGGAGACCGACAGTCATTGTCGGAGACCGGTCAATGGTCTTGGTTAAATTTTTATTGGGCCAAATATTTTGTACTTATATGTATTAGCAATAGGGTATTAATTTGCAATAATTAGTTTGAAAGAGTTACTAACTCCTAAATAAATAGTTTCAAATGGTACCCACCAAAAACTCGGCTCATTGGTGGCCAATCACCCTTTAATAAAAAATTTGTTCATAGGTCACTACTCTCCTAAAATTTTTAACTTTAGCCCACCTTAATAATTCAAAAAACAGATTTTATGATGTTTTTTTTACACTTTAATATTTTTTTTAACTTAATAATTCAAACAAATAATAAAAAAAACTAAATTCTTTCAAAAAGTGATTATAATATTTTTTTTAGCTTAAAAACAGTTTTTAAGCTTTTTTTTTTATATTTTAATATCTTTAAAAAAGATATTATAAGTTCTTTTTTAAGCTTAAAAAGATGTTAAAACAACTTTTAAACTCTTTTTTATTAGGTCATGTGATTAGAACTTAAAAAAAATTGGACACATGACATCCACTCAAAAAATCTTATGAAAAGTGACTTGGATATAATTATCTCTCAAAAACTCACTCGTTATACTAACATGCTGAGGCAGCCCAAGCCTAAGATTTTAGCCTTGGTCAAAAGCAAATGAAACTTTTTTATGGGCAACATATTCACAACTTGTATATGTTATTGTGTAGTTATTATATATATATGTGTAGCCTAAATTGTTAGGTTTTCAATCTTACTCAGTGCAGACACTTATTCGAGGCACACCACAGTGGTTTATTTTTTAAATTTTCTAACAATTTGCCTTTTTAATACAATTACAATTGTTGTATGAGCAACCAAAAAATTTCGAGCCTTGCGCAATGTTTGGTGTCGGGTCGCCCTAGCTAACATGGCAGATGCACTTCCAAAATGTAACGAGCCTAATATTACAGAAATAAAGCTACCAGGGAAGCTAAATTTTTAGATAACTATGTCCCTGCTTCCTATTTAAAACATGCAGACACCATGGGTCATATGTACAACACAATACTCAGTAGATTACGAATTCTGCAATTTCACCTAAAGATACACCAGCATTCTCCTTCAATTTCTTCAACAGAAGGTTCCTTTTTCTCAGCCATTTACTGCAACTAACCATTTTCTCCTCTTGTCCATCGAAAATAACGATCTTTAAAAAACTCCGGAAATTTGTGAAACCCTTGAAAAGTAAGCCAGATCCTGATTGGAAGAAGCTTGCTTTTAGGATCGTTTGCTTTTGAGTTTCTTCCACGTTTTCTCTTTCTACCTCTCCTCTTGTTCATCAGCTCCCTATTTCGAAGCAGATCAACTTGTTGCATTCGTGTAAAGAATTTAGCATTTATTCACACATTTATCTCTTAAGAGGACAATGTGGCTTCCATGAAGGAGGAGGTACAATTCTACATATGCCATACGACTCTGCTTGTGGGCATATCTGAACGTAACCAAGTGTATGTTCAAACTTCTATTTTGAATCATAAAAGGTGTTCGATTAAAGAGTGAATAAATCGTATCTAGTTTGTCTGTCACGCCCCGGATTCTGTAAAACCCGAGTTGTGAATATAAAAATGAGTTTTAAATAAATAGATAAATGTAAATCAATTAATCACCACAGAACACTTCCAAGTCAACACATCCAAGTTAACACATTTCATTTCCAATACAATTCAACAACGAATGCAGTTACACACCAACACGTAAACAATAAAACAAAAGGTGACAATCGCAATAAGATACATTCGGTACACAAACACAATAATAATCCATTTTTAAAGATGAAGTCAATTTTATTCAATAACACAATCGCCAAACCAACTTGTCACTTATCAAACATTCGATACATAACATAATAGTAGTACTAACTTAGTCGAGCAATTAAATATAATAGAGGAATAACCACACAAGTCAAACAAATACAAGAATTAAGCCACTTAAAGTTTAGATTGGTTTCTTCCCCATTACCAAAACAAACGAGAGCTCGTTCGTAAAAATATATCAAACTCGAGCCGAAAACCCACCGATCACTCAGAACCAGATCTGGAAAGCCTAATAACAGTCTATAAACAGCCCCTAAACGTAATTAAAATGAACTAACAATTAATAAAACAAATATAAATTTGGACTATTATTAAAATCCTAAAACTGGGTTTTTATAAAAGTGAAAATTAAAGGAGAAGGCTTACACAGATAGATAGATATCGATGAGTATGTTAAGAAAATATATTTGATTGCGAAAAACGGACACCCGAAGACCTCGATATCAACCTCCGAAGCGGCTGTCCAGAAAGCCACCACCTCTGATACCCATCATCGCCGACCCTCCGACTGTCGACGACCTGGTCATCGCCGGTCTGGTTTCTCTCTCTCCAGCGACACTTTCTTCGTCCTGTATTCTCTCTCTATCTCATTGTTCTATATCATTCTATTATAAAAAGTCAAACCAAGTCAAATGAGTCTGCCCAATTTAGCCAATTTTTTCCAAAAATACATATACACTTTTATATTAATTATAATAATACCATACTCACATAAAAATATAAAAAGTAAAAACTAATAAAATTATTTATCACTCTTAACAACCTAACATTCTTTTAAATCTTAAATTATGTTTTTTTTTGTATTATCCACATATTTATATCATAACTATACATATTTTCTATATTTTTATTGCATTACGCGCCGCACACGCAACGTATGGGGCACGATTACTAGTATGTATATATGTATTCAATGTATGTGTCTATATATACTCTGTATATATGTGTGGTTGTGTATGTATATAAGTATATATATATATGTATTTAACTATTAGATTTTAAGTAAATTACTAGTTTAGTCCACATGATTGTCATTAGCTACTTGAACACCCAAAATTATTTTACATTTGCTATTTAATATTACATAGATTCCATATAAAAATAAATACACACACTAAATTAATATCATTATTTAATTAATAAAACCAATAATAAACACTGAAATTCTGAGCCGTTACATTCTTCCCAATTTTAAAAAAAATTCGTCCCGAAATTTAGCACGGACAATGGTCGTCAAAATCTAATAGATTAAGGAACCGGTTTGAGGAGTGAAGAAAATCTAGGTTCAACATGATAGAAAGGGAAACGAAACGTGGAGCAACCATTAAAATTTCACGAAAGGTCATTTACAATTCCCACCCGAGAGAGATCACACACTTTATGCTACCGTATTCACATTAAAAGATGTATTTACAGCCAAACAATGCATGTTTCCGTATATAAAACAACATAAATACATATTCATTTACTAAAAAAACGGAATCACCTCATATCACAATTGTATGACAAATCTCATTAAATCATCCCACAAATGTCTTACTCAAACTAATTAACAATGCTATTCAAGAGAGAAGGGACTGTTAATGTTTATGAATTCTATAGGGAAACCAAATAATATATCAAACGGTACTTTTAAAAACCTCTGTTTTTGAAAATATTTAAAATCCCCCTTTAATTATGCCATTGGTTCTAAACATGTGATGTAACCAACACTACTCAATGAGCAGCTCCAGATTTTTTTTTTGGAGCTCTGCCGCTCTCTTTCAACCTTCATTGTGTATACAAGCAAGCTAATAGCCTAAAAACTCACTTTTGGGGTTAGTTGATTTAAATATCTATGAAAGAAATGTGATGGTATAATGCCCTGTGCTACCACAACGAGTTCAGACTACAAACTTTCTCAACATAGTTTCGATCTGTATCGTCAGTGCATAAGTACAGAACAAATGTCTGTATAACACATGCATTGTAAAATCGGACTTAGCATGGAAGGAAGAGAAGCAGAACAGCAGTAACTTAGAAAAAAAAAAGGTTCTGGTAAGACGACACAACAGCCCTGATTTATGAATCTATAGACTTATTCTTTAGAAAAATTTGAGAACACTCTTTAATTATAGAAATAGCCACTAGAAGTGAATAAACAGTTCACTTGAAAAGGTCCAAAATGATGATCACCATCACAACAATGTTCACCCAATTACCATATTTACATATACGTGTCACAAAAACTCATTGCAATATTATTCTCTTAGTCCTTACACATACATCATGTACACTTACCAACATAACCAAACGAAAAAAAAAAAAGAATTATAGAACACCGAAAAATTATTAAAAGGAAATTCTCACAACAATTCGTCAAAACTCAAATAAAATAATAATATATTTTTATCACTATATCAACGTTCTCCCGAAGACCGGTAGCTAGTCGGTACCTTGTTCTTCCATCAATATAAAATCCAATCCAATATCATCGTACTCATAAAGACCGGTAGCAAATCGGTGAATCATGTATCCGGTGATATAATAAATAAGAAAACTCTTCATCTGCAAGTTTTATCGCGTCCGATTAACTCACAAATGATTATACTTTCAAAACTCACATAAATATATAAAATACATACACGAATATCACGCCTCAACAAAATTTAGACAATAAAAGAAAACTATTACTTTTGATCAATTCAATACCAAGAACCTTCACCCCATGCCAAACATTGGAACATAGTTTTTAGTAATTATGATTAAAATAAATATAAAAGCAAAAAATGAATTACGAGACTATAATCACTGATATAGACACAAATCACATGCACATTTCTCAATTACGATACACATATCACTTAAGTCGTAACAAATAATTATAAAACAAATATATTACCGTCTATCCATAAAAATGCACCAAATGGTAGATTCGTAAATTCCAACCAACTCTAGTAAACATATAGTACACTGACCACTTCACGTCTTTCCATGTCTTCACTATTTCATAAATCCGAATAGAAGAATTTAAATAATATACTTAATATATATATATATAATATATCACACTTACAACGATCATACATCCATAATACTTATCAAAAAGTTAATTCCTACATAATTTAATTCGGCTACAAAAGACCAAAGAAACTGCAAACATGAGGCAAACATGAGATTTTTTCCCTATCCTTGACTTATCACAAAACCGGTTTGCACTTAACTTAAAGGGAGTGAAGTTTCTGAAAACTCTGGAATAATTGATATTCCTTCCTCTATTGTGTTTTCTAAGAAAGGGCTAGCTGATGGTCATGTCTTGGACATTCCTAGTTTTAAAAATCAGCAAAAACTGCAACTCCTACTCTTGGTCTCACCTCTATTGCAACTACCAGAATTGTAAATTTTGTTGAAGTTTATGTGTGTAGAAACCCATTCATTCCCCACTAAAAGGCCTATTAGTAAGGAAGGAGAGGGGTATATATTAATCTTGGCTTTATCTATGCCTCAACGATTTGGGACTATTCCAGCACTCCCCCTCACTTGTGGGTTGGTCAATTTCCGATAAGCCCAACAAGTGCAATCAACAAATCGGGTGGAGGTGGCCCATCATACAAACGGGCTAGCCTTTGGCTCTGATACCATGTAAATATAAATGAAAGCAGAAAAAGGACACGGAGATTTAACGTGCTTCGGCTGAGCCTACGTGCACGGGTATAAACTAAGTACATACCCATTAGGGTTGTCTCCATCTCTTTATATAGTAGTGTGTAATAAGCATGTGACATATCTTGGAGATTGCCACCGCCATAATTAGAATATTACAATATCAATCATCATTATATACAATATCAATTAACACTCCCCCTCAAGCTGGAGCATATATATCATATGTTCCAAGCTTGTTACAAATGTATTTAACCCGGGCTCCACTCAGTGCTTTTGTAAATAGGTCTGCTAGTTGGTCTTCTGTCTTCACATGACTAGTCTTTATGATATAAACCATAATATTTTCTCGAACAAAATAACAATCAACTTCTATGTGTTTAGTTCTCTCGTGAAATACTGGATTGTTAGCAATATGGATGGCAGCTTGATTATCACAAACCAGATCCATAGGTCTTGCAGATTTAAAACCAAGTTCCTCTAAAATATACTTTGACCATATCAACTCGCAAGAGGTGTGAGCCATTGCTCTATATTCTGATTCCGCACTTGACCTGGCAACAACATTTTGTTTCTTGCTTTTCCATGATACAAGATTTCCACCAACAAATACACAATATCCTGTAGTCGACCTTCGATCAAAAGGACACCCAGCCCAATCAGCATCAGTAAATCCCCTAACATGGATATTGTCGTGATTACGGTATAACAGTCCTTTTCCCGGTGCTCCCTTAAGATATCTTAATATACAAATGACGGCATCCCAATGATTTGTCCTGGGAGACGACATAAATTGACTGACAACACTAGTAGCATAAGAAATATCGGGTCTTGTTATCGTTAAGTAGTTTAGTTTACCAACCAGCCTTCGATAATTTTCTGGATTATTTAACAGGTCGCCTTGGTCTGGCATAAGCTTAGTGTTAGGATCCATAGGAGAGTCGAGTGGTTTAGCTCCCAATAATCCTATCTCAACTAATAGATCCAATACATACTTTCTTTGTGAAAGCGATATCCCCGAGCAAGATCTTGCAACTTCGATATCAAGAAAATACTTCAATGCATCGAGATCTTTTGTGTGGAATTGACGGTTTAAGAACAATTTTAATCTTTCAATACCTTTCGAATCATCACCGGTAAGGACAATATCATCTACCTATACCAATAACACAATTCTACCAGCCGGTGAGTGGTGATAGAAGACAGAGTGATCAACTCCATATCGCTGTAAACCGAATTGCATAGCAGCTTCACTAAACCTCCCAAACCATGCACGCGGAGACTGTTTCAAACCATATAATGCCTTCTTTAAATGACAAACCAAGCCATACTCCCCCTGAGCAACAAACCCAGGAGGTTGCTCCATATATACCTCTTCTTGTAAATCACCATGAAGGAATGCATTCTTAATATTCAGTTGATGCAATGGCCATGAGCAAGATGCAGCTAACAAGATAACAAGACGAACCGATGTTAGTTTAGCAACCGGGGAAAAAGTCTCCATGTAATCCAAGCCATAAATCTGAGTATATCCTTTAGCTACCAGTCGAGCTTTTAAACGATCAATCGTACCGTCAGAATGGACTTTTATCGTATATACCCATCGACATCCGACTATCGTTTTCCCTTTAGGAAGAGAAACAAGCATCCAAGTACTATTTTCACGAAGAGCAGACATTTCGTCTTCCATTGTTGCTCGCCATCCAGCATGTGACAATGCTTCAAAAACAGATTTAGGAATAGAAACCGATGATAGGGATGTGATGAAAGAATCATGAACAGGTGATAAATGATCATAAGTGACAAAATTAGAAATCGGATGAGAGGTACATGCACGTTTACCTTTACGAATAGCAATTGGAAGAGTATCGCCTATGGAAGGATCTGGAGACGTCGAGGACGAGGGCGAAAGGCTTGCATCATTAGAAGGAGGTTCACTTATCGAACAATTTGGACGGCGGCCATACACTTTTACGTTTGTGGGCCATACACGACTCGAAGGGCCTAGAGGATGGGAAAGTGATGATTCGGGAATATTTTCGGAGATAGATCGAGATAATGGCATCGGCGGTATTACTGGAAGTGGTAGAAAATCATTAAGAGTGGTGGAAGTGTAACTTTCACTGAAATATGGGGTTGACTCGAAAAAAGTGACATCAGATGAAGTAAAAAACTTACATAAAGTGGGACTGTAACACCGATAACCTTTTTGAGTTCATGAGTAACCAAGAAATACACATTTAATAGTACGAGGGTCTAATTTGTCAATTCAAGGTGAAAGTTGATGAACAAAACATGTACAGCCAAAAATACGAGGAGGTAGAGGAAATCGTGAAATGTGAGGAAATAATATAGATTGCGGGGTTTGACCTTTAAGGACAGAAGATGGCATACAGTTAATTAAATGGCACGAGGTGAGGACAGCGTCACTCCAAAAATGTTTAGGGACATTCATTTGAAACATTAGACATCGAGCTGTTTCAATTAAGTGTTGATTTTTTCTTTCGGCAACTCCATTTTGTTGAGGAGTATAAGAGCATGAAGATTGGTGAATAATACCAGAATTGTTCATAAACTCTACAAAGGGTTGGGTAAAATACTCTTTTGCATTGTCACTACGAATTATGCGAACAGATAAATTAAATTGAGTTTTTATTTCAGCACAAAACGAACAAAAAATAGAAAACAACTCATAACGATTTTTCATTAAATAAATCCAAGTGGTTCTAGAAAAATCATCAACAAATGTAACGAAGTAACGAAATCCCAAATTCGAAATGACACGACTCGGACCCCAAACATCAGAGTGTACTATCATGGATGGAGCATCTACCCTTTTATTGATCCAGGATGGAAAAGAAACGCGATGATGCTTCCCTAACTGACATGACTCACAATTTAAAGATTTGACATGACTCAAACTAGGAACCGACTGTTTTAACTTATCGAGTGATGGATGTCCCAAACGAAAATGAATCTCTAATGGAGAGGCTGCAATGTGACAAGCAACTAAGGGAAGTGAATGCTTGTTAAATCGATAAAGACCTCACTCTTCACGCCCTACGCCAATCGTCCTCTTTGTCTTCAAATCCTGAATGGTGACAGAATGAGGAGAAAATGTCACTGAACAGTTTAAGTCTTTAGTTAATTTGCTAACGGACATTAAATTGAAAGGAAAAGATGGTATATATAAGACTGAGGATAATTTGACACAAGGACTAGGATGATCAATACCAATACCATCAACACTGGTGGTAGCTCCATTTGCCAATGTAACATTAGAAAGATTTTTTGAATGAAGAATATTACTAAAAAGATCAATCTTACCAGACATATGATCCGTAGCACCGGAATCAATAACCCAAGGAGATGGTAGAGAGGAATTGGAAGAACAGCATGCCACTGGATTACCTTTATGAGCGTACGAAGCAATAGGAATAGAAACCTGCTGATCAGCTTGGTACTTTTGGTACTTTAAATAATCCTCGGGTGAGATACTGACTAATTTCGATGTCCCAGAAGCATGTTGTTCATTGACAGCATTGTTAGCTACATAGGCTGGTTTACCATGTAAATCCCAGCACTTATCTGCTGTATGGTATAGTTTCCCGCAATGCGTATATTTTTTCAGAGCGCGTCCCCCCTGGTCACTAGTGTGAGTACCGCGATTATCATTCCGGTGATTTGTATGACTGATACCCCGATTATCGAAACGATTTCCATACAAGTTACGACTGTCGATGTGATTTCCATTCAAACTTCGATTATGATTAGGAGCAAAGGAGGATTGTGGTAATTGAGTCGCCAAAGCGGATCGATCGGAAGTTATATTAATTGCCGGCTTTTGACATACAGCCTGTGACACCCGAGCATAAGTTTCACCTAGGGATGGTAATTCAGCTCCACTTAGAATCTGCGCTTTTATTGGCTCAAATTCTGGTTTTAACCCTGCAAGAAATTTCAGAACATACATCTGCTCTCTTTGCTTATTCATTTTTTTAACATCACCAGAGATGGGAAGAACAACGTTAAGTTCTTCATGTAATCGTTTAACCCCTGCATAATAATCTCTAACAGATTTTTCACCTTGTTGTAACTCGAAATACTCGCTAGATAGATCATACATACGCGACAAATTACTCGAAAATAACTCAGTGATATAAGTCCACAGTTCACTACAAGTTTCAACATGGCTGCACATATCTAAGATATTAGGGTCCATAGAATTCCACATTAAACTAACAATCCAAGCATCATCCTTACTCCTGTTGTTATCCTCTTTTGAATTGTTTTCGGTTAGATGATTTTCTTTTCCTTGACCAGTTAAAGACATTTTAATAGCTCTAGCCCATTGTTGATAGTTATCACCATTTAATTTAATAGTAGTGAGTTGCATAGGCATATGAGACTTTTCCATATTATAATAACCAATGAGCAAAACTCAGCGAAAACACTTAACAAACCCAGAAAAAAGACGAATCGCAAACCAAACAGCCAACGAACAGATTTTACCGAAGACAAAATAAATAAAACCAAATACCAAATACCAATTGAACACAGATCTGAAACAATATAACCTGGTTTAAGCTAAAAAAGGGAGCAGCGACAACAAATACGTGTCGAAAACAGTCGAGGTGACGATAAACAGACGAAAATACGCAGATAACAGTTTGCGTAAACATTGAAAAGAGATGGGCAATTGTACTCGAAAGGATAGAATTTTTATTTTTATTTTTATTTTTTTTGTAATTTAGGGTTTGTGTATAGCGGCGGCTAGGGTTTGTGTATAGCGGCGGCTAGGGTTTTATTATAATGACGGTTAGGTTAATTAACCTGCTCTTGATACCATGTAGAAACCCATTCATTCCCCACTAAAAGGCCTATTAGTAAGGAAGGAGAGGGGTATATATTAATCTTGGCTTTATCATTGCCTCAACGATGTGGGACTATTCCAACAATGTGGCTCAAAGAATGGAAGAAATCAAAGAAACTAGGATGACTTTCGACAAATAAGTATTTTCTCTTCAGGTTCTTTTAAAGAAAAGTTGGGAATTCTTGGGTAAAAATACTACTGTTGATAAAGGATATCATTTTGATTCCACTTACCAATATTGAAAACTATGTTAATGAAGATGGTTCCTTAAAGGAAATTGCAACTGCTAAAAGTAGCAAAGGGAAAAAGGGCAGGGGTGCATGTACAAAGAAGAAAGTTGCTGCTACAAGCAAGGGTATTCAGATTTACAAATCAAGTAAAGGTCAGTCTGTTGATAAAGAGGTTGCTGCTAAAGTTGGGAAAGATACAGCAAAAGAAGAAAGATGTTCAGAAAGAGAAGCTGACACTGGCAAAGAAAAAGAGACGGTATGGGGAACGTGAAGCAATGATATGAGAATATGATAGTTACTCTAATATAGTTAAACCTACTAGAACTAAGTAGACTATGGTGACAAAAGTTCATTGCACTATATTTTAAATAAAATAAACTCAAGGATATAATGTATATTTTAAGTATTGGGGTACAAAAGAAGTTTATTAACATGTTAACTATGCTGATTATCGAACATTTGACATTGCTGTAATGACTTTTGCATGTTGAAGATATGCAGCTCCGGAAACATAAATTTTTTTTGTAGTCTTTAATAAAACATATGCATCTAAAACAAAGACAACAGGAGAAATCTTTTGACATTTATGTTCTGAGTACAAACTAAAACCAGAAAAATCCACGACTTTTGTAAAAACAAATTAGTTGAAGACAGAACGTGTTAGCTTATACATATAATCCCACATCAACGAGATATGAGAATATATGTCCACATATATACACAAATGACTCACCATACTAGTGAGTTAACCTTTTAGTATAGATATGAGGTCAAAAGTGTATATTGAACTCGTCTAAGCATGTGGACCGACCCCAACGTGTGTGGACCGACCCCAACGTGATAAATCTCCCTACAACTGGTATCAGAGTAGAAAGAAGACGTTCTTCAGGAAGAATCCTCTCTATGGTCCCATGTATGATGTCCTCGGGAGTCACAACGACCGTTCTGGTGTTTTGTTGGGTCCGCTTCCCCAACGATGTGTGACTCGGTTGACCGTTGCCATTGGAAGTCATTCACCCAATGATGTATGCGGGCTACTAGACTGGACTTAATAGTATGATAGCATAAATGTAGAGAGTGGAGTAGAGAACCGAGATTGAGGGGGAGATGATCGATGTGGTTTATATGTGAGGGGAGATTGTTAGGTTACACATATAATCCCACATCAAGGAGATATGAGAATACATGTCCAAATATATACACCAATGACTCACCATACTATTGGGTTAACCTTTTATTATGGTTATGAGGTCAAAAGTGTATATTGGACCCGTGTAAGCGCGGTATGTGCGCATGTGGACCGCCCGTGTAAGCACGGTATGTGCGTATGTGGACCGCCCATGACGTGATAAATATCCCTACAACAATTGTTGGGTTTATGGAGACAAAATTAAAGCAAAATAGAAATTTGTGTTTTGGCTTAGTTTTTTGTTTATCCCATATTGGCTATGTAATAGCTTGTTTATCCCACGTTGGCTAGGTAGGAGCGAAGAGCACATCCAAGAGCTATATATATGTCCCTCTAGACTTGATTATTTTGTGTACCAAATAGAGAGGTGTGAGGCTATTATAGTAGGAGGAATCCTTGATAGTGTTCTCGGAAACCCCATGTATGTAATAATCTAGGCGATTGTTAATATAAAACCCTATTGCAGCGGTACCTATTACTTAGACACATTCCGGGTGAAACTTATTAAAAACCCTTGTCTCTTTATTACTTTATTATTTGTGTGCGATTTATCTGTCTTTAGTATTGTTAGTTTCGAATATCTCTATTTCAGCTTTACTATTGCTTAAAGTTGGGTTAGGCAAGAGGCCCGACCCACAACAATTGGTATCATACCACTAGGTTAGGATACTAGATTAGGGTATAAGCAATGGCGGCTGAGGATAAGTCAGCCCACATGATAGAGAAGTTCAATGGCCAAGACTTTGGGTTTTGGATAATGCAAATAAAAGACTATTTGTATGGCAGAAAGATGCATCAACCGTTGATTGATGCGAGACCGACGGGTATGACATATGACAATTGGAATCTTCTTGATCGGCAGGTGTTGAGAGTGATCCGTCTAAGATTGTTGTGGAGTGTCACACACAATGTCGTAAAAGAGACAACGACGAAAGGAATGATGGATGTTCTATCGGACATGGATGAGAAGCCTACGGCGAAAAACAAGGTATTTTTGATGAAAAAGTTGTTCAATTTGAGAATGGCGTAGAATACACAAGTAGCTAGGCATTTGAACTTGTTTAGCGATACCGTAAATCAATTAGATAGTGTTGATATTGATTTTGATGATGAAGTCAAGGCTTTGCTATTGTTGGCATCGTTGCCTAATAGTTGCGAGCCCATGAGGGAAGCTATTAGCAACTCGATTAGGAAAGAAAATTTAACTTTTAATAGTGTCTGTAATAGTGTACTAGCCGAGGAGGTTAGGAGGAAGGATATGAGGGAGACTTATGTGGACTCCAACGGTTCCATGTTGAATGTAGGTTCAAGTGGGAGTCGTAGAGGTAGATCTCAGTCTTGAGATAGACGAAGACGGATGAGACAAGGTCCATTTGATTGTCATAAGACCGTCGAGTGTTTTAATTGTCACAACATTGGCCATATCAGCATTTATTGTCCGGCTCCAAAGATGAACAGGAAAATAGGCCAAACATAAGGAGCGAATGTAGCAACTGAGGAAGACTCGTATGACTCAGGTGATGCTTTATATGCGGGTGTTGATTGTCTTGATAATTTGTTCTTAGATTCGGGTGTTTCATTTCATACCGCTTTGAATCGTGAGTTGTTCGAAGGTTATGTGAGGGGTAAATTTGGAAAGGTTTACTTGGCTAATGGAGAGGCCTTATATATTGTGGATATGGGTGATGTGAAGATCAAAAGTCCGAACGGGTATGTTTGGAAGTTGAACAAGGTGCGACATGTTCCTAGATTGAAGAAATTTTTTATCTCAGTAGGATCACTCGATAAAGATGGGTATTTTACTTCGTTTGGTAATGGGACATGGAAGGTTACGCGTGGAAGCCTTGTGATTGGCCGCGGTAATTTGGTTAACAACTTGTACGTGACCAGGAGCATCATTGGTGAAAAGGTGATTGTAAAATCGCTAACAAGATCAGGTTTGAGTGAAGACCGAGTTTGTTCTTTGGGTAAGAAGAGTGTTACTTTCTTGCAAGGTGATATTTCGAAGGAAACAGTAAGAGTAACAAAGAAGTCGTGCCAAACTTTAGTCACAAATAGTGGACCTTGAGTGACACAAGGGTCCATAGGTTATTCGACGTCAGTTCATCATATCTTGTCAGTAGTTGGTGACAAGCTCGATAGTTTGAAAACTTCTGTGAAGAAATCAAACTGTAGGAAGCTAGGGTTAGAAGACGTGGATAAGTCGTTGGGAATGAAGAGTACCAATACTTGGCAACGGTCCATATTTCCGAGAGTGGATAGCCGAAAGAAAGATTGTGAAGTGTTTCGAAGACAAGCGAAGCAAGTCGACAAGAAGCCGAGCAGGAGACGCATTGATAAGAAGTCGAAAGCGAAGACCATTTCCGCTGGGCCAGTGAAGAAAATGATTTGGGTGGCTCTAGTGAAAGGGTTGCGCATCGACATGAAGAAAAATTTGATTGATGAGCCGAAGTCGCGAGTTACTTCGGTTAAACCTTGTCATTAGAGATTGGAGTCGCCGCTGCAGTTGGTGTTAGTCCAAGAGGAAGACTTGAAGTTTGTCTCAAAGTGGGAGATTGATGGGTTTGTGGAGACAAACTTAAAGCTAAATAGAAAATTGTGTTTTGGATTAGTTTTTTGTTTATCGCATATTGTTTATGTAATAACTTGTTTATCCCACATTGGCTAGGTAGAAGCAAAGAGCTCATCCTAGGGCTATATATATGTCCCTCTAGACTTGATTATCTTTTGTACCAAATAGAGAGGTGTGAGTCTATTATAGTAGGAGCATTCCTTGACAGTGTTCTCAGAAACCGTATGTGTGTAATAATCTAGGTGATTATTAATATAAAGCCTTACTGCAACGGTACCGAGTACGTAGCCACATTCTAGGTGAAACTCGTTAAAAACTCGTCTCTTTATTGCTTTATTATTGTTAGTTTAGACTTTCTCTATTTCTACTTTGGTATTGCTTATGCATGGGTTAGGTAAAAGGCCTGACCCATAACAAAACTAACTATTGCATGTGGAAGGCTCATGTGTATTTACAACATACTCAGATCCACTTGAATACATTAAAAACAATAGCCTCATATGTACCATTTCTTAAACATAAGAAACTAAAGTTGTTATTTAAATCTCCTTTCCTTTTTCATGTTCTACAACAGCTGAAAATCAAGTACACGATAAAATGAAGTGGTACCCATTAACTTGAATATTCAACATATGTAGAACCTTTACTTGAGTCCAGACTTCTATGTGACAATAGTGAATAGGTATTTGGGGTCATGTGAAAGTAGACGATGTAGCAATATTATCACTTATAGTCTTATTCTTTCCGACTACTCAATGAGACTCTTAAAAAACGCCTATAACCAGATTCAATATGTTCATTACCCAACCTCAAACTACCCCAGCAGGTCTGATACATTCACGTGATACTAGCTATAAACACCCTTGATGGGATCTGAATGTTTTCAGCTTCCGATGACCTATTGAACATTTATGTAAAAGATAATATCTTGATCTATTTCAAATTGCATCAAAACACAAAATGAAAAGTATGATTCAATACTATATGACCTTACTAGACTAGACACCCTCATAAGTTTGGCGAAAGACTTGTAGTCTCCGCACATAGCTGGAAAAATCGAGACACATTATTCATTTTTTGGGTAGAAATCAACTTTTTTGGCCATGCTATAAGACTGCCAAACAAATTCTCACCAGTAGATTGATTACCATTCTCACATTGTCCCCATCTGATAAACTCAATATTCTTCCAACAACCCATTATCGGCTCACCGTCACTTCTAAAATTGGGTCGTGGTCTTAGAGTTGGAAATCATTCTCATGCCCAATTCTGAACATATTGCATTTGTGCCCATAGCTTAAGTCTCTCATGATCTATCCTTTCTTCACTCATATTCACAGTTTTTCCTCTAGTGTTTTCAAGTCCCGGTATATGCAGGTAAGGATCGCGGGGGTAAGGGCCAACCTCTTTCCCTTATAGAGTACAAAACCAATTTTGTGCAAATGTTTCCCAACAGTGTCATGGGTAACCAGAAAGACGTGACAAGACACAACACAAGAAAGGCCACATGCGCAACATGACTACCGTTTCCCATAAACGCACTCATCCACGTTTACTAGGAGACTTTTCAGCTCTTCCTCTTTTCAATGGACATAACCAATATTTAAACAAGGAAATGTAGAATTTCATCATATAAATAAGGTAAAATATAAGATGAAATGGGTACATTTTCTTATTTAAAGTATTGGTTATGTCCATTGAAGGTGAGAAAGAAGCTCAACAAGAGGAAGAGCCGAAAAGTCTCCAAGTCAATGTGGATGAGTACGTTTATGGAAAACAGTAGTCATGTTACATGTGTGGACTTCCTTGTGTTGTGGCTCTCTCGTCACATCTTCCTAGTACCCCATGACACTGTTGGGAAACATTTGCACAAAATTGGTTTTGCACTCTCTAAGGGAAAGAGGTTGGCCCTTTCTGCCGCGGTCCTTGCCTGCATGTACCGGGACTTGAAATAACTAAAGGAAAAAATTATGAGTATGAGTGAAGAAAGGGTACATCAAGAGAGACTTAAGCTATGGGCACAAATGCAGTATGTTCAAATTTGGGCATGGGAAAGATTTCCAGCACTAAGGCTAAGACCCAACTCTAGAATTGACGGTGAACCGAGAATGGGTTGTCGGAAGAACATTGACAGTGTATCAAATGCTGACAATGTGAGAATGGTAATTAATTTGCTGGTGAGGAGTTTGTTTGTTAGCCTTATAAGATGGTCAAAAAATTTAATTTCTAACCAAAAAAGGAATAATGGGTCTTGAATTCTCTAAATATGTGCAAGGACTACAAGTCTTTCGCTAAACTTGTGAGGGTATCTAGTCTAGTAGGGTCCGGTTGTATTGAATTATACTTTCTGTTTCGCATTTGATGCTTTTTGGAATATATCAAGTGTCCCTTGGAAAGTAGCTAGTTCATTTTATAACTAGTACTACGGAAATGTATCTCTGCCCGGTGGAATAGTTTGAAGTTGGGTAGTGAACATATTAAATCTAGTGAGTGGTTTCGTAGGAATCCCCTTGAATAGTCGGAAAAACAATAAGAATATAAGTGAGGATATTGCTAGCTCTTTTATTATTACACGACCTCAAATAATTGAGTTTGAAAGATATCTATTGATTTGAAAGTTATTGAGTTTTCTTAATTTTTGCAATTCTCAAGTGATAAGGACTGATTTGAAATCTTTTCAAAACTCCTAGAACTCCGCTGCATATTGTTATAAAAGAAAGAAGCTAGGTTTTAATTCAGTCCTAATTCAATTGCAACCTACTTCGCTCCCTCTCTCTATACGTATACTA
Organism: Primula veris; assembly: GCA_963682055.1. Taxonomy (NCBI): domain Eukaryota; kingdom Viridiplantae; phylum Streptophyta; class Magnoliopsida; order Ericales; family Primulaceae; genus Primula; species Primula veris. The sequence continues at coordinate 33,342,583 of OY821742.1, read as the reverse complement.
TGTCTCTAACATCTATCGTAGATCAAAGATGTCAAGCTGCAAATCAAAAGCTCCTCAAGATCCTAATGATGCTACTGACGTTGTTCCTATAACAGTCGGATTTGATGAGCAACCCAAACACAAGAAGCGAAAAGCGAAGAAACCAGCTGAATACCAACCCTTGCCAAAAGTAAGTAAGCCCATCCTCTCCAAAAGCTAAGAAACCGAGAAAGAGTGTGGCTCAAAAATGTAAAAATTCAGCTCCTCTTGAACCTGAAGGCTGAAGATATGCTTTCACTATTCTGAATTTCTGATAGCTTTAGTAAAACTGATCCTAGATTTTGGAATCAACTAAGCTTAGATAGGTTTATAAATTGTGCTCATAAAAAGCTGTTCACTGAACGTAAATTAAACCTGGATGGTAACAAAGAAGTTAGGAAGTATGTGATGAATTTGCTCAAGAAGACTGGGCTAGAAATTACTGTGATTTATCCCTTGAACTATATGTTGACTGTGTGGCGAAAGAATTTTATTCTAAACTGCATGTCGGTGTGTCTGATACCTCTTTTTATTGCTATGGTAGGGTTTTTGTGAGGGGTCAGACTATTTCTCTTTCTCCTGAAACTATCAATGCTGCAATCGGTTGTAACTCAGTTGCAATTAATGAGTAAACTGATATTGATGATGATGCTCTTGTCTTTGAGTTGACTGGTAAAGAGGGGAGTTGGAATAATAAGGGGGTGAAATCCTCATCTCTTAAACTGTATTACTGTGTTCTGGCAAAAATATGTACTATCAAATTATCAATTGGTTACTTACTAAGAAAACAACCTTTTTAAACAAAACCATTGCTAGGTTTCTCTATAGGGTTGGAACTGGGATGGAGTTGAATTTTGGAAAACATGTTTTTGATAAAATTTGGAGATTTATCCCTATCCTTGTTTTATCACAAAACTGGTTTCCTTTTAACTTTAAGGGAGCAAAGTACTTTCTGAAAACTCTTAAAATAAATGATATTTCTCCTCCTATTCTGTTTTCTAAAAAATGGCTACCTGAGGGTTATGTCTTAGACATTCCCAATTTAAAAAAATGGTAATGCAGCAAAAACTGCAAGTCCCCCATGTAGCAACTAGCAGCAATGCAAACTTTGTTGAAGTTTATGTGGCTCAAAGAATGGAAGAAATCACAGAAACTAAGCTGGATTTAGACAAAGAAGTAGTTGCTCTTCAGGTTCTTGTAAAGTAAGGAATTTTTGGGTATAAGTGCTACTATTGAGAAATGATATCAGTCTGATTCCACTAGGGGTGTTTGCGGTTCGGCTCGGCTCGGTTTTTGAGTAAAATGTGAACCAAGCCAATAAAAAAACAATCGGGTCGGTTCGACTAGGTTTTGACACGAAAAATTATCGGAACCGAACCAAACCAAACCAATTATAATCGGTTTGGTTTGGTCGGATTGAACTTAAACAAATAAAAAATAGAGTATTCAAAATTATACTAGTTTCATAAACTTTTCGCATATATTTCATTTCAAACTTTAAACTAAAAGTCGGATAACAAGTAAATTTACAAATGATTTAAGAAAATATATTATTGATAACTATAAATAACAAGCAAAACATCAATTATATCATTATATTATAATAAGTCAACCCAAGAGAAATGAGGCTGCCCAATTTTGTCAAATTTTTCCAAAATTACCATCACTATGTTTTAATAATTACCAATATACCTAATCTAATTAATTAATAATTTGTACTCACTATATTTTCCTAATTACGGATGTAGCCTAAATTAATTAACGATTTGTTTTAACTTGCATAACTATAATAAATGAAACAAAATCTGAATATTATGTTCAAAATAAAACATTTTACGAGATTTATGTCATTACGCGTCTCACACGCAACGCGTGGGTAAATTTTACTAGTATATAAATAATTATATATATTTTATATATGAATAAAAATAATCGGTTCGGTTCGGTTGGGTTAGTTTTGAAAACCACTAAAACCGCAAACCGAACCGATTAAATCGGTTTATTAAATTTTAAACTGAATCAAACCAATTACTAATCGTTTTGGTTCGGTTTGGTTCGATTTATGTACATCTCTAGATACCACTAACAATATTGAAGACTGTGCTAATGAGGATGGTTCCTTAAATAAAGTTGCAACTGCTAAAAGTAGCAAAGGGAAAAAGGGCAAGGGTGAAGGTACAAAGAAGAAATTTGCTGCTAAGAGAAAGGGTATTCAGATTGAGAAATCAGATAAAGGTCAATCTGTTGAGATTGAGATAGAAACTAGTGTTGAGAAAGAGGTTGCTGATAAAGTTGGGAAACATACAGCAAAAGAAGACAGATGTTGATCAGGGACGTCTACCATATAATGAGCAAAAGAAGACCAATTGCTTTGGGCCTCCATTTTCAATAATGCCTCACCTTATGTTTAATTCTGAAATGCTTTGCTTTGAAATGTGTGCTAAGTTGCAAGGGGAGTTTTTCTGGTCTATAGTTGTCTATAGTTGTCTGGTCTAAAAGAGGAAAGTAAAAGAAATTACTTTTCAGGTAAAGAGGTGGTCGCAACTGAAGTATTGAAGGGATGCGTGGAACTTGTTTATTTTATTTCTGTATTAATCCATAGGTTTATGTTCGTTTGCAGATTTAAGCTTTATTCTGTACTTTCAACAATAACATCCTTTATTTTTTGTGGGGTTTATACCCCACATTTTTATTTAATTATTAATAAAAATGCGGGTTTTTCCCACCGGTTATATATATATATATAAAACCAACATCTGAGCTGGTATAATAGTTGCAAAAATTATGTAAACTAAAAACCTATTTTAATTATGACACACATCACATCTATAAATTACATATGTTAAGAAGGGCTGTGAAGCACAAGGGCGGATCCGTTTATGTGACCAAGGGTTGCCACGGAAATCCAATAATTTATACTAATTTGATTTTTTCTATAGTGTTTTCAGAGTAATTTGTAAATAACCCATTTCGGCAACCACTTAAGTTTTATTTTTGGCAACCCTTTCAAAGTTACATATGTTTTTGTTATTACATACTAAAACATTTCGTATAGTAATAGTATATAAAGATTAGTAAATATAAATTATATAGGCTAAAAAGTAAAGAAAAAAATATGCAAAAGTGAGATAGTTAAAATCATAATTCATTGATCAAAATGAGAAAACAAGTTTACATTTACCGGGAGTTTTCTGCACTCAGACAAGTAATATATATTCAAGCGATTTATGGACTTGAACAGAGGGGCATAACCAACTTTAGTAACATCATGCATGTAATCAGAATTTTCCCAAGAATAAAACTACTAAATTGTCTAGACCCCAATTCTATATATAGGATGCTACACTATGACTGGGATATTACTATATTAGGATCCATTTTTCTGAGTTGTTGAATCATATAATATAAATCTTTTATCAGGGTAAGCTTGGATCATAATCTGGATTTAGATGGTCTTTTTTACAATCCTAGATAAAGATAGATCATATATATATACGAAGCGATGATGGTTCTTATATAGTTTGATTCTTGGTTTTTCTAGGTTAACATATTCTATGTTTAAGTAACTTGTGATCGCCAAAATAACATTACATTTCAAATATCTATAGACAGATATAATCATTAAATTTTACATAAAATATAAAAGTTAAAATCAACATTGTGGATGCAAAAAACACAACATGATTTATGTAATAAGAATAGAAAACAACAACGACACGTATTTACAAATAAATGTGAAGCATGTAAGAAATTTTACCGTATACCAATAAAATTTGATTCCCATTGTGGAATGAAATAATTCATAGAAATATGAGATTTGGCTATAAAGTGGAGCATCAATGCTCCCCTGGCGTTTCTTTTCGATCATAACTATTTTAAGGTACGAAGAAAATAAGCTGCTAGTAATAATTAAATGCGGCGAATAAGGGTTGGTGTGTGTTAGCTAATACACTACTTGTATACTAAGAGCATCTACAATAGGTGTGTTAAAGTGTGTGTTAACTAAAAATGTTAGCTAATAATACAATTTTGTCTCTCCATTAGATGTGTTAAAGTGTGTGTTAATTTTATAACACTTAAAAAGATTGTTAAAAATAACAATCTTTTTAAGTGTTATTACTTGATGACATGGCAAAAAAAACTGACTCACCCTCATATTTCTCACGCATATCTTTTCTATCTCTAACCTACTCTACAACTCGGTCAATCTGAAAATATATCAGCAAATCGTTTGATAACATATCAATTACAAAAAACCAAAAAATGTTGAAAGAAATACAAATAATAACCTGTACATCAGCAATATCTTTAAACCAGTGTAGCAATATTCACAGAATCATTCAACCCATGATTGGTTACCCAGCCTTTTATTTATAAAGATATGTTGAAAATAAATAACTTATTTTCCTATTTCTAAAATTCTATCTTTTCTGAAATTTGGCGCTGAAATTTGGCGGTAATGTATGGTTGCTGGAAAAAAAAAGAAGATAACTACTGTATTTTGAATATTTAATTTTTAATTAAAATAGATAACATTGTTAAAATTAAAACTAATGTGGGTGCTTAACTTAATATGCATATGTGTCATTTAATAGCTTTTTAAATGATGATGTGTCACTAGTTAACAATAAAAAGTTAACACAATTATTGTGGATGCTCTAAGAGATGATAGATATTGGTGATTGTATCCTTGGCTACGTGTATGAATAAGATTTAAATTGATCTTATTAATTTTACCATATATGTTCTAAAAAAAGTAAGAGAAATTCGCATAAGGTATATGCCCTCTCGTTCATCTTTGAAACTCCTGTTTTCTACCATTTTATTGTGGATCCGTAATTCTTTAGGATCTTGTCCATATTTTTTCTTCATTTTAATGATTATTATTGAATATTTATGTTTTTATGACACTTTTAGCTATATACAAGGGTCAAAGTTTGTAGGGAAGGCAACCTTTTTAAGGCACGAATCTTCCAAGGCCAATACTTTAGACCATACCAAAAACGGTCTTTCATAATTTCGGAATAAGAAAGCTAGCTCCTTTGGACTAGTTCGGCATAAACAGCATTATTCTCTTAGTTTTTGGGCAATATATTTTCATTTTGGATGGCTTGATGGGAATATTGTACACATATTTCTAAGGAAAAATCAATTTTTAGATTTATAAAATAAACCGAACAAGTCAAAAGTCATGTGGAACTCAAGTATAGTCATCTTGTATTCAACAATTAGAAGTTGCATATAATATGAATGAAGAAATGAATTGTATGAATAACTAAATTGAAATTAAATGTTGGCCACCGAAATTAGAGACCACATCAGACCAGTTTAAAATTTTGAAAGGTGAGTAAATAAGCTTCTGCTTAATAACCTTCGATATATTCATAAAAAAGTTATGCTCCCTTAAGCCTTTCTTCCCAAAATGTGACACTTTCTCCAATTTTTTATGCATTTCACGATTGTGTATACGATTCTCATGCTTCCGCATGTACTTTTCACGATTGAGTATGTACTTTTCGCAATTGTGTATGCAATTCGCCAGAGCTCTATCACTTTGCGAAGTTCTAGCGATCTCGCCGGAAGTGTGTACATATTTTCCATGAATGTGTATGCATTTAATTCACAATTGTGTACCCAATTCACCGGAGGTCCGACGATTTTGTCAGAACTCGTGAGGACCACCACCGCCACCGACAACCCAGTGACAAGTAGTGGGTGAAGGTACATGGAAAAACTCTAATTAGAATTGAAATTGATAGGGCATGGAGAGTTGTGTTAAATTGTGGTGGATTTGAGATGAAAAGACAGAGTTTTGAAGAGCGATAATTACTTTGGAGTTTCATTTTAATCTATTAAAAAAGAAAAATCAGTGCATCTTTTTTAAAAAGATTTTTCTACTAAAAACATTTGCAATATTCTCAATTTTCTTAGATAAGTAAAATAATTGCTCGTAATTAAAAAATAACTACCAAAAACATATTTGCTGGTCTGGCATAAATAACATAGTATTAAAACTATGCTATACCTAACAAGAGAAAAATGGCTATAATAAGCTCTCGTCGTATCAGCCATTTCCAACATGTTACTTTTCATGTTATAAGTTTTGATCCCACACATATGTTGTTTTGCTGCTTTTTTGTTATGTTTGTCCCTGAATAGCTTATTGCCTAACAGTTTGATCTAGAATAGCCCAGATTTTGTTATAAACTTCAGGAGCTTGGTAATTAACTTAAAGCTTCATTTAAGAAAGCACTTTGCAAGAAATAAATGTTTCCCTAGTTAAAGGAATACAGTCTTTCTTTTGAGCAATCATGATTTGTCTCTAATTAATTTTATTAAGTGCTAATCAAAATATAATTTGTGATTGAGTATTGTTATAGCTACCCCAAAAACATTACCCGCTGACGTGGCGGATTAAATGAACCAATTATGGATTAAATAAAAATATTTTTTTAATATTAAAACAAAAATTATTGGTACACCTCATCCGCTATATCAGCGGGTAAGGTTTTTGGGTAAATTTTTTGGATTGCAATATGCACATATTTAATTGACAAAACATGAATTTATTTTATGCCCATGATGCAGATTTTATTCATTGTATGCCTATTGGTCTTCTTTGTGTTCAAGACCATGCCATAGATAGGTCGATTATGTCAACTGTAGTTCTTATGCTTACCAGCGACATGGATCTTCCATAACAAAAATAACCTGCATTCCACAAAATTATGGTCCGCTATGGGCTAAATATACAACCCACTCCAAAGTTCTACGCCGAAGGTTGACAATAATGTTAATGATAAAGTTGATGTATCTGCATTGTTAGCTATAAATGGTCATACACATGTACATAATTTACAATATCGTACATAATACTGATCTTGACTTTGATTAACAAGGATAATGGAAGATATTTCAAAATTGACAAAGAACGAAATTGAAGATTAAAAAGAAGATATTATACAGTTATATCTTTATTATTTGGTTAGAAATAAATTTGTTATGCGAATAGATATTTTATAGACGTGTATATATGTGAGTGCATGTTCATTTTAATATGCGTGTGAAATATACTTCATCGAAGTTATAGAGAGATACACACAAGGTATAAAAAATACAATACTAGTGAGAGAATATCAGTGGTGGGATGCCATTTGTTAACGGTCCAGTAAGGCTTTGACATTGGTCAAAAGCAAATGAAACTTTTTGATGGGCAACATATTCACAACTAGTATATGTTATTGTTTAGTTGTTACATATCTATGTGTAGCCTGTCAGTTTCTCAACCTTACTCATTGCAGACACACACTTGTTAGAGGCACACCCCCAGCAGTTTATTTTTTAAATTTTCTAACAATTTGCCTTTTTAATACAATTACAATTGTTGTATGAGCAACAACAAAATTCCGAGCCTGGGCAATGTTTGGTGTCGGGTCGCCCCAGCTAACATGCCAGATGCGCACTTCCAAAATGTAACGAGCCTAATATTACAGAAATAAAGCTACCAGAGAAGCTAAATTTTTCGATAACTATGTCCTTGCTTCCTATTTAAAACACGTAGACACAATGGGTCATATGTATAACACAATAGTCAGTAGATTACGAATTCTGCAATTTCACGTAAAGGTACACCAGCAGTCACCTTCAATTTCTTCAACAGAAAGGTTCCTTTTTGTCAGCCATTTACTGCAACTAACCATTTTCTCCTCTTGTCCATCGAAAATAACGATCTTTAAAAAAACTCCTGAAATTTGTGAAACCCTTGAAAAGTAAGCCAGATCCTGATTGGAAGAAGCTTGCCTTCAGGATCGTTTGCTTTTGAGTTTCTTCCACGTTTTCTCTTTCTACCTCTCCTCTTCTTCATCAGCTCCCTATTTCGAAGCAGATCAACTTGTTGTATTCGTGTAGAGAATTTAGCATTTATTCACACATTTTTCTCTTAAGAGGACAATGTGGCTTCCATGAAGGAGGAGGTACAATTCTACATATGCCATACGACTCTGCTTGTGGGCATTTCTCAACGTAACCAAGTGTATGCTCAAACTCCTATTTGAATCATAAAAGGTGTTCGATTAAAGAGTGAATAAATCGTATCTAGTTTATCGGTCTTAGACTGTTATATTTAACAAGTAGAAATTCATAACTATTATATGTCTAGACCTCTTATCAAGTCTTGAAACAAATATTTGCAAAAAAAACTTGCACAAATTAATCAATTTATAAAATAACCCTATGAAATATACTGAACTACCCATTATTGAAATTGATAACTGGTGTCTGCCTATACCCATATTCAACCGAAACTGACACCTATTAAACCAAAACTGCATATTTTAAAAATTCCTCTCTCATATTCTTCCTTCTTCGATGCCTCTTACAGGTATTTATTTCTTCTTTAGTAATTATTCATTTTTTTCCACAACCCTGGGCTCGACGGCTAATATAACAAAAGTTAACATACCTTTATGGTTGAATAAAATATGGGAGCTTCGTGTAGGATGCTTCATCAGGAATCTAGCAAACTGAAATCTAGCAAATATATGGGGTTATAATAAAATTAACATTTTCTCCCAAACACGTTATGGAACTAAAAACATTTTGCCCTTTTGAATATTACAACTTATACTCCTATTGTTGATCGATTGAGATTTGAGATCACCAGTGATCATTCTTCTCAGAGATGGTGAGCTGATAGGATGTCTATTGTAAAAGAATCAGTTGTTGTGCGGAAACTCAAACAAAGGGCAGGAAACAATAAACAATAAATAAATAACACCCAAAAGAAGGACACACACAGACAAGAAAAGAAAAACAAGGATTTAACGTGTTCTCCTAGAAGTTACGGTGCATAAACCGTAGACTAATTCACAGAAGAAAGGGAAAATATATTAGTATAATAGTTGAGGAATTACAAATCTAATAAAACCCACTGATATTTGGTGCCATGAATAATGAATCACTAATAACTTATTTATAACTCATAGCCTAGGCATATTCGTTCACCTTACCAATTTGTGATAAACCCATCCTTATTACAACTCTAAAGAAGAAGCTTATTTCTAAACCTAACCAATGTGGGATAAACCAACAATAAAAATATGAATTAAAGCCAACTTTCAATAAATCTTCACATTGGCTTCAATTCTACAACATCATTCCATCAAGTTCAAATAGTAATACAAATGCAAAATCCCCGATCCTTTGCAACACGTGCCCTTCGGCACTTCAAGTATGAGATACATTGGTCAAGCTCACACGTTGTCTGAACTTGACCCAAAAAGAGCCCAAAATATCACTAACATTACATTCGACGCCCAACCACAATTTTGTAACCTCCTCAATGCTCATTCTCGTAGTAGAATGACGCTAAATGATATATCGTTTCACGCAATCATCTCTCTAAAATGAAAACCCATAATACAATAGTACTTGACTCCACCGAATAACAAACTCCTTCGCACTAATCAAGAAACCACTTATATCTGCAAATGGAACTCGACCCACTAACCGCATTCCCTTATCGATGTTGAGAGATAAAACAACACTAAGGTTAATTGGAGCCAAATGAATGGCTACTAGTCGATTCCTATAAGTCTCTTTCCCATATATTTTTCAAGTCTCACATAAGGTCTTCGTCTTGGAGTAAACCGACACCACACTCCATGTTACTGCACCACCACCACAAAAGATAACCGCTCTGTGTACTACACTGACATTAAAACTTGTACTTACGGTCAAACATATTATATATAAATCCATAACCAAACATAAACATCCATTTACTAGTAAAATAATAATCACATCGAAGCCTATACTTGTACAAGATATTATATCACCCCACGAATATTTTACCCAAACCAAACAACACTTTTCAAGAGAGATTACACTTATTAATACCAGTAGCAAATCGGTGAATCATGTATCCGGAAATATCAAAAATAAGGAAACTCTCCATCTGCAAGTTTTATCGCGTCCGACTAACTTGCAAATGATTATACTTTTCAAAACTCTCATAAATATATAAAATACATACACGAATATCATGCCTCAATAAAATTTAGAAAATAAAAGAAAAATATTACTTTTGAACAATTCAATACCACACCTGTAACTTCATCCCCCGCCAAACTTTGCTACTCAAACAATTATAACGAAATTTAAATATAAAAATGAGAAAAATAAAGTTGCGAGAATATTATAACTGAACACATAGTACATGCACACTTCTCAATTATAACATATATCACATAAGTACAGGACACATAATTAAAAAAATAAAATAAAAATATATATATATATATATATATATATATATATTTTTAATATATATCACCGTCTATCCATAATCCATAAGAAGAAACCAAATAGTAGGTCCGTAAATTCCTAACCAACCCTAATAAACATATATTACACGGACACAACATGTTACTACATTAAAACCTTCACCCAGCTATATTATAAAACTAAAGTAGAAGTACCAAATGCAACAAACAAAAATATAACATAAACTAATCACTATTTCTCATGTCTTCACATGATCGTTATGTTTATAAAATGCTTCACTCGATTCTAAATAGTAGGTTTTTAATAACATTCTCATTATGACGCACTTAGATCACATATGCGCTTGTTTCAATAAATTCATCGGCACAGATTATCACAACTTTAAACACAAGGGTGCGTGATCAAAGTAAACCATACACCAATCCACAATTTAGAAGAAAATAAAATCAGTTATGTCTCAAGTTAACATAAACACAACCAAACCTCTCTTTCTTTAACATTTTTCTTTCATACATACAAAATTAGGTACGAAACGCTCGCACTTAAACCCTTAATTTATTTATTTTTCCAAAAGTAAATCTAGTTGGTAAAAAAAAATTGCAATTAAATAGGTAACACCGATTATAATCGCACAACATCATTTATCTACATACCATAGAAAAAAAACAAAATGTGACCATCCAAGAGTACATGGCAATATCAATTGAGTACGCATTTTTAAATATATCACAGCCCTTTTTCTTTTCAAATTTGAATTACTACTATCCATATTACTAATGAGAAAGAAAAGATTATTTTTTGCAAACTTAGTAAAGTACAAGAAGCCAAGAAACATCAAACATAATGTACATCCGTGCTTAACACAACACCAATAATCAATCATAAAAGGAAACTATAATTCGTATTAAATAAACTACATTAACAATTTAATTTTCACAACCTGTTGAGACCCCACTACCCTAGTTGTAAGGTCATCCAACAATTATAACCACTTATTAACTCAACAACCCACAATTATCCATAATCAAACTATAAACTCGAATTGCTCAAAATTATATGCATATAATCACCCATTTTTTCTTGTAAAGGAAAGTTTACCTATGATCTTTAAAGATCCATATTAACCTCAATACTAATGTAAGAACAAATGTACTAAAAAAAATTTATTTAAAACATTTCTATTGGGAAGCAATTTTTTTTTTGTTACACATTAATCCAGACAGAATAACTCATTCGATAATTATACACCTTAACTAAAAGAGAATAAAAATATTGACACATTTTAGCTACTCCAATAATACTTGAATGAAGACCATAATAACAACACTCACATACACCAGACTAAATCATTTTAACTGTAGAGAAGTAAATAACTACCAGTATTGCTAAACAAAAAAAAAAAAATTATACACGTAACAAAAAGATTAGAGAAACCATCGCGAAGCATATTTTAAATGTCAACATAAGCATCCACCAAAAGCGATCCAATAATATTAGCGTCACTAAAAATAAAAACAACTTTTGTTCAAGAATCAAAGATTGGAATACTCTAATTTTAATAACTGCTCAAAATCAACCTGATAAAATTCCATCCGAAAACACAACCACATCATAAAATATTCCAGAGATTGGAAATAAATAAAAGCAAAAGACTATATCACTCGAACACCATTATAATGATTAAGTACACAAGAAACTTTTATTTGAACCACTTAAAAATGATCATAAAAATAATCACTTGAAAACGCCAACACAATATTCGATCAACACATGTAACACAAATGATATTTCTATAAGATCACATCACGAGTAACGCAACATCTGATAAAAAAATATATCCAGCTATTAAAACCAATTCACATTCAACAAACACGGAACTCTTTTTTTTTACTAGAACAATAAATACAAAAATAAAAACAATCACTTCAAAACACCACCATAGTCTTCACCAGTACAACTAACACGTAAGCGATATCTCAATGTAATCAGATCTCGAGATTCGAAAGACTATATTTATTTATTTAAAAAAATTCATATTCTAATTATAAAGAAGCACAAAAATTTCTGAACACAAGCAATAAATACAGAGCACTGCCAAGTTACCAAAAGAAAATGCAAGCGGATCACTCCAACAATAACAGCAAACTAACCACACATACACAAACACTCTTATGCAAACACATGACTCTTGAAAAAATGTAGATTTTCTTAAAATGCCTTACACCACCAAGTATCATCCATTCTCGTGCGTGCCTATCCAACAGGAAACCAAGATAAGGAGAACCCGGTTAGCTCTGATAACAAGCTATCATGCCCCGAATTATGAAGAACCTGAGTTGTAAATTTAAATCAATGAGTTTTAAATAAAAATGAAATAAAAGGAAATTTCAGTAATTTCAATTTATAATTATAGAACAGATAGTAAATCAAGGTACGTCGATTATCATATTCGGTAGATCAGTTAACATAAGGGTAACCAACGATCTCCACATATGATAACACAAGAAAAAATGAGATTTAAATAAACACTATAAAATTCGGCATAACCTTTACGTTTCAATTTGTTTCTATAAAAATAAATCTGTTCACAACAATACAACATAAATAAACAAAAGTCGCCAACGCGATCATACCAAAAATCCAACTAAGATCAAATACCATCTAACCCAGCTAACGCTACAACGATTATAATAACGAAGTTTAAAACAATTAAAGTGAAAATTATACAAGTGCATTAAAGGTCACGAGGCTTGCAATTATAATTGTCTAACGTGCTCCCTGACAAGTGTAGGCCAAATACTCAAGAGCAAGCAACTCTAAGCATCTCTACAGCTAGCGCACCTGTACATGGATAACGAACAAAATGTACAAGAAAAGTAAAAAAGGTAAGAAAACAATCTTATTTTAATATTACTGGCACGCACACACAAATCTTAACATGCAATTCTATCATGGCAAAATCTCATCAACATATTTCTCACCAAACACATGATATCAAAATGCTACACAAAACACGATGTTAAATAAAATAAAACACACAAGTAAAAGGAATAAATTATGAAGTATTATAAAATAAACACAATAGTAAAATATAGTCGGGATTGATCATGCGTACCCACTTTTAGAGTCACTGCTGCTTAGGGACTCAGTGCACTGGTACCTTACACACACATTGGTACTAATGTACCCACTTTTATAGTTACTGTCACTGTTCAAGAACACAAAAGTGCAATGAGACCTCACCCACACTTCGACACTACCGTATGTGATGTAAGATATGGGGCCGACTTTAAGGGCACTATCCCTATGATACCGATATAACTAATCCTTGTGCAAGTTTTCGGGATCTTATCATAAGATGACACAACTCCGCCTTATAAACACTGGTACAAATGTACCCACTTTAGAGCCATTGCGTAGGGACTCAAAGTACAATGGTTGCCCCAACACACAAGCACACTGGTACTACAATCCCAAAAACACAATATATATATAAATAAATCTATCTATATATATATATAAAATAAACCACGAAAAACCAGTGTCACACTTTCACCATGAATAAATAAATAAAACACAAAATAAATTGGTCACTTTTAGTCACATATCACTATCACAGTTTCACCACTTCACTTACACAAGATCAACATGTACACTAATCACGGTATCACCAATTTCACAATTGAACACTTCACCCTTTTTAAATCAAAATTGAGTTTTTATAAATAAATAAAATCGCAATTCACCTTTAACATTAATTTAACATTAATTCATGTAGAATCCAATATCAACAAATAAAACATATGGCACATGTTATATTCAACACCTAGCACGTAAGAAAGAAAACACACAAACAAACAAACACACAAATAAAACATATTAAAATAAAATAGGTTTCTTCCCCCTTACCGTACCAAACGAGAGCTCGTTTGTAAACCGCCAAACGAAGACGAAAACCTGAAAAAATAGAAATACCAGATCTGGACAGCAGCTTAACGGCATCTAAACGGTCCCTAAAAGCAGTCAATAACATCTACCGATTAATATAAATTGTTGATTTTCGGATTAGACTTGAGCCCTAGAAAAATGATAATTTAAAAACTAAAAACGAAGGGTCGATAATTACATAGTTAGAAAGGTATCAAGTAGTAGATAAAGAAAACATATTGGATCATACAAAATGGAAAATCGGTGACCTCCCAATCGACAGCCGACCTCCCAATCGACAGCCGACCTCCTAATCGACTCCCGAAGCGGCTATCGAAAACCCAAAAACCACCATGACTGCCACACATCACTACGGCATGATCTGGCCTAGTCACCGACCTCTTCTATAGACCTCACTTCGTATTTGGTCTCTCTCTCTTCTCTCAGCTCACTCTAGCTCATCTCTCTCATTATGTATATGCGGGTGCATGTTATGTAACGTACGTATATTATATTATTAATATAAACAAATTAAAGAAAAGTTGAGGCTGCCATATTTTGCCCAATTTTTCCAAAAATACCCCCTTCTATATTAATAATTACCAAAGTATCTAATCTAATTAATTAACAAATTGTCCTCACTATATTTTCGTAATTACGAATGTAGCCTGAATTAATTAACAATTTGTTTTAACCCGCATAACTACAATAAATGATACAAAATCTGAATATTATTTTTAAAATAAAATATATTACGAGATTTATACCATTACGTGTCTCACACGTAACGCGTGGGTAACTTTTACTACTATATATATATATATATATATATATATATATATTCACAATATAAGTTACTTTGAGTTTAGGTTTTTAATTTATTTAATTACTATTCCAGCCCATACAGTTATTCTTAATTACCAACACCACTTAAAACTATTATATATCTATTTCATTAATATGACATATTTCAAATTTACACACAAGTACACCATTATTATCACTATAATAAAATCAAAAACGAATACAGAAATTTTTGAAAGGTTACAAATAGTCAACAGTAACAAACTACTCGGGTTGAGCCAAGTAAGATCCCAAAACAAAACCAAGCAAATAAGCTTCCACAATATCAAGCTCTAGCAACTCGATATACCAATATTCTACCAAGGCTAAACAAATTGACAAATGACTAACAAGTAAAGATTATACCTCATCGAGGCAACTATCTTTCAATTGTTCAATCGACTTTGTCCCAAAAAACACCTTGTAGTCAAACAAGTCTTCACTAGGAACCCCCAAATCCCTCTTGAAAACCAACATACTAATAACAACTTCTAATTCGGAGAACTCCACCAAGAACCAAGTCTGCTCCTTCATAAAGAAACTCTCATCGTCTTTGATTTCTCTCGAAACAAATGCACCATCCCAACTCTTTCGAGTCTCTGAATATGATACATGAATACCCATATCCACTAATTGAAGTGCACAACTAAACAAATCAGTGAGCCTCGTAGATCCCTTAATAAAACAAGCGGGTCTGCGCTTTCGAAATGAATCATCAACCTGATCTCAATGCTAGTCGAATCTACCCTTGCTACACCGCAAACCGAGTCAGCACATACACACGAACCAACTAGCTCCATCGGTTATGAAGTACCCTCAACTTGCATCCCAAGTCTATTTACTATTGTTCATTGTTGAAATGTGATCTAGTGACATCTCATTTTCATGACGGATTTAGGCCCTCAAAATACTAGTCGACGCCCCCTCTCCATTAGAGTTTCGGATTAAATGTTTATATCCAGCCAAACTTTTACTTTATTCGTGGAAGAGCTAGTTAAAATCCTACCTTTTATAAATCCAATTTGGGACTACAAAATATTGGAGACGACACTCATGATTTATTTTCTATTCTGGAAAGTGCAAGAAGTTTCCATTTAAAGAAATATAATAAGTACGCAAGCCTAAACAATAAAAAGTATGGGAAACATGAAGCAACGGTATGAAACTATAATAGTTAACCTGCTAGAACTAATTAAGTAGACTATGGTAAGAAAAGTTCATTGTACTATATCTCACATTGAATAATCTTAGGGATATAATGAATAGTATAAGTATTGGAGTATAAAAGAAGGTTATTAAACATGTTAACTAATGACATTTTCATGTTGAAGATCTGAAGCTCCCGAAACAGAAATTTGTTGGTAATCCCTGAGAAAACACATGCAACTAAAACAAAAACAACGTACTAAATCATTTGATATCCATATTTCTTTGTAAAATCTGAAACCAGAGAAATCCGAGGCATTTGGAAATACAAATTAGCAGACATAACTAACTATTGCATCCTGGGAGGCTCACGTGTATCTACAACGTACTAAGATTCAATTAAAGACATTTAAACCCATATTTACAATTTCTCAAACACAAGAAACCAAATTTCTTATTTAATTCTCTTTTCCTTTTTCGTGTTTTACCATTAACTTGAATATTGAACATAGAACCTTTACTTGAGTCCGAGATGTATCTCACTCAAATATAAAAAGTTTTACGTAACGACATAAAGTTTGCCAAATCCATTTTCTGGCGGAACTAGGATTTGAATGTCGGTTGGAATAAATTGCATGTTTATATTTTTTTTGTAATTACGGGGATAATGAAAGGCTATAATCGTCAATTTTCCACAAAATATATGGAAAATTTTGGATTTTTTTTCAATATGGTGGGTGCTTCAACCAATTTAGCTACCTATTTCCTCCCCTATCCAGCGCTCTATAACGATAAGCATTATCATGTTTAAGAGCTCATATTTAAAAAGTAGAATCAAGATGATAATTTATTGGTTCTTAATACGCCAGAAAATTCATAAACAATCACAAAAATAAATGAAATATATCAAGCCTTGTCCAATCCGTGTAACACACGATATGTCCAGTTAATTAAAGCTTTCAAAATAAATATTGTCACTAGGCTTTAAGTCTAAAGACAATGTTTAACTAAAAACTCATAAGTTTAGTGTATCGTGTGGGAGATAAAAAGATTACTACCAGTTAGGGAAAAAACTGAATATACGTTGTCAAAATATGAAAATGGAATTGAAAAAAACAAATCAGAGCAAAGTGTAATTGATAGCACAAGATTCATATCAGCTGTGTGCCTGCGTCAGACTGAAAAATGAAAAGTATTACCAGAAATGTGTCAAGAAATTTGAAAAAATCGTATACATAATTTGCAGAGGGTAACAAAATTAAAACCAGCTAGATCTTCAAGATCAAGATATTTATACATTAAAGTTATTGCATACAAATATTCAGTAGAAACATACATTCTTGTCCAAATCAAATTTATCTAGCTTGTTTCACTGCTTATTCGACGTAAATAAGCTAGGACAGACTGAAAATTGAAAATATTACCATAAATGATGAAAAATACTTCATTTGAAAAAATCTTATACATAATAAAACAAAATTGATAAAAAGTTGGGTTACTCCAAGTCCAGACTAATATCACAGAAAAGGGTAGTACAAGTAAAAGAACTTTTATTTTTTCATGTGAGAAAACCAAATAAAACTTTAAATTGATCAACCAAATGCATTTGAATATACAAGCAAATAACAAATCAGACAGATAATTAAAAGCTGCAATCAAAAAAGCCCAATACAACCCCGCCAACATTCCTTACAAATCCTAATATTATACATAAGAGGCTGGAAAATCATACTAACAAACAAGTATAAAATTGACAATTTAATTAAAGTCTTATATACTAGGGGAAAAAGTAGACCAAACAGAAAAGTATATGTACATATATATAAACATATATAGTACTACTACTACTACCTGTGATTAGATAGAATGGTTACGTGCGGGCTCAGTAAGCATCTTCGCCAATAGATAGTATGTGGGGTCATGCGGTTTCAGTCTGGCAGACAGGTAAATTCCATAAGAAATAAGTTTGCTTGTCCTCGAAAAAGGGGCTTGAGATCCACTGATTCCACTCCATGGATACTGCTTTTAACCTGGAAAGAGATTTCACGGGAAGAAAAAGAAGGGCATGGTCTTTGACCAAATATTTGATATCCACTTCTTCTTTTTGTTTTATGTATCGAGGGTTTTCAAATTTAGTAGGAACCTCTAGCCCGCGTTTTCTTTTCCTAAGGAGAGCAATATCTTCAGATTCAGCATTTCGGGCGGGTCGTTGTCACTCCCGGAGTCAGAACTTCCATCGTCGTAGCTAGATTTACTTGAGAAATTAACTTTCTACGTATTATCGCTTTCTCGGTCTGGGGATTTGTTTGAATCTGAACCGTCCATCTCGTGCTTAGGATTTTTATCTTCATCGGACTCTGTAGCACTCTTGCACAACTCATTCCAGCTCACTATGTCATATGACTTGTCTGAATTGGAATTCTTTTCCATGTTTGCACGATCCTTAAGAGAAAAAGAGTATATATATATATATATAGAGAGAGAGAGAGAGACATAAACAAATCTTGTTGTATGTAACAATATATGAATAAAAGCTTATTTTATTTATTCTTGTAACATTATGTATCCAACTGAAAAGAAGAAGTAATCTAATTAGAAGGAACCAGAATAAATAAAATAAGTTTTTGTTAATAACACTCTAACAACAATTGATATATGTATAAATTGTTGTTAGCGTGTTGTTGACAAAAGCTTATTTTATTTATTCTTTTTCCTTCTAATTAGATTACTTCTTCTTTTCAGTTGGATACATATTTTTACAAGAATAAATAAAATAAGGTTTTATTCATATTGTTTGTTTTTACATACAACATTTGTTTCTCTCTCTATATATATCTTATACTCAAAGTAGGCGTCTTCTTCTCTTAAGGATAGTGCAAAAATGGAAAATAATTCCGATTCACACAAGTCATATGACATAGTGAGTTGGGATGAGTTTTGCCAAAGTGCTACATAGTCCAATATATGAAGAGGAAAATCCTAAGACGGCTCAGATTAGAACAAATCACCAGACAGAGAAAGTGATAATAGAGAGAAAGTTACTTTCTCTGGCAACTTTAGCTACGATGATGGTAGTTCTGACTCCAAGAGTGACAACGAGGACAACGACCCACCCGAGATTGTTGAATCTGAAGATATTGCTCTTCTAAAGAAAATAAAACATGGGCTAGAGGTTCCTACTGAATTTGAAAACCCTCGATACATAAAACGAAAATAAGAAGTGGGTATAAAAGATTTGGTCAAAAACCATGCCCTTCTTTTTCTTTGTACGGAATCTCGTTCCATGTTCAAATATGTATCCATGAAATCGAATCAGTGGATCTCAAGCCCCTTTTCGAACACAAGCAAAATTATTTCTTTTAGGATTTATCTAGATTCTTGTGCGAGGATGGAAACAACCTAAGAAAAAAAAACTCCGACCTTAACAATTTGATCAATTTTTAAAGAGGTTTGGATGATGAATAGATTGAAGAAGACTTGCTACCATCCTAATATTGAGTTTTACTTGGTGGGAAAAAGAAAATCTTGTGCTATTTATCCTAGCAATTAGAAAAAGAAAAAGAAAACAATACGTCACATCATTTGGCAAAAGTAGCTACTTTCCTAGCCAATTTGAAATTCTCAAAACAACGCTCAAAAAACATTGTACGATCAGTTAAAACAAATTGTTAGGTGTAAATAGAACTTTTACCTAGGATTAATGTTGTGGATTATGCACCTTATCATAATTGTCTTGTTTACCTGTCAAATCCTTAATCACGTTCAAGTGTGTTTCTAAATCATTTCTCTATCTCATCTCGAACCCGAGATTCACTAGATCACATCTCAATAAATCATCTAATATAAATCAAGTATACCCACCAGAGACTCATTGTGAAACACGCTTGTGTTCGGTCGGGTCGATATGTATATTGTCTAAAGTCATTCTTGCTTAATTCTAAATTGCATTCCCCATATGATATTTAGGACATTAATAGGAATCATGTCGTTGAACTTGATTACACCTTGAAGGACCAAAGTTGTTTGCTTTCGATATTTGGTTCTTGTAATGGGCTTGTTTTATACTTATTAATAATATATGGATTTCTATATGGAACTCATCTACTGGAGAATCAAAGTAGTTGTCGACTCTGGATAACTCATGGATTGATTGAAACACTATATACGGGTTCCGATATGATCAATTCAATGAAAATTACAAAGTGTTATGGACATTACCTCATGTATGTATTGGGGGATTAAATGAGAATGTTAGGACCGAAGTACAAAGTTCTTGTGACCTCTTTATTTGTCACCATTATGTCAAAAGTAGATTGAGTAAACTTATATTGAACTTTAATTATGTTAACAGTTAATGTGTAACGTTGTTGTAAAGTTGTGATTAATTGCAGGTGTGAGTTGCAACCGAAGCAACAACCGACTTTGCTGGACAGAATATGGAAAGATTCGATAAAAGAGATTTGATGTTGCAAAAAACGTGATGACCAAGTAAAAAGAGATCTGGAGTGATTTTGGAATATTGAAGAAACCAAGAAAGACATCTTTTACTAATTGGATTGAAGACTTGAAGTGCAAGGAGATAAGACTCCTTGTCAAGAAATGAAACATCAAAAAGGAAATACTTCCTATTTAGTCATGAATTAGCACTTCTTTGTAAGGCTATAAATAAATCCATTTAGACTCATTATTTCGTGGCTTTCAACACCATAGAATATACAGCAAAGAGAGAGAAAGAAACCCACGAAATTATTGAGATAAAAAATATTCTTGAGAGAAAAAACACGATGGGAGGTCATGGTGAGATTGATAATTGATTGGGTAAGAGTGAGAGTTTGATATGTTTATACTAGTGAGGGATTCATTAAGTATTGTAATACTCAAGTCGACGATCGAAGGCTTTTTCAATATCAATAAATACTAGGTGCGTACTTCGAATACGTAGACTTTGCGAAGTCGAACTTCGTTAAAAATCACAAATGCGTTATTTACTTTTATGTGAGTTACATACTCATTTGCAACCTATACTACAACCGACTCCAACTAAAACACGTAATTTCATTCGAAACTTAGGCAAACAAAATTTCAATTTGTATCAGAGCCTCACACTTATTTAAATCAAGTGTGGATGCTGTGTTCTTAATATATGGAGTTAGTACGGAATGACGGATCGTTCAACAAAGCACCATTGCTTGACGGAAGATCAAACTATAGATTTCGGAAGGTGAGATTGAGATGTATATCAAGTCTCAAGATATAAAAGCATACAAGGCTGGAAATCACCGAAACCCAGCAGAAGCGATGGAGAAAAAGCTACTATACTTGAAGAAAATTAGTCAGATGAAGAAAAACGAAAAACTGGTGCAATTTCGAAGGCACTCAATTCTATATTTAGTGCACTTTATCTAAACGAATTAAAGTTGATCTCTAGATGTGTTAAAGCTAAATAAGCATGGGACATATTAGAAGATACTTTTGGTGATTCTAGTAATTTTGAAATTGAAGGTGTAGAAAGAAAAGCAAAATATTTTGCAAATTTTATGGCGATCTCGAAAACCAATATGAAAAGTGTGAAAAACTTAAAAACTGCCTCAGTTGCACCCTCGATTGCAACTGACTCTGAAACTGAAGTAAGTTACTACGATTCTGATATTAGTGATGATGAACCTACTACTATTTATGAGCTACAAGAGCAGTATTTAAAGCTTTTTAAGAGATTTACAGTCATGTTCCAAATGGTTAATGAGTTGGAAGTTGAAAATTTGGGGTTAAAGAATAAAGTTAAAGAGAAAGATGTCCAACTTGAAGAGACTAAAAAGAGGATAAAGTTTCTCAACAATGGGACGGAAAATTTGGATAAAGTGCTTTCTTATCAAAGGTGTGCAAGGGGTAATACTTGATTGGGATATTTTGGAGCTAATGGAAGTGGAAATATCATGTTTGTAAATGCCATAACAAGCAAAGCTACGCCACAACCCATTGTAAGTACAAGGAGGTGCTCAGTTACAACCGGCACTGCAACTGAGAATAGTTTGTACTCAGTTGCAACTAAGGCTGCAACTGGGAATTACATGAAGTTATGTTATTTTTGTAATAAAACTCGACACACTTGGAATTTTTGCAATAAAAGTTTTTTAAGCTATCAAAAATGTTTTGTCGTTGTTAATAAACAAACACCCAAGTGGGTTTGGAGAGTTAAAAACAAAAGTAAGATAATTACTTGTAATAAAACTTTTTAACCTTCTTGAATCATGTTTTTCTTACTTCTTGGTATTTTGATAGTGCTTGCTCCAAACATATGACTGTTAATTCTAAATTGTTAAAAAATGTTAGGAACATATCTGATAATTATGTTGTTTTTTAAAGTGGTGGCAAATGTCTTGCGATAGGCAAAAGAACTTTAAATGTTGTTGACATGCCTGAGTTTAAAAATTTACTATTGGTTAAAGGTCTAAGTTCTAATTTGTTTAGTGTAAGCCAATTGTGTGATTATTCTGTGCATGTTAAGTTTAATACAGATAAATGTCTTGTCACCGATAATAACAATGACTTAATCATGATTGGAATGAGATCTAATGACAATTGCTATGCCTTTGATAAGTCAGTTATAACTTTACCTATTGTCAGTTGCAACCGATAATCCTAAAATTTGACACCAATGTTTAGGGCGTGTAAAAAACAAAACTCTTGGTAAATTTGATAATTTTGGATTATTTAGGAGAATTTTTGAACTGGAAGTAAAACCTCTAGACATGCGTGGTGATTGCATGAAGGGAAAGCAAACTAAGAGTTTACATAATAATCTTTCTCGAGAAAGTTTTTAATTTGATAGTGGTTGTACTCAACTTTTATTGATGAAACATATGCTCGAAGATTATAATGTTAAACAAGAGATTTTTACTTTATACTGTGATAATAAAAATGCTATAGATTTAGTAAAGAATCCAGTACAACTTTTCAGAACTAAACACGTTGATCTAAGGCATCCTTTTATTGGAGAATTAGTTGAAGAAAAGAGCTTAATTTTAGAACATGTCTCAACTGAAAGACAATTAGCAGATATTTTCACAAAGCTCATTCATAAGAACAAGTTTGAAACTTTAAGAAGTGATATTGGGGTATATCACTATAGATATAATTAAATACTCTTGCTATATGTGCTTATTTGTGAGTAGCATTGATAAAATTTATGCCTAAGGTAATTCTTGTTGAACTATGAATTTTTTGTCTTGAAAAAACCGTTGATTGATGTCTCTAAAACAGATGTGGAATAACTTGCCCTAAAACTCTCTGATAATAGAGAAGAAGTACAAAGTGTATTTTTATATATTTAGTTGTAACCAAGTCTGTCATGCAGACAGGTTAATGTTTATTCCCAAGAGAGACCATATTAATAATGAACAAAATTCAACTAAAGTTGATGTTCTAAATGATCTAAATTGATTAAAAAAAAAACCAAGAAAAATTCTTGAAATTTTTGACATCACTTATACTTTTTCCTTGAAGAGGTGTTAAATAGTTTTTGTGTAGAGAAAAGGTGGATTTGCTTACCCATTATATCAAATGTTTTGGCCAAAATAATGACAAATGAGAGATTGTTAAGTCTGAAGTACAAAGTTCTTGTGACCTCTTTATTTGTCACCATTATGTCAAAAATAGATTGCGTAAATTTATATTGAACTCTAATTATGTTAACAGGTAATGCGTAACATTGTTGTAAATTTGTGATTAATTGCATATGTGAGTTGCAACCTCAGTTGCAACCGAAGCAACAACTGACTATACTAGACAAAATATGGAAAGATTCGGTCAAAGAGATTTAATGATGCAAAAAACGTGATTTCCAAGTAAAAAGAGATCTGAAGTGATTCTGGAAGATTAAAGAAACAAATAAAGACATCTTTTACTAATTGGATTGAACACTTGAAATGCAAGGAAAGAAGACTAC
This sequence comes from Primula veris, assembly GCA_963682055.1. Taxonomy (NCBI): domain Eukaryota; kingdom Viridiplantae; phylum Streptophyta; class Magnoliopsida; order Ericales; family Primulaceae; genus Primula; species Primula veris. The sequence continues at coordinate 33,318,420 of OY821742.1, read as the reverse complement.
TTGTCAAGCAAGGAAACATAAAAAACGAAATACTTCCTATTTAGTCATGAATTAGCACTTCTTTGTAAGGTTATAAATAAAGCCATTTAGACTTATTATTTAGTGGCTTTCTACACCATAGAATATATATAGCAAAGAGGGAGAAACAAACCCACGAAATTATTGGGAGACAAAATTATTCTTGAGAGAAAAAACATGACGGGATGTCATGGTGAGATTGATAATTTATTAGGTAGAAACGGGAGTTTAATATGCTTATACTAGTGAAGAATTCATTAGGTAATGTAAGACTCAAGTCGACGATTATAGGCTTTTTCAATATCAATAAATACTGATGAGTGCCTGGAAAATGTGGTAGTTCACGAGCGGTTGGGACATTTGGGTATTCAGTGGAAAAGAAAAGATCAAAAAAGAAGAGACCATCCTGATAAGGAGTCCCTTCAGCTCCAACTGTGACGATCCATATTTCCCGGAAGGAATTTCTATAGTGCGGTGTTGTGCGTCAGTCCCACATCGTCTAGATACGAGAGTACTCATGTGGTATATGAGCTTAAAGATCCATTTACTATAAACAAGGCCTTTTAAAGCCGTGCGGCACAACAGCGAGGACGGAACTCCATAGTTAAGCGTGCTTAGCTTGGAGTAGTAGCAGGATGGGTGACCCCCCTGGGAAGTTGTGCCAAAGCGGACAATATTGTTGATACGGGCGTGGCGGTTCGGTCCGTGGGGCCGGGTCATTACAAATGGTATCAGAGCCTCTATCTGGCAGGAAATGTGAGGACTAGCACGTGTGTGTGAGCCCCTGAAGAACGACGTGCCCGACGAGGACGTCGTGCCTAAAGGGAGGGTGATTGTGACGATCTAGATTTTTCGGAAGGAATTTCTGTGGTGCGGTGTTGTGCGTCAGTCCCACATCGCCCAGATACGAGAGTACTCGTGTGGTATATGAGCTTAAAGATCCATTTACTATAAACAAGGCCTTTTAAAGCCGTGCGGCATAACAGCGATGACGGAACTCCATAGTTAAACATGCTTAGCTTGGAGTAGTAGCATGATGGGTGACCCCCCTGGGAAGTTGTGCCAAAGCGGACAATATTGTTGATACGGGCGTGGCGGTTCGGTCCGTGGGGCCGGATCGTTACACCAACAATGGCGGCCCTTAAAAGCTCAATCCTTGATTCACATACCCAGACATGTATTTATCAGGCAAATTATTTTCCAGTACCTTCTATTCCTCTTGTATTCTCTTCGTTGAGTTCCTTGGTGTCCACTTCACAGAACACACACTGTTCAGAAAATGATGGCCTGAGAAATCTTCAACGGTGTCAAATTGTGATAAAATTCTAAAAATTCTCAATAACATCCTCTTCATTAACATCATTATTTGATGAAAGTGGGATCGAAGCAGTCCCATCAGCCATTCCACTCTTTTTATTATGATCCTCATAAGAGTGAGAACTCAAACTCTCTCATGGGAGTAAAGAGCCAACCGGGAAGATCTCTTCAGAAGCAAAAACCATATTTCCAGGGAAAGCTTAAAAAGGTGAATATTAATAAATAAAAAATTAATTAAAAGTGGGGATAACCCAAAATTTCATTAATATAGAGTTTAAATTGGTACTCCGACCTTATTAAAAGAAAACAGCAACTAAAGTACTGAAAACGAGAACATAAAAAACTTGCAAAGTCCTATAACGACATATAATAAACTACAAGTCCCACTAAAGTAATAAACATGGTTAACTTTCAGATTAACCCAATGCTTCATCTCCCACTAAAGAAACTTCCAATTCTTAGAGAGGGAGAGACGAAGATAGTGATATGCAGATTAAGTGTAAACTCATCTATTAAGCCTAAAGAATTCAAAAAAGTTTTTATATCAGCGAGATTAGGCTTACTATGAGTGAACTTCCCTACCAGGGAGTACTGAAAAGGTTGAGAGAGAGATTCCACTTCTTCATATGTGAAATTAACGATCTTTTCTCCATTGAAATTTCTCACCTTTTTTATTGGTATATAGGTACCTTTTTTTATCGCAAAGCATATCTGAGAAGGTTTTGGGTGTTAAAAACCACCTTGCTCTAATCGTTGGGGGTTAAAAGATGAAGTCTTGTCATCTTTTTCCGACGGAGATGATCTATTGTGTTCCATTTCTATGCCGCCGCCGGTCTCCTTATCTTTCTCTCTCTCTAGAGATCTCCCATTTTTCTTATATTGCAATATTAAGTGAATTTTAAGATCACCAGCTTCTCCATTCTCATAATATACACACCTTAACAGCCTCTAGTATAATATTTATTCTCTTTATTTTTAACTCTGTACATTATAAACAAAATAAGCGATAAATACCGTATCTATTCACTGCCGTAGTTTTTCTAGCTGGGCCCCACTTTCTTTCACCTTCCTGTGGCGTGAATACGTAAACTTCATCTTCCGATAGTCTCAATGCGAACAGATTAGGCTTAGATGGATGTGCCACTACAACAACGGGATGACGTTGCAAACTTGGGTTAGTAGGCAGATATGAGCTGGGAGTAATGCGACATCTCAATTGCAGAGACGGTGCATTAAAAATGTAATTGCTTCCGCTTTAAAAAAAAAAAAAACTTTTATCACAGACTAATATCACAGAAAAGGGTAGTATAAGAAAAGAACTTTTATTTTTTCATGTGAGAAAACCAAATAAAACTTTAAATTAATCAACCAAATGCATTTGAATATACAAGCAAATAACAAATCAGACAGATAATTAAAAGCTGCAATCAAAAAAGCCCAATACAACCCCGCCAACATTCATTACAAGTCCTAATATTATATATAAGAGGCTGGAAAATTATACTAACAAACAAGTATAAAATTGACAATTTAGATAAAGTCCTATATACTAGGGGAAAAAGGAGAGCAAACAGAAAAGTATATGTATAGATATATATATATATATACTGACTGTGATTATGAGAGAGAGAGACCATAGCAGGAGCTATGGATGTTAACTTGTTCTGGAATGAAGGAGATAGAATGGTTACGTGCGAGCTCAGTAAGCATCTTCACCAATAGATAGTATGTGGGGTCACGCGGTTTCCAGTCTGGCTGAAGAATCCAGATAAATCCTGTAAGAAATAAGTTTGTTTGTGCTAGAAAAAGGGTCTTGAGATCCACTTATTCCACTCCATGGATACAGCTTTTAACCTGGAAAGAGATTTCGCGGGAAGAAAAAGAAGGGCATGGTCTTTGACCCAATCTTTGATATCCACTTCTTCTCTGCGTTTTATGTATCAAGAGTTTTCAAATTTAGTTGGAACCTCTAGCCCACGTTTTCTTTTCCTAAGAAGACCAATATTTTCAGATTCAGCATTTCGGGCAGGTTGTTGTCCTCGTTGTCACTCTGGGAGTCAGAACTACCATCATCGTAGCTAGAGTTACTAGAGAAATTAACTTTCTCTGCATTATCACTTTCCCGGTCTGGGGATTTGTTCGAATCTGAACCATATATCTGGCGCTTAGGATTTTCCTCTTCATCGTACTCTGTAGCACTCTTCCACAACTCATCCCAGCTCACTATGTCATATGACTTGTCTGAATCGGAATTCTTTTCCAGTTTGCACTATTTTTAAGAGAAGAAGAGTATAGATATATATAGACATAAACAAATCTTGTTGTATGTTACAATATATGAATAAAACCTTATTTCTTGTAACAATATGTATCCAATTGAAAAGAAGAAGTAATCTAATTAGAAGAAACAAGAATAAATAAAATAAGCTTTTGTTAATAACACGTTAACAACAATTGATAAATGTATAAATTGTTGTTAGCGTGTTATTAACAAAAGCTTATTTTATTTATTCTTGTTCCTTCTAGTTGGATACATATTGTTACAAAAATAAATAAAATAAAGTTTTATTCATATTATTAGTTTGTTACATATAACAAGATTTGTTTCTCTCTCTATATATATCTTATACTCAAAATAGGGGTCTTCTTCTCTTAAGGATAGTGCAAAAATGGAAAATAATTCCGATTCAGACAAGTCATATGACATACTGAGTTGGGATGAGTTTTGCAAGAGTGCTACAGAGTCCAATATATGAAGAGAAAATCCTAAGCGTGAGATGGATGGCTCAGATTAGAACAAATCACCAGACAATGAAAGCGATAATACAGCGAAAGTTAATTTCTATGGAAACTCTAGCTATGATGATGGCAGATCTGACTCCGAAAGTGACAACAAGGACAACGACCTGCCCGAAATTGCTGAATCTGACGATATTGCTCTTCTTAGGAAAAGAAAACATGGGCTAGAGGTTCTGACACGCCCCCAAATCCGTAAAACGAATATCGAGGCATGACCTTTTTAAAACAAAAGGAAATAGAACCTGTTGGTACGAAATTAAAAATTTTTAAAAGAAAACACTAACGAGCTAATGGAACAATTAAATAATAAATAAAAGTATTTGCCAAACGCGGCTACAAGACGAGATATTTTTGACAAATTTATAAAAGAAAATAAACGAATGTAAATTGCCCGTAGGCTACAACCTCAAAAGTGCTCTAAGTAAAAATAAAGCGAAAGCCCCAAACCCATGTGATGCCTTGCTAAAGCTCTTAACCATACGCCTCAACCTAAGTTGTACCTGAAATACAAAATTGTAACGGTGAGTCCCACGCACATAACTAGACGGGACGGCACCACAAATACCATCACTTCATCCCATAAATGCAAGAGCTCACAAATTCTACAACTACGATAATCGACGTATAAAGAGAAATATAATGACATTCTACAACTACGATAAATTAAATAAATTAAATAACATCAACACACAACTATAGCATACATGGATCTCTCACGCCACCTACCCCAGTCCGTAAGGTAGGTCATTCCCTATCCCTTCGGCCGTCTTATGTCCCCGAAATTCGGGAGAGACATAGACCATTGCAACATAAAAGTAGATTTATAGTGCGCACTTGGACCTCTCACGCCACTCGTCCCAGTCCGTAAGACGAGTCATTCCCTATCCCTTCGGCCGTCTTATGCCCCCGGAATTAGGGAGAGACATAGACCATTGCTAACATAAAAGTAAATATAGTGCACACTGGGACCTATAACGCCACTCGTCCCGGTCCGTAAGACGAGTCATTCCCTATCCCCTCGGCCGTCTTCTGTCCCCGGAATTAGGGAGAGACAGAGACCATTGCCACTACAGCTAAATCACAAGGCATCGGCCAATAATATAAAAATCATTCAAATAACACCATCTCATACGTATAAATATTAAAGTCTCGGCCAATAATATTATACTATTCAACTAACATAACTCATACGTCACTTAACGTAATACAACATAAACCATAATCATATATGTTAGATTCACAACTAGCCAATCACTTCAACAACATAAAAACTCATTCAGGCATTTTAACAAACACCTTGTATGCATAAACTACAATCCATCTATATTCAACAATAATTTACCCAATTCTATCAAAAACCATAATAACTCATAATCAACGCTTAAAACATGCAAACCCATCCATAATCTCATTAATTCGAAATTAATTAGTCTCAAGTCTCAAATTCTACAATTCAATTAATGGAATTAAAAATACAACAACTAAACCCCAATTATCAATTTAAGAACATAAATAATATAAAAGGCAAAAACCCCCAATTTATAATGAACGTAAAACATAATCCTAACATACACACTCGTCTAGTCGTTATGGATAACCCCCGTTACCTTAGAGCGTAGTGGAGATGCTTTCGGTATGAGCCCGCTAATGGTGGGTTCTCTTCTTCTTCTTTTTCTCTCTTTTCTCTCTTTTTCTCTCTCTTCTCTTGGCTGATTTTAGGTTTAAAGAATGAAAGTGGGCTGATTTTTAGGTTTAGAAAAACTGTTTTTAGATAGTTTGTGAAAGCGAATTATTTGGTCCCCAAAGTTCTAAAAGCTAACTCTTAATCCAAAAATATAGTTTTACTATTCAAAAATAACAAATCTTTGGAAACAAATCTATTGGGTCCTTTTTATTAGTAAAATTAGTAACAGGTTTTTAAAATAAAGATTTTTGGAAGAGTTTCGGTTTTTGGCTAAAAATTAGTCGAGTGACCGGTTTTTGGTAATTTTTTTTGAATAAAACGTTTTTGGATAAATTAATTCATTAATAAAAACACTTATAAAAATACGGGATGTTACAGGTTCCTACTGAATTTGAAAACCCTCGATACATAAAACTAAAAGAAGAAGTGGATATAAAAGATTTGATCAAAAAGCATGCCCTTCTTTTTCTTCCAGTAAAATCTCGTTCCAGGTTCAAAGATGTATGCATGAAGTGGAATCAGTGGATCTCAAGCCCCTTTTTGGAGCACAAGCAAACTTATTTCTTTCAAGATTTATCTGGATTCTTCTGCGTGGATGGAAACAACCTAAGAGAAAATAACTCCGATCTTAACAATTTAATCAATTTTTAAAGAGGTTTAGAAGATGAATAGAGTGAAAAAGAATTACTACCATCCTAATATTGATTTTTACTTGGTGGGAAAAAAAAATGTTGTGCTATTTATCCTAGCAATTAGAAAAAGAAAAACAAAGCAATACATCACATCATTTGTCAAAAGTAGCTACTTTCCTAGCCAAATTGAAATTGTCAAAACGCTCATAAAACATTGTACGATCAGTCAAAACTAATTGTTAGGCATAAATAAAACTTCTACCTAGGATTAATATTGTGGATTATGCACCTTATCATAATTGTCTTGTTTACCAGTCAAATCCTTAATCGCATTCAAGCGTGTTTCTAAATTTCTCTATCTTATCTCAAACCCGAGATTCACTAGATCAAATCTCAATAAATCATCTAATATAAATCAAGTATACCCACCAGTGACTCATTCTGAAACACGTTTGTGTTCGGTCGGATCGATGTGTATATTGTCTAAAGTCATTCTCGTTTGATTCTAAATTGCATTCCCCATATGATATTGAGGACATTAATAGGAATCATGCCGTTAAACTTGATTACCCCTTGAAGGACCAAAGTTGTTTGCTTTCGATATTGGGTTCTTGTAATGGGCTTGTTTGTATACTTATTAATAAAATATGGATTTCTATAAGGAACACATCTACTAGAGAATCAAAGTAGTTGTCGGCTCTGAATAACTCATGGATTGATTGAAACACTATGTACGGGTTCCGATATGATCAATTCAATGAAAATTACAAAGTATTATGGACATTACCTCAAGTATGTAATGGGGGCTTGAATGAGAAGATGATTATAGTTTATTCGTTAAAGGAAAATCTTGGGGTAATATCGGGGATTTCTCATATGCTTCTTCTTACAAAAAAGAAGAAGTACTTGTTACTGTAATTTTTCATTAAAAAAATTACATTCGAGAGCAGTTTTGTTTCACCAATCATCATTCTCTCCTTTGATTTGGGAAATGAGACGTATGGGGAGATAGCACATCCAAATTACGATTTCGGTGATTTTCATTACAGTTTGAGTGTTTTAGATAGATGTATTTGTAAGTTCTACGAAATTGAAGCCATTTAGGCTTATATATGGGTAATAAAAGAATATGGTGTAAAAGATTCATGGACTAACTTAATCCATGAATCTCTTACACCATATTCTTTCATTACCCATATGCCTAATCCATGAATCTCTTACACCATATTCTTTCATTACCAATATGCCATCCCGAATGGCTTCAAATTCACAGCACATGCAAAGACATCTTTCTAAAACACTCAGACTCCGATCAAAATTAGCAAAATCGTACTTTGAGTTTGCTATCTTCTCATATGTCTCATTCTCCAAATCAAATAAAAGAATGATAATTGAGGAAACAAAACTCCTCTCTAGTGTAATTTTCCAATGAAGAACTACGACAACAAGTGTAACTTCTTCTTTGTAAGAAGTATAAGATGGGAAATCACTGATATTACCTTGAAATTTAATATTTAACGAATAAACTATCCTCATTTTCTCATTCAAGCCCCACACTACTTTATAATCGTAATTAAGTTGATCATATCCAAACCCATATATTGGGTTTCTATCAATCCATGAATTATTCATAGCCGAAAACTCATTTGATTCTCTAGTGGATGGATTCCATATAGAAATCCATATATTATTAATAGCTATACAAACAAGCCCATTACAAGGACCCGCTATCGAACACAAACAACTTTGGTTTTTCAAGTGATAATCAAGTTCAACGGCATGAGTACTATAAATATTTTTAAAGTCCTTAATATCACATGGTTAATGTGATATAGAGCCAAGCAAGAATGACTTTACAATATACATATCTCTCGACCGACCACAAACTTGTTTCGGAATGAGTCTCTGATGGGTATAATGGATGATATTAGATGATTTATTGAGATGTAGTGAATCTCGGGTTTGAGATGAGATTAAGAAATGTTTTAAAAACACACTTACACCTGATTAGGATTTTGACTATAAAGACAAGTGAGAATATATGTGGTGATCTCTAAAGGGAAATCAGATTATAATGTATGTGATGTTGAACGGATTGATGAGCTCATCTTCCTCGTTGATCTTTAAATGGTTCATCTCTTTTACACCTTTAATTACTTTTATATCCATTAAAGAATAGTTCAATCAATACACATATCGTCCGACCAAGCCTAAACGTGTTTCAGAACACGTTTCTGATGGGTATAATTGATGATATTAGATGATTTATTAAGATGTCATCTAGTGAATCTAGGGTTTGAGAGATGCGATAAAGAAATGATTTATAAACATACTTGAACCTGATTAGGGATTTGACTACAATAAACGAGTGAGAATTTGTGATGATCTTTAAAGAGAAACCTGATAATAATGTATGTGACGTTGAGGGGATTGATGAGCTCATCTTTCTCGTTGATCTTTAATTGGTTCATCTCTTTTATGCCTCATATTCCCTTTTATATCCATTAAAGAATACTTCAATCTATATCTTACACTGAAAACTATCTACGGATTTTCCGAATATGTAATCACAACTTCAAATAGTAGCTATCATTGATGTTAGGTTCCAGAATATATGTGACTATTCAAATTAATCGCATTGGTCTTTGAATAAATTTGAAATTTATTCTCAATCTTTAAAACATTTGCTTTTCTAGATTTCGACAAACACCGTTACATAATTTTAGCGTTTATTTCATTTGCGCATATAGGTTGAATTTATAAACATTCTATAATTAATGTCTTAACAGCCCACACATTTTGTGTGATCCTCTTATCCCCATTCGGGACTCACACACTATCATCGATAATTCCAATCGATTTCAAGGTGATACAACGAACAACGATTTGTTCTAGAAAGTTGAGGTCCGTATCACTGAATCGTTTTGGTTATTCCATACATACGGGCTCATTAGACACGAGGTAGACTCGATTACATGAATCGTCGGATTACCCCACATTTATAGAATCTCAGAATTTTCGTAATCACGTTAAACACTTTCGTGTTAATTAACCATAGGAAACCTAAATAAAAGAATTATTTGACCAGTCCGTTCTTCTCCTTCTTCCATAAAGTTAAAGAAATAAATAACATTTACCGTTGAAATGTAAAAGCAGTGCAACATCAACATGCAGTATGCCAGTCACATGTCATTTTAATAAAGTCAATTTCTATACATACACATGAATTTATAAACGGCCAAATCTAAGTATACATGCAACGCTTCACTATACACACATCTCTTCAACCATAAATCTTAATCAACAGAAATTAACTTTAAAGGAAACAAACAAAACTAACTACGTTTCCAGAATTGAACAAAACAGTGCAACGTTTATGAATAGCAAAAGGAATACAAACTAACCAAAGGATTTCCAGGAATTCAAAATCTTATATCTAACATTTTAGTCTTGTCCAATTTATATAAATCTAAATCTCTTCTAACAATGCAAACTTGGGGTGATGACTTTGAAACAGTCACCTTGTTTTCACCTTGTTTGTATGTACATTGTACATACTCCTTAATTGTCGTTAGGTTAAAAAATAGATAGTTAGATGTATTTTTCAATAACTAATGTAATTTTTTTCTATTTTCAACAAATTGACATTTGATAAATTAAACAAATTGTACAACACACTATATAAAAACTCAAATAAAAATATAAAAGATTAGATGACCTATACTAAATTTAAATACTAAATAAAATTTTAAATAATATATCAATTTGATATGTTTTTATACAAACGAGTTTTGGTGCCGTTAACATGGAGTGAGTGTACAAAAGAAATACCCCAAACTTGGTGACCGAAATTAAATACAGTAAACAACGGATGGTTTGTATCAAACCTTAAGTAGACATGAAACAACTACATTAAGTTAACACTTTTTACACATGCAATACCCTGGATACTAACAAGTACAATTTGTAGTAATTTCAAACTCAACGTTAACAGACAAAGTTACAGTAACCAACCAATTCAATAATGGATTTTTAACAGTAAATAATGCCAAAACCAAAGCCTACCAATTAGTCAACTATTCGAGCAAGTGGTTGGTAGCCACGTGGTTGTTACCCGAGTATACCACGCTCACCATCAGGGTTCGAACCCTGTCGCCTGCAAGTTTCGCAGGTTTTCCTCCAAAGGAGGAATCAAAAAAAAAAAAAAAAATTAGTCAACTATTCCGTAATCCGTAAGTAACCTATCAGAACTGTTAATATGCAGATTTCAAACAATAACAGTACATATAACCATTTTTACAAACAGTCACAATACCCAACGTAATTTTCTCAAAATTGTACCAATTTATAACAAATAAGTTTTAAGAATATTGTTGTCGATTTTTCTACGTAAGGGATTATTGGTATAAATTACTGAAATTAATAAACAAACAAATTATACGCAAAAACTGAATAATAAATAATGTAATAAATAAACTTACACGGGTTACCAAAGTTATGGTAACAATTACCCCGAGTCGAGTACAAAACTCTCTCCTTAAAACTTATTCTTCCCCCAACGACTTCCGGGTTTTTGCGCACGTAAGTTTCCCAATATACAAAGGGTGTCGCGATTAATCGCACGGCGAAACAGGGTAAATTAGAGACCATCCTCAACTAATATAAATGACTAAATTAGAGACCAATATAAATTCACAATAATTACATTTTTCCAACAATGACCAGTTAATTAAAGCTTACAAAATAAATATTGTCACTAGACTTTAAGTCTTAAGACAATGTTTAATTAAAAACACATAAGAATAGTGTATCATGTGGCAGATAAAAAAGAAGGCGTAATAAGATATAGATAAAAAAAAAATTACTAACAATTAGGAAAAAATACGTTGTCGAAATATGAAAATGGAATTGAAAAAAAAAAATCAGAGCAAAGTATAATTGATTGCACAAGACTGACAGAAAAATGAAAGCAAGTAATTGGAAAAAATCTTATACATAATTGGCAAAGGGTAACAAAAAATAAAACCAGCTAGATATTCAAGATCAAGATATTTATACATTAAAGTTATTGCATACAACTATTCAGAAGAAACATACACATTTAAATCAAATTTATCTAGCTCGTTTCGCTACAGATTCGACATAAATAAGCTAGGCCAGACTGAAAAATGAAAAATATTACCATAAATGATGGAAAAAAATACTGCATTTGAAAAAATCTTACACATAAAAAACAAAATTAATAAAAAGTTGGGTTGCTCCAAGTCCAGACTAATATCACAGAAAAGGATAAAAAAAACTTTTATTTTTTTTTCATGTGAGAAAACCAAATAAAACTTTAAATTGATCAACCAAATAAAACTTTAAATTGATCAACCAAATGCATTTGAATATACAAGTAAATAACAAATCAGATAGATACTTTTAAAGCTGCAATAAAAAAAGTCCAATATAAGACCGCCTTAACATTCATTACAAGTCCTAATATTATATATAAGAGGCTGGAAAATCATACAAACAAGTATAAAACTGAAAATTTAGATAAAGTCTTGTATGTATACTAGGGGAAAAAGGAGAGCAAACATAAAAGTATATAGAGAGATTAGATAGATAGATCTGTATACATATATATATATATATATAAATATATATATATATATATATATATCATATAGTACCACCTGTGATTAAGAAAGAGATAGAGAGAGAAAAAGACGGCGTATGATTAGATAGATACAGACAGTCAGATAACCTACAAAGTAAACTTGTGTATATATTTCATGTATATAAAATTAGGGGAGGATATATGAACATCATGAAAAACACCCAACTAGACATTTTTTTGTAAGAACGCTGCAAATCAAGATTTGGTTAATGCAAATGTACATGGTTTCACGACGGAAACACAAATATGCGTCTTGTTTTTTTTTTTTTTTCTGAGATATATAATGACATGTTTTGAATTTTTAAATTTTACCATAATTTCGAAAACATGTCATTATACATCTCGGAAAAAAAAAACAAGACGCATATTTGTGTTCCCGTCGTGAAACCATGTACATTTGCATTAACCAAATCTTGATTTGGAGCGTTTTTACAAAAAAAGTGTCTAGTTGGGTGTTTTTGATGGTGTCCATATAACATTTCCCATAAAATTATACTTATAAATTTACATTTGAACACAGTTTGGTGCGAAATCGTTCGTGAAATCATTCGTGTTCGGCTCGGTTAATACTCGGTTCATATTCGTTCATTTATAAATGAACATGATAATAAACAAGAATATAGTGTTCGTCTATTAAGTGAACTGAACATGAATATGACTCTGTTCGGTTCGTCTAAACTCGTGTTCGTGTAAATATATATAAAGTTTGATAAAATAAAAAAATAAATCTATTAATGATGTAACAAAAACTAATATAACTGCACAGTTAATAAATTTATTTATGCTATAATAATATAAATGATATGTTTGTATTATTTTGAACTTACTATGGTAATTTATATCATCATACTATAATTACAGTCACCGATTTTATCGTTAAATGTTCAACTCGTTAAAGTAATCATACGTATATAAAAAATAATTTATACAATATATAAACTTAAAGTTATATGTGAATTAGTTTATCATAGTTAACAATATAATAATATATGATAAAATTAAAATAATTTTTTAAAAATAAAGAAAAATAATATTTTTTTTCAATTATTAAATGTTTTGAAAGAAATTAGATGTTCACGAACAACACGTGTTCGGCTCGTCAAATATTCGATTCATGTTCGTCAAATGTTCGTTCGTATTTAAATGAACATAAACTGAACATGAACAAGGGTTTTAGTTCATGAACTGAACATGAACAGATGCTTGTTCGTTTCGTTTTATTTACAGACTTACTCATAGTATTTGATTGAGTAATGTACATTTGAACTATAAGCGGATACCAAATGATTTAATAATGGATGTTTTACTATTCAGATTTGATATTGTTAGCTCGGAATGAATAAACTGGCCATCGTATCAAAGCTCACGTAGCGACTAATACTTCAACAGAGGAGGACTTAAAGTTGTGGAACAGTAATGGCGGCGCAAGGATGAAAAAATCGAAGAAACTAGGGAAATTTACTGTGATTATGGAAGTCTGATATGTTAATTTGAAATGCGTAGATATGTGTTAAAAGAAAACAAATAAAAATAGAATGAATATGAAGAGATATTACGATTTTGTATCCATTTTACAATTTGCAATCAAAAGCATACATATCTTCAACGTCGCAAACGATAAAAAACGGACTTTTAAAAAATTCATGTCAAAACTCAAAAGTTCTTATGCTATGACATGAGAGCCAACAAACTTTATGTCCTGAAATTAAAAAAAATTATGGTCTCGTTTAAGAACTAGAAAACCGGTTTGAATTGTTCAGTCTTGTAACAAACTGAAACGTATGTACTGATTTGTAATTCTCTGAAAGCTGTAAACTATTCTGTAAATTACTCAAGGACTAAACTGAAACTTGTCTGAATTTCTGGACTGTATATGTAGTAATGCTGTAAATAGATATATAGTTTGCTGTAATTACACGCATGGTCCTGTAGTATAATACTTATACGAAAACAGTACATATGGTTGATAAGATATAATATTTGGTAAATATACACACACATGCATATAATTTTTTTTATTAAAAGGCAAGCGAATAAAAATTGCATGTTAATTGAATAAATTGATATGTTTCCATGTAAATTTAACCCCTTTGCATGTTAAAATATTTTTTTACCATATTTAGAATTGATTGGTAATTAAAAATATATTGCTTGCTTGCATGTTAAAACTATCATGTATAGAATTATTAATATGACGATAAACATTGATAATTGATTTGATTTGATATGTTAGAATATTTATGGATTGATTGATAATCAAAATGTTAGAATCTTTATGGATTGATGATAATCTTAAATTGATTTGATTTGATATGTTATAATCTTTATGAATTGATTGATAATCTTAAATTGATTTGTTTATAACACCAAATCTACTGCATGATTAGATAGATTCTAAAATAAATTTACTGGCTGTTTATATATGTGTGGTTAATCTAAATAGATATTCTCTATGCTGTTTAATATTTTTGTCATATATAAAATGCGAAAATCGTATATATTCACATTTAAGTTGGAAAAATTATGAATCTTCCCCAAATAGGCTCACCTATTTGGATACGATGTCTAGGAAAGATAAAGGCGGAAGTCGATATCCTAATGAGGTCGGGTTTTAAGTGGCATTCGTGCCCTCCACCCTCACCGTCTTTCCTGGTCGTTTTTCAAGTAGAGCTACCGAAAGGGGTTGACTAAATAATAATTTCCCCGAGTGTGTTTATATAGTGATGTATGTTTCGCCGAATTGGTGTTTCAGTATCGACCCGTCGTTCGATCAATGAGAACCGATTCACATGAGAAGCAAAACTAATGTTTTCGAACCTGTCGTTTCAAAAAAAAAAAAGAGTTTGTGCTTGTGCAAACCATAAACATATAAACCAGTCGTTTTATATGATAAATAATCCAGAACTCCCAACACATGTTGGATGCCATCTATGATGAGAAAAATCGTAAAACATACTTGCGAAATGACTGTTTAAACGTTGATTTTAATCCGTCACCACATGTTACTCACCCTGATGTGTGAAAATGTGATGCCCAAAATTTTTTTTGGATGCCATCTTTGATGAGTAAAACACAAATTTGTTGTTACCATCAGGATGAATGTTAAGGCGTTGATTTTATTCCGTCGCCACATTTGAGACGTGATGACGTCTATGGTGAACAAATGTCTGAAATTGACATATTGGAGCTATTCTTTACCAAAATACTAGCTTGGAAATTGTATTCCATAAGAAGTATCGTGAATTTATATTCACCATGTTCCTTTATCACCCATCTGTTATTGGATAAGAAAATTACCCCGATGAGTAGTTTTAATCCTATTGGGTCAATGGCGAATTGTTTGCCTGATATTAATGCTCTTCGTGTACATTTTCTTCCACGAATCGAGAACCGAGACAAGTGTTATTTGTCTCAAACTGTCACGATCCCGATGAATCGCCTAGCCAAGCGAGATTTTAGACAATCGTCAAAATCGAAAACCTGTGGCTCCAAGACAGTAATTGAAAGGAACAATATGACCCGTTGTCATAAAGCAAGAGATAATGCTCAATGAGGCAACTCTATGCTATAAAGACAAAGGTCATGCACGGTTACTCCTTAAATAGTTCAAAACTATTACAAAGGTGCAAAAACCGATGCTAATGTGGTTAAAGCTAACTAAAAGGAAACTCTTGAGACCCCCGGTTGTGTGGCTCAAATGAGTTTGTGACCTTTCTTTATTGATTTTGATAAATCATTGAGCCATTTTTTCGCTCATCTGGATTATGTTTTTCCATTTGGATTATGATTTTTCCATTTGGACATACTTTTGGATTATGGTTTGCTTGTTTACGAAATTTCTCGAAATAATTTGAAGTGTTTTGAGCAAATTCCTTTGACAAATGTGACCAAACTTTAAATTATGAAATTTTAGGCAATACTTGTGGTGTAGTTGGTTTTCTGGAAATAGTGGGTAACAATGTACCACATAATTTCACCAACTACTTGCCTAAAAGAGTACTCAGTGACAATGATTCTGGACCTGTCGTTCCAAAATTGAAATCTTTGGTAAAACCAAATTGATTTGTCAAATATGAAGTCTTATACTCATGTAGGTCCTGCCGTACCTTGTTGAGTTATAAAATATTCGAGAAAACCAGTGTTATCTGGTAATAGCTCATGAAAGAATTAAAATTTCTTTACATAGCCTCCATTCAATACGACCAAAAGCGTATTTTAGAGGAGTTGAAATGTCTTTCAAGTGGTTGCTACCACATTCTTTAAAGCATTTAAAGTTACCTTATCATTTCGCCTATCGTCGAAATGATAAATGATTTAAATGCTAAGACATGATTGTCTGTACTATCATTCTCCTGTCGTCGATTGATAAGAGCATTTTGGTATTGTGGCATTGACCGGATGAGATATTCCTGGGTCAAAAGACGATGGTTGATTTATAATCCCATCGCATTTGAATTCTCTTTGAGGATATATTTCGTGATTAATCCGAAATTAATGCCACTAATGCTCATTTTGAAAGACTAGTATGTGTAAAGATCACGAAATGAACTCGTAGAATTCTTGTAAAGAATTGAAGGAGTTATTGTGGACTTATCCAACCATAAAACGGACCATAAATATAAATGGTTATGGTTGATACATCGACAATATGGTCACATTTTACTGTTGTCCACATAAATGCAGCACTTCCCAAACTTTTATCCCTATCATTAAGTTGATGGCTCATGATCCGGATTATCCTGAAAAGTCTAGTCGACTTGATAATTCCGAAGAGTAAGAATCGAAATTTTGATTTGAATTACTTGAGTTTGGAAATTGAAATTGAACATCCTATCGATTATGTTCAGACCCAAATGGACTCACGGAAAGTTTGATGATGCAACTGCAAATGGTTGCACGCACTTCTTGGTCTTGCGCAGCAAGATTTATATTTCCGTGTGGGGTCATGCTATTTTGCTGCATTGGTCCGTCATGAGGCCCATAGACACTCAAACACCATATGCGTACGAGCTGGTTACTGGTTATGAGCCAGAAGTCTCATATTAATGCGTGTTTGGAGTGCTTAATTAATATTTTGATTGAGCCGCTATAGCGTTCAAAATATGGACCTCTGAAGGGGACATAAGTCGATTATGAATCCCATACCTATCATTTGATAGAGTAACCTTGGCAAGCGATCTCTTTATCGCATGATATGCGAAAGTGACATCGCTAAGACTGTTCTCCCCGTCGTTAGGGGGAGATTTGCACGTTACCGTTGATAAGAAACGACGTGAAGTAACGTGCCATAACCCACTAAGTCTTAGCTTGATCCCCAAAACTGCACTTAGTGATAAGTAAGTGCATAGACTCCCTCAAGTCTAACTAAATGCCAGACGCATTTAATGACTTTATGAGATGTCACGAGATCATTTATACCTGCTGCAAAATGCTTGCAAGGATAGACGTCCCTGTCGGACGCCGTGTTCCTGTCGTAACACGTTGCTTTGGCCGAACCCGCCAAGCAAAGGACGCTACCATCGGCCGTCAGTCTGTCGTCCTTCCCAAGATACGAGGAAGTTAACAGGTTCTTAATTCGTTCAGCCCCAGAGGTGGTGAACTGAAACTCGTTTGTCGCACGAGATTATAAAGGATCAAGGAGATGTGTGGTTTCCTCCTCATCCTAAGAATCTTGAAATATCTGTCGATCATGATATCTTAGACGATATTGAAGCGAAATGGGACTGTCATTGATTACTTGTTCATATATTCGGTGACGAATGATAATATGAACAAATTATGATAGGGAACCATGTACCGTTGCCTGAAGTCAACGGAGAATAGACTGTACTAATGGAAACTTGCAATCCAAGTAGACTCCTTAGCGAAAGTGTGTTCGGACCTGTAGCTCCAACACCACCAATGTTAAACGAGTTTGTTTATTTGGTTATTCGTAAGGAAAAGTGATGAGAATAATGAGATTGTAGAATGCTCGCCTAGTAGCGCAAGGCTTCTCTCACACCTTGGAATTGATTACGAGATGGTTGATTTCCTCGTAATGGACATTATAACAGTCCCCTACTTTACCAGTTTAGTAGTTTCTGAAAAACTGAGTATACAGCCATGAATGTGGTCACGGTTTTATCTCTATGGGGATTTAGACAAAGAGATATAGATGAAGGTCCATGTGTGACTTCATGTGCTTAAATCAAGTAGTTCCTGACCATGGAACACAATCTCAATTGACTGAGACGTTCACTATATGGATTAATATAATCCGAGCGGATGTGGTATACCCGCCTAAGTGAGTATTTGATTAGCATGGGATACTTGAACAAGTATTATGCCCTTGCGTGTTTTATTACGCGATCCATTTTTGGATTTGCCTTCGAGATGAAGGATCTTGGGAAGACACGGTAGTGACTCGGCCTGATGATCAAGTCCCGTAAAGATTGAATCTAAGTCCATGATTCAGACTACACCCAGAAGGTGTTATGAAGTTTTAGTCATCATGACGCTAAGTCGTCAGATTCTCCCATGATCGTTCGATCACTAGACATTGATATAGACCCAGTCCGTCTCTGATGAGACGATGAAGAGATATTGAACCATCATGTTCATATCTAAGTACAATAAGCGCATCATTGTACTTGGTCTAATGTGCTATGACGAACATCTCGTATGTTGTGAATGGTATAGCTCAACACAACATTGCGCTAACACGCTGCCATCGAAATGGCATAAAAGACATTTTCCCATTACCTTAAGGTAACTGTGGATGAGGGCTTGTCTTATCCCATTTTGCGTCATCGAGTGTACCTACCCCCTTCGGTACTCGAATTAACGCAACCCTTTTTCGGTTATACCGATGCTGGTTACTTATCAGACCCGCATAAGGGATATTCCTAACATGGTATGTCTTTTCCATTAGGAATAAGGCGATATCTTGGAGGTCTTGGAATGACTCCAAACGAATCACTCTGATCTCGTGCTCTATGAGACGACTAGAGAGTGTACATGGCTTCGAGCTAGTAGTAGCCATATTTGAATTACATATGCTCTGTCTCACGATACAGATAAAACACTTGTCTTATTTGAGGACAACTTGTTGTTATCGATCAATAGAGATATGACTAGATTATGCTATTTTACATTTCTCGCCGAAATTATTCTTCACATATGAAGTTTAAGAGCATCCAGTTGAATGCTCGTTCTATTCCACGTTAGATTTTCTTGCATCCAGTCGTGTGCAAGTAAATGAAGCATCCAATCGAATGCTCGTACTCTTTCTTGAAATATGAAATCCTTGCACCCCGTCGTGTGCAAGTGAGGGGGAGCATCCAGGTGAATGTTTATTGCACTAATTACTACTTAGTCGAAATCTTCGCACCCTGTCGTCTGCAAGTGAGGGGGAGCATCCAGTCGCATGCTCGTGTATTTTTTTTGTCCTTAGACCAAGGTTTTTTCCCACTGGGTTTTCCTTGGCAAGGTTTTTAGCGAGACACGTTCCCATCTTATCTCACTTAAGATTGCCGAAATTAGGGGGAGTATCCTGTTGCATACTTATTACCACTGTGTACTCTTTTGTCCTTCGACTAGAGATTTTTTCCCACTGGTTTACTCTAGCAAGGTTTTGATGAGGCACCTGTTTTGTGGTTGATCCTCTACTACTACCACTGTTGCACTCTTTTTCCTTCGATCAGAGATTTTCCCATTGGGTTTGCTCTGTCAAGGTTTTGATGAGGCACACTGTTTTGTGGTTAGTTACTTACATGATATTTCGGCCTATATCATTCGGCTACACAGTTTCTCCTAGGTACCGGTTTTGTCCCACACTGGGTTTTCCGGCCCTAAGGTTTTTATGTGTTTAGCATTGCGAATGAACTCGACTCAGATCGACTGCATGAAGACGAAGAATTCAAGACGTCCAAAGGGGGAGTGTTGTAGGATATTATTGGACTATTGGGCTTGTACTTTATGGGCCCAAGTGGGCTTATAACCCTACCCCTCTATCTATATAAAGAGGGCTAGGGGTCTTGTATTTTACATTCATTCATACATTCTGATTAATAAAGTCTCCCTTATTGTTGTCTCTCATACCTCTCTCTATATCTATACATATCTCTATACATATATATGTGAGCTAATATGTCACACAACACTTACATTTTTTTATCAATTAGCATATTAGCTACTTTCATAAAAAATAAAAACTAATTAAATTATTTCTCTGTTTTTAACCACACAAAATTTTTTATATTCTATATCTTTTTTTTCTCTAAATATTTGTATTATCATCACAATTTATATTCTATATTTTTCCCTCTAAATATTGGTATTATCGTCACAATTTGTAGCGTCTCACAGGCAACGCATGAGTATCGTTTACTAGTGTTACTATATATAAAACGCATTACAAGATAAAATAATACACTAGTCGAATTCCTATGCTTAAATGTGTTTATATAAATGTGTTCTTCCATAGGTTTTGTGAGATAGTAACATATTATTGAATGGTGTGGCTTTATATAAGTTGATTTAATTGATCAATGTTAATGTTTATATATGTTGAAATATTTGAAAAATGAATATTTGAGATTGGGTGTAGATTTAAGTGTATATTTAAGTGTCGGTGGATCCTTCCACATATATGTATATGTATATGTATATGTATATGTATATGTATATGTATATGTATATGTATATGTATATGTATATGTATATGTATATGTATATGTATATGTATATGTATATGTATATGTATATGCATATGTATATGTATATACATATGTATATGTGTAAAGCTAATTGGTTAACATTTCCAAATTTTGGATTGGATTTGAAATCGAACTTCAGATTTTGATACTCAAAAACCATTAGATTTGGATAGGATTCGTCCACGGGCAGATGTATAGTGGGACTAATGGGTGCGAATCCCCCACAATTTACAAAAATATTATTTTTTGTATAGGAAAATTTTAGAATAATTTAAAAACGATAAGTCTCACAATCCCGTAAAATAACAATTTGATTTGTGCAAGCCCAAAATATTAATATTGGATCCACCTCTCGATTCGTTCGAAGTTGGACTATATCGTATTTTTTTCCCGATAGTTTCAATTAGAAATGTAAACTCTAAACAGTTCATGAAAATAAAAATGGAGCACATAGGATCGGGTAAACACAAATACACAATATTACACATGACTGTTCGACCAATGATCATTTGTGATCGACTGGTTGGCCAAGATCATACATAATTGGTCACGATAACACATAATGAGACATAATCGGGGATATATGATCACACATAATCATACATGACAAAACATGATCATACAAGATGACATAAAATTGGTTGAATCCAGCCAATTACAAGGAAACGGTGATTGACTTTATTTCCTCTTTCGAGTACCAACCTTCGAGTCCAATTATCATTCACACCCTTCCTCCGAATAGGTCATGCGATATACCGTTGCGAAGCTCGTCGTACGAGCTACTCTTTTTTTTTTTTTTTTTATCAAAACAGAAATTATATAAATAAAGGTCTCTATGGGATAGACCCCCATAGTGGTCATTACATCAAGAACTATTCTGAACATTGACTAAAAAAGCCATATAGAAAGTATTGCTAGAAAGGTGAAAATATGCCAAACAGCCAGCAAGCCCTCTTGTTTCACCGGAAAATGAGCACCAAAAGACAAACGCCTCTCCTTATACCCCCTCCACCTTGTATCTCCTAGACCAGTAGTGATCTAAAGCGTTTGATTCTTGGTTTTCAATTTCCAATTAGCAAACAGAGCGCTGGATCTTAATGCATTCAAAGTCCTTCTAGTAATGTACACAAAGAAACTGCCTAAAGAAAATGGCATAAAACTTAGTACCAAAAGAGATTAAAACTCTAGGCTAACTGTATATACCTGCAATATTTGTCAAAAACTAATTAGCAGACAAAAGCGCAACTTTTCTCAGTTTTGGTCCTCATTGAAAAGTTGCCTTTGAAAAGTTTTGGTCCTCGTACGAGCTACTCAAACGCTTTAAGTATGACCTCAGAAAAACTGAGTAGTCGCATCGAAAATTGACTCAAAGATGGTCCCTGACCACTTGGAACAAACATGTTTAAAAACATGTTTTTCTACAATTTTTCCAACATGTTCTAGTTAATTCACTATTTTGGTAGTTTGGTTAGGGCTAGAAAAATTCCTAAAACGCGATCTGATCCTGCAACCCGACCCATGCCCGACCCGAACTATCGGGTACCCGAGTTGTCGGGGTACCCAAAATATCGGGATCGGGAGTAAAAAGTGATTTCCGATTCTTATCGGGTCGGGATTCGGGTTAACGAATTTCGGATCCGATCCCACCCCCAGGTTTTGGTTGCAAGTTGCACCCGATCTTCCATGCAATATGGATATTCTCAGGCTTCTCCGTGAGAAATCTCCTAAGGAAATTATTGTCGCATATGCGGTATTTTCGTTTACTTATGGGATGATGCTCTCTACTTATTGTATAATGTTTAAAACTTTAAATATATGTATGTGTATATAGTGTGAATTTGTGTGTGCGCATGTATTCATTTTCATCCTCTTTGTAGCAATTTATATAAAAATCAATTGTGTGAAACCAGCAATTGTGTTTTATGATATTATAATAACAATTTTGACTTTTTCACATGTCAATCCAACTTATTTTATGTGGTGCAATGATTTTTCTTTTATTTCTTTTTTTTTTTTCCATTTTCTTCCTTCTTTTCATTTCTCCCCTCAACCGCCGCGAGATGTTGGCACTGGTGGACACCAATCATGTTTAGATGATATATAAAATAGATGACCAATTTAGAACCAAACTGCTGTAAATGCTCTAAAATTTATAGTTTCAACATGATATATATAAGTTGTATGTATAAGTTTGGAATTATTGAATCCTAATAAGCCAGACTATATAAGAAGACTTCTTACTCGTCTGAACAAAAATATGAGGCAATTTATATTAAAAAGCAATTTTGTGAAAGCAACAACAGACTTCTTAAATGGCTATCATTTGAATAAAATTCAACCTAGAATTGCTCTTAAAGTTGATCTCATGAAAGCTTTTGACACTCTGAACTGCAATTTCATTAATGACGTGCTTGATACTATGGGGTTCTTTACCACCATGATAGATTGGATTAAAGGTTGTATTCAAACCCCTTCATATTTCATCATGATCAATGGTGGAATGAAATGGTTTTTATAGGTTTTGAAGGCATTAGACAAGGTAGTCCTATCTCGCCTTATATTTTTGTGATTTGCATGGATGTTCTCACTCTTATATTTGATGATTTTTGTGAAATTGACAACTTTACTTATCACTACAAATGCAAAAACCTTAAAGTGACCCACTTATGTTTTGTTGATGACCTCCTTATTTTCTCCTATGGTAATTTAGACTTTGTTAAGATTATCACTAGTGCTCTTGACTTATTTACTAAATACTCTGGCCTTTTTACTAACCCTAGCTGCTAAATACTCTGGCCTTTTTCCTAACCCTAGAAAAAGTATCATGTTTTCTTGTGCCATTGATGCATAGGAGCTCCTTTATATTAGAAGTCACCTTCTTTTCAAAAGAGGAGCCCCTTCTTGTTAAGTACCTTGGACTAACAGAATTACTACTTGAACTAGCAAATTTATTTCTTATGTCGGGAGTATCCAGCTCATCAAGTTTGTGCTTTATAGCATTAGTATTTTTTGGTGTTCTCATTTTATTTTACCCGTAGCGGTTATATATTAAAGAAGTTAATAGCATCATCTCCTCTCTTTTTTGGTCTGGTTACTCAATGAGTACTAAAAATGCTAGAGTAGCTCGGAGAGATGTCTGTTATCCTATTAACGATGAAGGGCTTGGGTTTAAAAACTTAAAGAATTGGAATTTTTTTCTTATTATTAATCTCTTGTGGAGACTGAGTGACCCTAACAACTCTTTATGGAAAAAATGGGACTTCTCTGATATCGTTAAGGAGAGGAATATTTGGGCCACAAGCATTCCTTCTAAGTGTAGTTGCTCAAGAAAATTATTTATACTAGAAATGTGCTTTAAAATCTTGTCTTCTTTAAAGTGGAAAACGGTAGAGATATGCCTCTTTGGTATGATAACTGGCTAATTTGTGGCTCTCCACTACTGACCTCAGCTGTTTCCGGTGCATCTCAGTATATTCCTATCAAAATTATCACACTTGCACAGCTAATGAAGTGTGTCACCCAAAGCTCTTCCCCACACTACAAGAAAATACACTTTTGGCAATGAAAAAATCCGTTGCCCAATGTTCATTTTTCGTTGTTAAAACGGATCGGCAACAAATTATTGTCGTTGCCATACCGTTACAGATGCCCCGTTACTGAAAGTTTCTCGCAACAGATAAAAGAATCGTTGCCAAAAATATATTATTGGCAACAAAAAATTTCGTTGCAATTTCGAAATAATACTGTTGCAAAACGAAAACAAGTTGTTGTTGATCCTTTAATATTTTCGTTGTTAAAAGTTACAATTGCGTTGCTGATTTTTTACTAATTTGTTGCATTATAGAAATAAAGTGTTGCAGAATGTGGAAAAAATTCATTACAATGGCAACATTGGTTGTTGCTGATTCAAATATCTAACGTTGTAGATAAATCATCAATTTTTGTTGCAAATGAAAATAATGGTGATGAAAATTTAATTCAATTTCATTCATATTATACAAATATATAAATTAAATTAACTTTCAATTGCTATAATTATTTAACACACAATTAATAAAAGATTCATCATTAAGATTTATCAAAATAAAATATAACATATTCATTACAAGAGTAATCACTATGAACATCCTCCGACCATAGAACGTGTATATGTACATAGAAAGAAAGGAAAAACACTAGTGGTAACATGCTACTGAGTCCAAAAGATGAAGGAAAGGCAACTTGATGACGAATTGGGAAAGGAAAGGCAACTTGATGATGAATTGGGAAAATAGTCTCTTAGCCAGGAGCGTAAGGATACTCTGCAGTCTTTAAAATTCAAAACAAAAGAAAGACATCAAATTATCTTGTGTATCAACATGTAATGTAGTATCAGTAATTGTAAAAAAAAAACTAAAAAAATAGAACAATATAATCTTAACATAAAATTTATATTTTTTTCAGAAACAAAACAAGGAAGTCAGACATGACATTGACATATTGGTTAACAAACAATGGTGAGCGTTTAAAATCAGCCACACACAGAGACAACCATATGAGTTTTTTATGAGAAGAAGCAATAATCCTACATGACCACAAGTATATCAGCTATAACCAAAAGTATATCAACTATGAGAAGCAATGTAAGTAGTATGTAAATGGGTTTTACCTTATCATTTCTCAAAAATAGTCTTGAACAATTCCATCCTGATCTTTAATATCAATAAAATTGTAAATGGGTTTTACCTTATCATCTACTACTTGATACGATGTTACGAATTTCATCGGGTAAAAACAAGTACTTCTATAAACACATATTGAGTTTTAAAAACCTGAATCACTGGGTTCTAATTCTGTCTACAAACTATTGAAATGTCTATACATGTAGCGAGAGAGATAGAGATTCACTGAAACTACAAAATAACATAGAAAAGACTCTAAAAAAAGTATAAAAACAACTAAATTTTACAAATAACAGTAACCAAAACAATGTATTCATGTCCCTGAAAAAGAAAAAAGTAGAAAACAAAAAAAATTGTTAAATACAAATTTTTTTAGAACTTTCCGTACTGCATGATTGAAAGTTTATATAAAAAGAAAACCTTTAATAATTGTTAATTTGATGGATCAAATTCACATCAGTGGAAGAACTGCCTAATAAGATGAGATCTACAAATCTTGTGTACCAATTTTGAAGGTTTTCATTTTTATTTTTATTTTGAGATTCTATCTGCTCTCCTTCTGACTTAATCATGGCATCTTGAGAAACAAATTTCTCCTTTTTTCTTGATTTAGACTTCAGAAGGGTATTCAACTCGTGTTAAGAGCTTGCAAGTTACCGGTATGAATCCATTTCAACTTACCATGAATTTTTTTGTTTGCCTTCAATATATTATTAGTGTAATAGCTCAATTTTCAGTGTCATAAATCTTTGATACTTACAAATCCAAATGTTTTTCGAAACTTAGAGAGTTACAACAGCTTATAAATTATTCATAGCAACAAAAATCAAGTGTAGGAGGTATTACGTACACACCTTGGTTGGCCGATGTTTGAGGCATGTCCCGCAAATCTTCCATTGTTTTTGTTTGCTGAATCGTTGCTTGATGAGGAAATGCGGGCATGGACTCGGTGGTGGGGTAAAGTATGTCTTGACCTTCGTCACCAAGTCAAGGTTTGAGGAATGATTGCATACGTTTTGTTTTCGCTGTTAGATGCCATATTTATAATTTTCTGCATAAAAGTTATAAACTCATTCAGTGGTTAGATAGTAAAGGAATGACTAATACAGAGCTTATTTTGCTTTCTAAAGCTTACTGCGCTTGTGCAGTAAATTAATTATGTTCCTATTTGGTTTGTTGGTAATATATGCTTAGTTTACAAAAAAAAAAAAAATCAAAAGTGAATTCATAAGTTTTACCGAATTTCAGGAAGTAAAAAAGAAATATCAATCATTGTTCGGTTGTATGAAAAAAGTACGAAATAATTAAAAGAGAAACAAAACAAAGAGATAAATCGAGGGTTACGGCACCACTTCAATGATAAACTACTTCCAGAAGCAAATCAATTCAAATAATCTAACATCTGCATCTACACATAAACTTATCTGATTCTGTAAAACTATATCAAAGTCGGCAAATCTTAAATTAAGGCTGAAATTTTTGTAGCACGCATATTAAGGAAATAAGTCACGAGAGTTTATAGTGTCAAGCAGAAAGAATGATTCAGAATACAATGCCAAAAATATTTAGAAACAAAATCCAAACGAAGAGAAAGGAACAAATAAAAAAATTACAATTACTCAGAAAAGCCAATGCGATATCTGCGGTTTGAGTAATCAAACCTGCAGAAAATATAACATTTGAAGCAAAAGGTTGGCTTAAGTGCACCCTTAAAAAAATACCATAAACAGCAAGAAATGGTCGAATGTGTAGAGCAAGTTACGTGTTCTGACATTTCTGCAGTATGAGTAATCAAACCCAAGAAAGTGCTTTAAATTGACACAGTTACCAAATTTAAACTGAACAAGAAAAAGAAAAACGGAAAATGATTTTAAAGGGACAAACAAAATGAGATAACTCATTCACGCAATTTAACAAGCACTTCAATGCATCAATATTTTTCTTTGCAAATACTCTAAAAATATATACACATCACAGAGCCAATTTAATTATCTACATTGTGGAGTTTTGTACGTAAGTCGTACTGGTTTCTCAATGATCTTATGTTTTTGCCACGATTGAGAGCGAACTTTTTGTAATTGTTGTTGATATAGGTTTTTGAAATGACTTTAAGCATATCCTAGAAAATATGGTTGGATAATTTTTATTCCTATAATGATCGTTTTCATTATACTAGTTTAAGTGGGACATTTTGTCGAACTACTAGGGTGCATGACAAACTAAATCTCAATTCAAGACTCAATAAGAAACATATACCTGGAATAGATTCAGTTACTGTTATACTTAAAGTTAGATAAACGCAAACAACAATTAATCAACGTAAAAAGAGCTTGAATATAAGGAAAATCTCAGTCAGAGATTGAAATTTACCTTTTTGTTTTGAACTTCTTTGGTGAAGGGGGAGTTGGTCGGTGTACTATAGAAAGATAGATAGAGAGAGAGAGAGAGATGGGTAGTGGGCAGAGAAGGAGATAGACGTAAAGTTCAAAAAGTATTTCTAATTCAGTCTCGCGCTTGATTTTGCTGCTGTTTTTAGCGCCCATAATTTTGGCGAAATTTGAAGTACAATTTATTACTATTTAAAAGAAATTGAAAAACTAGGAAATATGTAATGGTACACTCTAAATTAAATACCCATCAGAATTTTCTAATTATATATATATATATATATATATAAAAACTTTGAAAACTTGAAAAGCAAGGAAAATATGTAAAGATATAATAAAAATATGTCAGAAAAACATTTAATCTTAATTATAATATTTTTTTCCTAATTATTTTTGAATAATAATATGATTAAATTACATACGAGTTTATAGAAGACATTACTACGTAAAATTATGATTCTATTAAGACTCATTCATATGTAAAAGTTTTTATTTTGAAAATTCTCATTATTTATAGTAACATATTGGTCAAAATATAGGATTTTTAGATATAAAATTTTGGATTTTTATCTAAAATGGAATATGTCTATTTCAAATATAATGGTGGGAATAAATAAAAAAACATTTAACCTTAATTATGAGGGGTTTTTTTTCTAATCCTTTTGGATAATAATATGATTAGATTAGGTACGAGTTTATAAAAAACTCCTAGTTATCTCTTATTGTGATAAACATATTTTTCATCAAAATAATAAAAATTTACATAGAGCCTTTCGATATCAAGTTAAAAGGTTGTTCATACACGAGTTTATAAAAGATGAAATCAAAATTGCATACTTTTCTTAACTCTCTAACACACATTAAATTTGTCACCATTAGTAAGTCATACAAATAAAATATAAACGAAATCCATAAAATTATAATTCTATTAAGACTCGTTCATACAAAAAAGTTTTTATGTTAATTTTTTTTAGTATTATCCAAATTTTGTAGTCAAACTAATTTACTTATTAAAACAAAAGAAAATATCAACAAAATATTCGTTGTCAAAAACACCTATTTGCAACGTAAGTCATTCACTCTGCAACATCATTTGCGTCGTTATCAAATGTTTCGTGATTTAACAACAATATTTTCTATTTGTTGCAGATAAAAGATATTTTCAGCAACGTTCATAGCAATTTGTTGCTAATAGACCACTATTCAACAATAAAATATATTTCGTTGCAAGAAGTATGTTATTCAACAACGGAGGGCAATTTTGTTGTGAAATGTTGTCTTTTCAGCAACAAATCTTTTTATCGTTACATAGATTCGTTGCTAAAGATGTATTTTCTTGTAGTGCCATCAGTTGCCTTATGAGAACTTTTTTTTTTTTTTTTATTATCAAAAGGCTGTATTTTGTTAAGACTTCTCCTATTTTCATTCTTATATTCAAATGATGTAATAACTCTATACTCTGTTATCTTTTTTCTTCTTTGCCTTAGCAGTGCTTGTACTGCTAATGGCCTTTGTTCTGGTTGAATAAAGCTATAATATTTATTAAAAAAAAATTACGTTTTATGCCGTTATAATAATAATTTTTGACGTTTTCACAGGTCAATCCAACCTTTTCATTTGGTGAAATGATATTTCCTTTATTTCTTATTGTTTTTTGATCCACTTTCGTGGACACCTATAATGTGGAAGAGAAAGACCAAGGGTGGAGACCTAAAATTTGTAGTTTCAACATGATATATATATATATATATATATATATATATATAAGTATTACGAAGAGTTAGGTTCGAAGTCTGGTTAACTTTGTCTTGACAAATACCATCACAGTATTGCAATGTCGTAGAAAAGTAAGCTAACTTCCAAGTTTCTCGATAAGTGCTAGTACTACCACTCTCGATCAGTGATATTGTTTCCAACTTAAACATTATCACCTAGATTTTCATCTTTTACAATAGGTTTCTGGAAAAACCTGGATGATTAAGGATGGTGAGGTTTAGAAAGCGATCAATAAGGACCGCATGATAGAGTCTCTTACATGTCTTCGATGAGCCGATGGTTACTACATCATCACTCATTTCGCACTTCAAGCCATTAAATGCTTACATGGGGGATTTATTTGGCTTCAAGATTGTTGCGGTTTAGATATATTGCTTTAGTGGTTAATTAAATTCGGTTAACCCGAGTCATTAAAAAATAGTTTCCAATCCAATAAACATATCCCGGAACTGTGTGGCCCTTGTGAATTATTAATTTATTGATACAGTACTGTTTTAAGAATAGACCTGATTCATTCAGTGAGTATCTTGACATAGTGTTCTGTGTGGACATTTTTAGTTTTATTTTTTCTTGTGTATCTTCTTTCATGCGCGGCTGAGCTTGGTGACTGTTGTAGCTGCCTAGGTCTGGAAAAAGAACGACCCATGGAGTTTTGGATTTTGGGTTTTTCATTTTGAATCATATTCAGATCGGACCAAAACCAAATAATTGTAACCAAAACCGAAGCATAATGACCATAGTTGTTTTCGATCCGGGTGATATATGTTAACAAACAGTAAAATCGAATGAACTCGTTAAGGTTTACCTCAAATGACGAGGCTAGTGCTCCATTATTGTGTGTTATGGAACTAATTAAATTGAAAGATCGATGGATACTAATTCCATCCAAGTATAAGTTCTTTAAATGAGGATATACTTTATTATTTGAAAAGAATGAGTAAAGTTAAACTTTGATAAAATGAGGGTAAATTTTGGACTGATAATTTATCTACAACTTAATTAAGTAATATTAGTTCATGAAACTGAAATTAATTAATGACTGTTCCATTTCCCCTAACTAACCAATAAGGATGTAAAAACAAAAAAATTGGAAAATTCCAAAAAATCTAGAAAATAAAAATGGTAAAATGAAAAGAAAAAAAAAATTAAAGAGACAAAACCCGAAAAAAAAACACGAATAAAATTTTAGAAATCCTATAAAATAAAAAATAAAGTCAACAAAAATTTAAAAACGCAAAAATGCAAAAACGCAAAAAAAAAATAGCTTGACTCGTCTTAATTCATATTAAAAATAGTCTTGAGTAGTTTTAAGTAATTTTAAAAACAGTCTGAGTTATTTTAAGTCCTGGTTTTTTTCATTTTTTTGTGATTTTGGTTTTTTAGATTTTTCTTGGTTTTTTTACCATTTTTTTGGGTTTCTGACTTTTTTAAAGGTTTTTTTAATTTTTTTGGTATTTTTGTTTTTTTTCTGATTTTTTTCCTTTTTTGAGTTTTCCCTATTTTTTTCATTTTATTTTTCTTTATTTTTATTGGATAATTAGATGGACGATCAATTCTTAATTAGTTTTACAAATATTGGATCAATGCTTAATTAAATTTTGTATGATGAGCAATACGTTTTGTTTTCATTAATGAATACTTAATTAACCAAAAAAAAAAAACGTTTATACCCACAAATATTGCTGGCATCAGTCACCAGATTCCAATGCTCCATGACAACTTCACTGAGACTTAGCGATGTTAACCAATAAAGAATTGTGAAAACTTTCAAAAAAGTTAAAAAAGGCGATACTTACAATGTAGTGCTAGAAAGATCCATACAATACCTTCCTTATTAAAGTCAGTGGTGGCACATGCCTAATTTATGGTGGGTTTTACGTATATACTTAAGACATCCAATTTATGGTGAGTTTGTTAAACAACCTTTGGTCGCAACATTCATTTTCAGTTAGAATCATATTAGGTGTACTAGTAAACGCATTGACACGTGTGTGCGGTGTGTAGTTATGGTATGAAGAAAGAAAATAAAAGTTAATACAAATTCTTTTTAAGGGATAATTGATAAAAGTTTAGAGAAGTTGAAGGTTTTTAATAAAATAATTAGCAGAATATAAGACAAAAGGGTAATTTGTAAAAAAAGAATATGGACACTTTATCAATAAATGTAAGGGTATTTTCGGAATATCCAAACATACACGGTTTCAAACTCTAATTCCTTGTTCACATATTATAATA
This sequence comes from Primula veris, assembly GCA_963682055.1. Taxonomy (NCBI): domain Eukaryota; kingdom Viridiplantae; phylum Streptophyta; class Magnoliopsida; order Ericales; family Primulaceae; genus Primula; species Primula veris. The sequence continues at coordinate 33,286,550 of OY821742.1, read as the reverse complement.
GTATAGATGATGTATTTGAAGTTTATGACAGGAGGAGTTCAGTATTATGGCGCTCAACAGACAATGATAGAAAAGATAGTAACAACTAACAAAGTTTCTTCTTCTTTTTTGGAAAAAGTACAAATAATTTTTTTGATCCATGGAAATATTATAATGACCAAAGCTTCGAACTGTACATAGATTATAGACAAACGGGCTTATAAACGGGACTTGAATGAATGTTGATCATAAATATTTTTTGGCTTGTTAATTCTGCTCGATCGTCCTTTCAACAGTCTCAATGTGTGGAAGAAAGTGATATAACACAAAAATTGGACCCGAATAGTACGAATCGACCCACCAATTATTCGAGGATATCCAAGGCTAAAACCCAAAAACTCATGATCTAAATAGAGCTTTTCTAACAGGCCATTATTTATAAGGGTCCAACCCAATAGTAAAGATCCACCATGGAAAAGCCCATGAGGTGGTTTTTGAGATAACGACATTTGTCAGCATACCATGAGACATAATTGTCTATAAATAGCCAACTATCCCCCCTAAAAGAAGGATCAGAAAATCTATCTAAAAAATACAGAGAGAAGGAGAGAAAATAGAAAAACTTGTCAGAACTCACCCCACTAGAAAGCAGACCGAGCAAGATATAAGACTGAACACCGAGATCGAAGAAAGATCAAGATTATCAGAGCAAGTTGTAATACCGAGCATAAATATAAGTAGAAAATTGTATTCCGAGCAATTATACCACCGAGCTTAATAAAGATTAAGGCTTCATTATTTATCCTTTTTTTATATATTATATTATTGTTGAAAAGCCTAACGCGACCGACCAAAGTTATGGCTTTATCAAATGGCATCGTCTCCGGGAACGATCTAGTTCGCAACTAGCTTCGAAACCGAACACCAACACTCTACCAGACGAGCAACAAATGGCAAACACCAACGAAGAAACCCATCCAGAGGAAGTAGGCACATCGACCAACCAGGAAATCTCAGTCCACAAAGACGTGTTAGCGCATCTCCTCAACATCAGAGACCGCTACGAAGCACTTCAGGTCGGATCTCGACCAACCATCTCTAACGTCCAAACAGAACAACAAACCAATCAGCCCCCACAAGTCGACGGTCATATCGACGAAAACCCTACAGACACCGAGGCAGAACGAGCGCCGTCCGCGACTAGGCACGCCAGGACACCCTTGACAAATAACCGCCGCCTCAACAACGCGGGTCCAAGCTCAATGGCCCCTCTGCCAGCAGCCTCGGTCAACTCTAGTCCCCAACGGGTTCATTTTCAAACGAATGAAGCCCACCGGTATGGCATGCCCGACGACCCCGTACTAGAACAGATAGTCTCATATCCAACCCTCCCACCGCGAATAATTACACCGTATACGGTGGAAGTACAAACCCCTATTCACCAAGATAGGACTACGACCGCACTGGCACGGGTCGCTGAAAATCGCAATACCCAGCTACAGGCCCAGCTGGCGGCATGCATGTCGGCCATGGCAGCAGCCGGCGTCACAGTGGAAGATTCTGCTTACCGAACAGATATGGAAGTGGCGGGCCGAACACATGATACCAGGATAGCCCGACAAGGGGAACGTGTCACAAAGACGACCCCGACGGTTGTCGATCGCCAAGATGCCCCTAGGGGACCTATCCCCAACAGAAACCCGAACGACGGTAGATATCCAGAGCACAGGGTCATTGTAGGATATTACCCAGTTTCCTACAAAATCAAAAGCGTTATGTTCGAAAACAGTAGAGGAGAGAAAAACTTTTGGAATGTGGCTAACCTAAAAGAAATATTACATATGAGCTATCTTACCAATACAGGTACTACCTTATCTATGCTTCTTAATGATATTATTTTTCGAACATATAAACTAGTTTGTCATACTGTCTAACAAATGCAGATATGAAATTCCCAAACGGCTAAGTGCCCAGGAATACTATGAAATTCCCAAACGGCTGAGTGCCCAGGAATACTATGAAATTCCCAAACGGCTGAGTGCCCAGTAATACTATGAAATTCCCAAACGGCTGAGTGCCCAGGAATACTATAAAATTCCCAAACGGCTGAGTGCCCAGGAATACTATGAAATTCCCAAACGGCAGATGTGCCGAGGAATACTATGAAATTCCCAAACGGCTAAGTGCCCAGGAATACTATGAAATTCCCAAACGGCTAAGTGTCTAGGAATACTATGAAATTCTCAAACGGCTAAGTGCCCAGAAATACTATGAAATTCCCAAACGGCTAAGTGTCCAGGAATACTATGAAATTCCCAACATGGCATGTCTAAAAGAATGCCTAGGAATACTCGAGTCCTCCAATAAACCGGAGGCACATGTGCAGGTACCAATAATCAAAATTCAAGCAAAGGAAAGCCAAACAAAGAGGCAAGTGTGCAGGTACCAATAATCAAAAATCAGGCAAAGGAAAGCCAAACAAAAAGGCAATATACAGGTACCAATAATTCAAGCCCGCATTACGGAGGCAACCAGTTACCAAGCAAAAGAAGACAAAGGAAAAACAAATCCAATCAAGGAAATATCAACAAGACTAAAAAGATCCAATACATAAATAAAAGGATGAAGCAAATAGTCCACGCCCGCATTACGGAGGCAATAATGTACGACGAATAAATAAAGAAATCAACTAAGAAGAACGGCTACATGACGAACATGACGGTACATGACTCAGCCTAACCTCCCCGCCATCTGTAGCCGTGTCTTCGTCGGTCTCCTGACCCTCGAAACGCTCCTCAGAAATAAGGAAATCGAAGTTGGTCGTGTAAACACCCACATGCTGTCCTACCTCGAGTCCGGCTGCGAACACAGACCCCTTCGCGTTCTCATGGGCAACAGATGCACCTTTAAGACGAGCTTCATCCACAGGGTGCTGATGAGCTTCATACAGTTCGGCGGAAACATCATGCCGACGTGTTGACGCATGAAAAAATTTCATCAAGATATTGGCCTGGGGTATTAACAACTTTAACTTACCGAACCACTTGTCCTTTAAACGCCAATACCGGGCCAGACGATGCTCTTGAACCTCATAAATATGCTCGGCGCGACCCACATAAGCATGGAATTACGCGGATTGTGTTCGCAATTTTTTTCTTAAGTCGAGCACATTGGGCTTGTAGCTTCTCGTTCTTTCCTATCAGGATATGAGGTAAATGGGCACGAGCTTCCTCTGCTGCATCAGACGAACCCCCAACCCGGGCATCACCGGTCGGTTCTTGTCCTGCGCTAACAGGGGGCGGAGAGCCAGTCTGCTGCACCACAGTAGGAAATGCCTACGAAGAAGGGAAAAACACAGCAGCATCAATACAACTAAAGAACCGACTAAACCAAAATCCAAATAAATAATATTTTTATACAAGCCTGAAGAAACTCGAAATACAAACTACTCTCAAAACTCAGTCAGATAAACCCTCTACGGAAGCCGAGGTCTCTGCGCCGTCAGCAAAATGAATGTCCCGCAGCGAAACTATCTGCGTACCCAAACGACCCTTTACCGAGGCATCCAAGTTGTTCAACGCAGCCGTCGTTTCGTCTACCCGTGCCATAGCATCAACCATACGCTCCGTACGGACAACACCACGGGTACCTTTCACATACTCATACACCTCTAGTGCCTGAGCACGATCCCAATAGGCTTTGACGAAGGATAATAGCAGATCCGCGTCTTCAAAAATGGCCCCTAACACCAAGTTCAAGCTCGTCACCCGGCCTCGAGCTTCATCACGAGCGCGCCGGAGTGCACTAAGAAGCTCTTTGGCCTTCCCCTTGTTTGCTGTATAGTAGGCGGTCTTTTTGCTAAACTTCTCTCCCAAATCGCGTAACCGAATCGACAAGTTTGAAATATGAATATTCAGATCCTCGATTTCACGACGAGCCGAATTCAATTCCGCGGTTAGGGACGCCTTAGACCTTTCTGGATCACCTATAACAATATCATCTACACTACGACTAGGAGGGGCCCATACCACCATGGCCAGGGGATTAACATGTACCTGACAAGATTTTTATGTGTCCTTCAAAAGATGACAACAACCAACAGACAACGAAATTAACCAAGAAAGCCAAACAGGAAGAAAACGGGGCACTTATATTATCAACTTCCCAACAAAATGTCCTTATAAATACAAAAACGGCCCACAATCTGGGTACCAAAAGACCATACACTAAGCTACACAAAAAATACTACAAGCATATGATCAGTGTTCCACCTAAGAAGATGCCGGTGGGGGAGTAACAGCAGTAGCAGACCGAGGAGTAGAAGGAGCTGACCCGGAATGGGAGCGAAGCGCCGTCGATATCGTATGCCCCGGAAGCCGTGGTAGCTCCTCATCCCGAAGATTGGCCCAATCTAGAGGTTTAGGCGGTGCACCTTGCTGACAGGGATAAACCAATTCCGACCATGCCCGGTCCGACAGAGGTACCCGTGCAAAATTCAGAGCACGAACATGAGTGCAAAAGACGGAAAAATTGGCAATCGCTTTAAATTTTATCCGCTCTTCCGATTGCACCGCTTTCAAAGAAGCAACCTCGGATTTTTCAGCCTCCACATCCTCTGCCATGAGCAAGTTATCGGCTTCTAATAGGTCGTATTTTTAGACCATAAGCTCATTCTCGGCCTCCAGCCTTTTAACCTCCTCGGTCAAGCGCAAGTTATCCCCCACCACCTTGTCATAATCGGCAGTTAACTTCTCCCTCTGGGCTTTCTCCTCATCCATTGCCTTACTTTCGGCAATTATCTTCTCCTTCTCAGCCTCGAGCAAATGAGCTATCTCATCGGCCATTGCCTTCTTTTCGACACCTAGCTTCTCGTTCTCAGCCTCGAGCGTCGTCAACTGATCCTTCAGAACAACGGAACCCAAGAAAATCTGTAATCAAAAAACATCAAACACCAGCCAACTACGGGTATGACGACCTATAAAAAAAACAAAAACAAAAACGCATCATTGTTGGCATGCTCAATGACCGACGCTAAAGGACGAGCAGCCATTTCCTCGGCATCCTTGAAGACAAGGGGCTTCAGAGCAGTATAACCCATCCTTAAAGCTCGGGGCTGCTCCAGCAGTTTGCCCCCACACCGATCAATATAACGGGTCATCGCAACCCCGTCCACCACCACCTTTTTCGAGCTGGGGGGAACCTCGTCCTCCCCTCTCGTCACAACCTCCTCGGCAATCTCTTTGCCGGCTACCACATCCACTTCCTCAGTCTCAGGGGCCACGCGCTCACTCACATCCTCAGTTTGGATGGGCGACATGGCAGGCAGGCTCATCGTATCCTCACTTATGTTCACCAGGAGGTTGAGATGCCCGAATATATTATCGAACGACCCCTGAAACACAACAATACCCATTGACCGGGCAAGGGCAAGGGTAACCAATGAAGAAGTCAATAGCTGGAACATGATAACAAATAAAGAGAGGAACAATAGAATTGAAAGAAAATTCACAAAACTAATACACGTACATCGGCATTCGTGGAAGCTGTCTCGGTCGAGTCATCTTGAGGAGAGGCAACCGGAACCTCCTCATTCACCGATGTATCTGACACCCTAGTCCTCTTCGGGGTCCCAGCAACAGGGTCTGATGCTCGGCGCTTAGGACGAACAGGCCTTCTCCCACCCCGAGAAGCGCTTCGAGCCTTGACGATCTTGAGGAATTCCTCCTTCGGCTCTATGGGAATCTCCGGTGCAGGATTACCTTTGGTCACCGGCCCCGCAGGATAACCTAATAGCATGGGAGCAGTACGACTTGTCGGGTCCCTCGTCGGTCCAGGCCCCCACCACTTCCAAAGGGCTAAGAGAGCTTCGACGTTGGGAGCGCCGAGGTCTGGAATATCGGGAGCGGTGGTAGCAGGTCCAGGAATCTGGTGTCCAGCACAACCCCAATCTCCGGAAGCAATCACTATACCAAGATTATGCTCCTTGTTGGTGTCCGGAAGACCCATGATCAGCCGAGAGAAGGAGCGCAACGTCTTCAAATAAGAGCTACGACGATCAAAACTCAAACTGTAGACCCCGAACACATCTTTCAGTTTGACATTGATCCCCGACACCTCCGAATACCGTTCAGGGTACGATAGCCATTCAGGGCCAGTTGGGCCAGAGCAATCTGGACAACTTCAAAGAAAGAAGCCATCCATTAAGTGAAAGGAAGTCTAAGACCCCCCGTAAAGAATGCCAAGGAGCGAACAGCTACCTCGTCGGCAGGTACAACCCCCATGACCTCCTCATCGGAGACAGGCAGTCGAATATGAATGCCGTCGGGTATCCCGGCCAGCTTCTTAAAATCCTCTTCCACAAATGGACCGACTTGAGCCAAGCATTGGGTCAGAATTTCCTATCCAAACGTCATAAAAACTTCATCAATATACTAACCAAAAACAAATCACACGAAGCAGCCCCCCCCCCCCCCCCCCCCATTTACCAGAAACCCTACACTTTTCCACCAACCCAATAAAGGAAAATCCTATACATAACGAAAAACCACCAATCACCAACCTAGATAGCCATATATAGGCAAGCAAGACCACATATCCACACCAAATACATGGCAGCAACGACAAATCAAACATAAGACCCTAAGTACAGAGATATACAGAAAGGTCCACAAAATACGAAAACACTTACAGTCATGATTGAAGGGCAAACAGGAGATCGCCGCACCAAATATTTCAGCAATAAGAAGAAACCCTGGGGAAAGAATCGGAATATCTTTTGGCGGGAAACACAAACCCTAGAGAGAGAAAATAAGAGATCTTTTTCAGTAAATTATGAGATAAAACCAAGAAAAGTTACTCAACATAGTTAAAAAGGAGTGGAGCCACAAAAAGAATAAAATAATAACCGTCCTTTCGTGTGACAGAGGTTTACTTTTTTTTTCAGCCACATAAAAATCCACAACCGTTATTCTCAACAAATCAACGCTCAAGATCCTGCCAACTCAGACTGTATATCCCACTAACTAATGCAGTTCACATCATTACACCTATATAAACGGCCAGTGGACCCCACCACGAAAAGCTTACAGCATACGCTACCCATAATACTGCACCGAGGAGGCATCCCGGTCACGTTCCTCGACGCCAAGATGGTCATTATCATAAGACCACCGATCACGGTCGACGAAGACCGTCCCTAGATCGACGGCTTTTCAGCATCCGTCCTAGCAACGCTCTCCGAGGGGATAACCGTGCACTCTGCTCGGTGTCCAACACTAAAGCAGAAGTTTTATTCATCCACAAAGGGGGATACAAACAAATCGGGTACTCTGCTCGGTGGCCATCGTATGGTTTCAACAATGAAGGCAAAACGAATAAAAAATAGACAGAATCAAATTGCGAAAGCAGAAATTTTATTCATCCACAAAGGGAGATACAAACAAACACGTACAACGGGAAAAGAAAAGTTTACAAAAAAATAAAATAAACACCCATCCTATTTATTGGAACTACCCCCCACGTCGGCATCCTTCTTCGCCAAGAGCTCTTCCAGACGCTCTTTTTCCCTAATCAAATGGGAAATACCAATCTCCACTTGCTTTAAAGCATGAGATTGAGACTTGCACTTCTGCTCGGCTTCAAAACGAGCAGCACTCTCCTCCTCTCAATACTGTTTAAACCGCCTCACTTCGGTCTGAGCACACTTAAGATCGGCTTTCAGCCACGACATCTCAATTTCTTTCAACTGAAGGGGAGTCATTCCTCTTTCCCGAAACCAGGGGGACGGGGTAACATAAAAGTAGGCTCCTCTTCAAGAAGGGCTTTTTTTTTTACAGCAGATCTAGTGATGGGAGCCATCTTGGATAAAAGTGTTGGTTTCCGTGTATGAAATAACAATTACCAATAATAAAAGGACTAAACAATAATTAAACAAAAACCAGTGTAATCTTTATTAATTTCCAATTGGAATAGAAATTACTGATTACAACATGTAGGTACTGAAAATTAATTAAAGCAAACGTTATCAGATTATTATTAATTAATAATCTGATGTACTGAATTGCAATAAATAGAAACTGCCGGACTGGAAAGTATAAACTTAACAGCCGGACTGTTCTGTTTGAAATTAAAAGTACAGGACTGAATTGAAACTATTCTAATTACTGAATTAAATTACAGAATTGAAATTACAGCAAAAACCAGAACTTTAAAGAAATTACAGAAAGGTACAAACAGAATTAAAAGCTACAGCTAAGGACAGCAAATTCAAATACTAAAATAAAAAATACAGAAATGTAAATTGCAGAATTTTAAATAGCATAATTGAAATGGACAGAATTAAAAGAAATTAAAAGGACAAAATTAAAAGACGAGGCTACTGTTTAACAGTATGCCCTTAACCGATATTCGCCCAACCACCTTGATGTTTCTGGTTGCGTTGGCGCTTCGATCCCAAGGTACAACGTCTCGGATGACTCGCCTGAAACTGGCGACGAGTCAAGGTCGAGCTGTTGGTGGGTGGTTCTCTCTGGTTCTAAAATGTAATGCTGCTTTTTGAGAGATGATATATGCTGCTGTATTTTATTTCAGAATGTTGTGTATGTTATGACATGTGGGGGGTCTGCCTATTTATAGGCTTGCTGAGTATTTCAGCCATTAAAGTCACTTTACTACTGTCAGTTTTCGAAATTCGAAACTGCAGTATTAACTTTGCAATGAATTCATATTTATTGCAATAGTTACAGTTTTGCTGGAAGCTTTTTCCCGAACAGGCGCACTTTTCCCGAACAGGCACGTTTTTCCCGAACAGGCGCTTTTTTTTTCCCGAACAGGAACAGGCGCACTTTATCCCGTCGAGCTGAAAACCCGACGAGCAAGCCCGCCCGACGAGCAAGCTCGTGTGTGGTACACGATACACACATGTGTATGTGGACACACTACTTAATATCCACATGGGATACCTTAGTATATATATTGTAAAAATCACTCATGATTTTCCAATGTGTGATAACCCTCATGGGTTAAATCCCATTTATTTTCTCATTTTCCAGCATTGACTTTATTTCCTCTTTCGAGTACCAACCTTCGAGTCCAATTATCATTCACACCCTTCCTCCGAATAGGTCATGCAATATACCGTTGCGAAGCTCGTCATACGAGCTACTCAAACGCTTTGAGTATGGCCTCAGAAAAACTGAGTAGTCACATCGAAAATTGACTCAAAGATGGTCCCTGACCACTTGGAACAACCATGTTTAAAAACATGTTTTCCTACAATTTTTCCAACAAAAAGCAAGTTAGAAGCAAAAAGTATAAAAACAGATATGGAAAGGGTTGATAATAAAATGCAAACAGTAGGGAGCATTTATAGGGAATCAGAAGGCGCGAACGGCGAAGCGGTGCAATAAACGAAAAGGCACAAGATACGAGGCGTTCAACAATTCAAATACAGAGGGGCACAAAATACGAAGAGTTACGAAAGTCCAACATAAGAATAGGCACGAGATACAAAGAAGCCACGAAATCCAAATACAAAAAAGGAAGAATACATCTAAACATTGGCCCAATCAAATTAAGGATCAATGGGCGGGAAAACCGAACTGCCAGATCGGGAGAAAGCTACCCGAGCAGAGCAATCTAATCGAGATTGGTAGGAGTTATTCATGACTACCAAGCACTCATTCTCCCTGGAGAGGTCGGTGTTAGTCCTAGTAAGGACCCTGACGCGCTCCTCAAGCCGAGCATTCCTAACCGTCATACTAGCTAGGCCTTGAGGGGAGTTATCGAACTCATCCTGAGCACGATCCCAAATCTCCTCGGCCTCGTACCAAGAGTTAGCCAGGTGATTTCTGTGCAAAAACAAATTATCAAGCTGGCGACTCAAGGCCGAAATCTCAGTCCACTTCATTGTCTCCTCGGGATGAGAGTCGAACAAACTCAAAGCCAAAACACCATACTCCTTCTCAAGGCTGGCCATTCTATGACGGACCCAAGATACCTCAGCATCCAAATCCTTCATCTGAGCATGGTATCTCGCCACGGACTCAGACATAATGGAAAATTATTATGATACAGAAGGAGAAGAAGGATGAGGGAGAAGCCAACACAAGTTTATGATAAGGATAATCTCCCAAGGAAAGGTTGAGTATTTATAGAGCAAAGATAGTATGTTGTTGTCTGACAAATACTTGGGAACATGCATATTATCTGACAATGCTTGGGAACATGCATATTATCTGACAATGCTTGGAAACATGCATCTTTGACCAAACCTGTCATGCCTCAGAAGTCACACGACTACAGTACATCAAGAAATAAAGATACAAAATATTCAAAGGTCCACGTTCCAGAAAAACGACAAACCACAAGTGCAACATAAAAAGAAGTGCAAGATAAAGGGGCAAATATAATTTTCATTAATAAAGATGGGATACATCGCTGCTCATTACATCAGAGGACAACATCAAAAGGAAAAACTATTACATCAGAGGACATCAAAAAGAAAATCTATTACATCCGAGAAAAAGATCTATTACATCCGAGAAAAATCTATTACAGAAGATCATACAAAGAAGATCGACTATATCAGCGGGCCAAGCGAGCAGGAGGCGTGAAGGGAAGTAAAAAGAAAAAAGAAAGAAGAAAGAAGAAAAAGATGAAGAGGAACATAAAGAAGAAGTGAAAAATACGAAGAAAAGAAACATAAAAAAGAAGAGTCCTGCTCAAATAGAGAGAACAAAGTATAAAACATAAAAGAAGACTGCAAGAAAACGAAGAAGAAAAACGAAAATAACAAAAACCCGAGGAACTCAGGGTTGATTGTTACATCGTAGTGGTGAGACAGAAGATGGAGGAAAAGAAAGAGGAGACACAGAAGAAAAAGAAAAAGAGAAAGAAAAACTTGATGAAGAAATGAAGAAAATTGAAAAAGAAAGAGAAAAAGGAAAAAATGTGAAAAAAAAAGAAGAGAAAAACAGAAAAAGAGGAAAAGAAGAAGAGTGCAAGAGAAAAAGGCAGAAAAAGGTTGTTAGGAGGAAGATGGTTGGTAATGATGAGAGGGCCCCGCTGGGCTCGCAGCATCTTGGAGCGAGGGGTTCCTCCTTAGAACGGTGTTCTCATCAAGCAGGGATTGGTTAGCACGCCTGTAGTAATCCAACTCGGCCTTCAACCAAGTCAACTCTCTCACCATCTCTTTATGATAAACACGCATTGTTTCCAACTCCGCCTCAGAATCTCTCAAAAGCTTCAAGGCATTACCATAAGAAGCCTTGAAAGCTTCCATTTGTAAGGTCAAGGAGGAATTGGAAAAGGGGGAAGTCATCAAAATATATAGAATAAAAATATATGTATAAAAATATATGTAAAAAAAAAAAAACTGGTATGAAGAGATTATGGAAAGATACAAGCTTCGAAGGGGTATTTATAGAGAAATTGATAAAGGCTTGAGGTGAAGAAATGCAACCGTTAGCCAGAAAGGGTTTAGAGAAGCGTGTGCATTAAAGAAGACGCGACTGTTCAAAAGAAACTCTTGGATTTGTGCCAGTATTTTAATATTCATGGGAAAAGCAATTACACACGTGTCAATATAGGGAAGTGCAACAATCTCCAGGAACATTGAAAATATCCTTTGCACTGGACTCAAGAAAACCCAGTGGATAAGGTCAAACACAGGGCTCAATAAAACCCATTAATAAAGCCACACGCACGCGCAGTAACGACAGTGCATTGGAAGAATAAACCAGATAAGAACAAGAAAAAGAAGAATTTTCATTGATTGTGGAACTTAATTACAAGGTACTAGTCAACAAAAGAAAATTACAAAAATAAAAAGAAAAGAGTTATTTGGTGGAGGGGCTTGCTTCATCACCCGGCTTCTCTTTAGACCGAGCATACACTTCCTTGAGGGCCAATTTATAAGCCCTCTTGGAAGCAATATGCCTATCTCTAGAGGACTCGAGCTCTCTGATCCGAGCACGAGCCCAGATATTGTCGATCAGAGACCTCTGGTATTCACTCTCCATGGCCTCTAAGCGCTCGTCCATCTCGACAGCTCGACGAGCCTCCATGGTTAAAGAGGCAACCCTCCTTTCAAGGATACGAGCCTTCCTCACCTCCTCCTCAAGATGAGCAACATACTCAGGAAGATTATCACCACTAGTTTCCCGAAGAGAAGCCATTTGTACGATGATACGGAGTGAATTAAAAAAAAAAAAAAAAACAGGTACAGCCCCCTTTTATAGGAAGAAATAATGGGGGAAATCAAAGATCATCTCGAAGGTAGACAAACCCTATTGAACTTCCCAAAGACATTTATGTCCAACTAACCACAGTTCAAATCCAATTCAGTCATCCAATGAGGTATTAAGAAAATAAACAGATGAGAATGATAACTGGAAACATTTTATTAATTTCAAATAATTCGGTTACAACTGGGGAATGATGCCCCATACAAAAGAAATTGCAAAAACTAATTATTCCGAGGAAGAGCTTGCTTCAACACCATCCGACCCCGGTATGGACCGATTATGCAACTCCTTGAAGGCCAGCTTATAGGCTCTTTTTGCCGCTCTTTGCTTAGCCAGAGAAGCCTCGAGCCTCTTTATACGCTCAAAGGCCCAATTCCGATCAGCCATCGTCACATGATGAGCCGCGTCCATATCAGACAATTTCTTCGCTGTAACGGCCAGCTTCCTTTTCACAGCACGAGCTTTCTTGACTTCGTTCTCTAAATGAGCAATGTATTCGGGAGAGTTGTCACCGGTAGCACCGTTGAGAGAGGCCATGACGTTCTTAGTAATGATAAGCAATTGAATATTTATGAGGGAACAATCCCATTTTATAAGCAAATTGGGGGAATACCAAGGGTCGCATCAAAGTTGGATAGCAGGTTTGCAAATCCAAGACATTAAATGGGTCCCGGGGAGCAGTCATAAATAGGGACATTTTTCGATGAAGCATTGGGAACAGCAAGACAGAAGTAGCTTCCTCGACAAACCGAGCATGACTCCCTCGACGTGGAGACCACACCGAGGAAGTCAGGGAGCACTTGATAGAACATAAAAATTGAACCTGAATATATCTATTCGGGTACGAATCGACCCACCCATTATTCGAGGATATCCAAGGCTGAAACTCAAAAACCCATGATCTAAATAGAGCTTTCCTAACAGGCCATTATTTATAAGGGTCCAACCCAATAGTAAAGATCCACCATGGAAAAGCCCATGAGTTGGTCTTTGAGATAACGACATTTGTCAGCATACCATGAGACATAATTGTCTATAAATAGCCAACTATCCCCCCTAAAAGAAGGATCAGAAAATCTATCTAAAAAATACAGAGAGAATGAGAGAAAATAGAAAAAATTGTCAGAACTCACCCCACTAGAAAGCAGACCGAGCAAGATATAAGACTGAACACCGAGATCGAAAAAAGATCAAGATTATCAGAGCAAGTTGTAATACCGAGCATAAATATAAGTAGGAATTGTATTCCGAGCAATTATACCACCGAGCTTAATAAAGATTAAGGCTTCATTATTTATTTATTTTATATATTATATTATTGTTGAAAAGTTTAACGCGACCGACCAAACTTATGGTTTTATCAGAAAGATAGTTGTTCAGATCATTCTCATAATAAACAGGTACACTGTTTAACAAGTGAACTGTGAATCCATGGAATAATCATTTGAATTATTGCAGCATTGAAATATTAGTTCGAAAAAGATTACAACATTGGCCCCACATTAAAATGTCCAAAATGATGACAGAGAATATTAGAATCTGTATTATTCTTTAGTCCATCTCCCAAATTGAGAGAATCTGTGGCACTAATTCTTAATTATCGATTATTGCTACTTCAACATTGAAAGCATGTTTGTGCACCATGTGGTGCACAGGTCACAGCTACTCCAAACTTGCATTAGTAATTTATATTTTCACTTTACAAGATTCTCGCAAGTCATAACTTATAGTAGTAAAAACATTTCGGTTGTAAAATTTTGATCTGCATTTTTCCTTGGAAAAGATTGATGTTATAATTTGCATAAGGAGCTGAAGAGGAGTAAATAAAAATTACGATCGAGGGTGTTGAGCAGTGTTTTAAAAGATATGCTTAATCGCAAATTAGACGGTGTCTAGGCGGTAGACATGGTCTAAAAGCCTAAGAGATTAGGCGGATTAAGTGGATTAAGCGACGCCTAGACAATAATTAAACGATAAGCGGCCAATTTTGCTTAAAATCTGTTTTACGTCTTTTAAAACATTAGTGTGTTGAGACTTAAAGCATGTAAAAAACAAACAAATTAACAATACCTAGGTGTACAAAAGAAAAAAGGTGTTAATTAAGGTTATTTTTTTTAACGTCCATTCATAGAATATTGCATGTTCAGTAGAAACAACTTGCCTTCAATACTCATTTTCCACCTACAATACATCATTCGGAAAAATACATTCGGTATATAAAACTATGGTTCTCAATTTGGATACCATATTATAATAACTTTTTAATTTAGATACCGCCGTCTAAATAAATTACGGAATCATGTCACGTGACATTTAATAAAACATTAATTTGAGAGGTTAATTTGACAAATTTGTACAAAAATATGTCATGCTAGAAAAAAAATTCTCTCAATTTCACAAAATAAATAAAAAATAGCACATAATCCAAAAAAAAAAAATTATATGTGAAATTGGGGGAAATATTTTTCTATTATGACATATTTTTATGCAAAAATGTCAAATTAACGTGTCAAATATCACGTGACATAATTTCGTGATTTATTTAAACGGTGGTATCTAAATTGAAAAGTTATTATAATATGGTATCCAAATTGAAAAATTTGAAATGTAGATACCCAAATCGTTAAAAACAGATAGCATGGTGTAGTAAACCTATAAAACTCGATCATCTAATTAAAGTTGTATTGAGTTAATTAAAACAGGAAGTTATAATTCATTTTTTACTTGCTTGTTTGTTTTTATCCTTCTATCTTTGACGAACTAATTTACCTGTCATTTGCCAATTTTGTTACTATTAATAGAAAGTTTATAGTATTAATGTACTTTTGGTATTACTTCTAGTTAACTACTAACCGATAAGAAAAGATTCTCCCCGAAATGGCTCAACTGCTGGTATTAAAAAGAAACGAGTCTGAATAAATTAAATTAATGGTTCATTTCGGATTTTATTTATTGTAAGTAAGTATAATTCCAAATAACAAATCTCGCCGGCTCAGATTGAGTTGTAGAATCTTTTCTTAGTAATTCATTCAATAATTCTAGTAATCAAAAGCTATCTAAAAAATCTTAATTAATTAAACAGAGAAATTTTGTAATGGTAAACGACCTTTGCAAACTTTGGTCAAGTACAAATTTAGTACAATTATGTCCCGTTTCCAGTAATTATATATATAACCGAATCTAATTTTTATTTTTCTTCCCCAAAAGATGTTTTAAGTATAGGCAAGAAAATACACATGCAAATATTATTAAGGAGTTTATATGATGACATACACAGTTGTATTGATGAGAAATAACAAGTGTCATAGAAATTAAACATTAGTTGGCACTTGGCAATAACATACTGTAGCTCTTAGTGTATTACTAAGCACCACACAATTTTGATTAGCATTATAAGAAAATGACATCGAGAGTGTCGAAAACTGTTTTGCAGCCGTCGCTTAATTATTTACAAATAATATGACATTTTATAAACATTTATCTTGTTTTGTTTTTTTACTAATCATTTGTTTTTTTTTTAATGCCTTCTTCTCTGTTTTGGCAATCAGTTGTGAAATGTTAACATGATTTGGAAAGAAAAAAAATAAAATAATCTTGAAGCAAACATAGGCCAAAATGAATGAACCCATACTAATATTTTTTCAAAAGGTTCAAATAGGAAATGTTGACATTACAAAAACAAAAACAAAAAATTAGATCGCTGACGGAATTAGTAACAGATTTTGATTCTCAATGCCCTAATCGGGAACGGCATGACGACGGATTTCAATTTTACTATAGATATATATAATTTAACGATAGATTTTTAACAGATTTGATTTTTTTATTTATTTTGTAAGTCGGATGGACAAATATAGAAATGAAAGAAATCACAAGTCAGAAGAAGCTTCAAACTGATTTTTAACTGAAACACAAAGTACTTTAGTACTATTAAAGAGCTATCCAATTCCTTATGGAAGTGCGAACTTTCCTTTTTATTGATTCTTCCAATGAGAAATGTATAAAGGAATTATCGAATTAAACGCATGGTTTATGAAAATTAACTGATCCCTATAGTTTCTATTGAAACAACAATAGTCTCTAAATTTGATATACAACAAAAACAGTACCAATATGGAAGGATACTCACCTTAGATTAAAATTATAGGGATGATATCCTATCAATTGATCCTTCCGAGTTCTTTTTACAGTTGCATCCATAATCTTTCATTTTATTATCTTTACTAGACATATATTTCTAACTACAAGGCCAAATTTGTTTCCAGCCATGAGATTGAACAATATCTTTTTTTATGTGAGACACGTCTTATACTATGTTTTCTTAAATCGTTACGAGGGGTACAAAACAAGTACAATGAAATTTATACAATTTTGATGTGGTATAATCAAAAACAGGTAGATGATGTTACTAGTTTTATCCTTGTAGGATTAACTACTTAATTATAACCATAAGCATTTATAGTACCCGACAAACAAACATGGTTTAAAAGAATTGATGTACTATTCTGCAATCGCACTATTTTGAAAAGTTGGTGGCTCTTTGATGATTAAAATAAAATATTAAGACCGACCTATTTGTTTACAACAATTATCTCTGATATATGTAATAACTCATTTTATAATATGTTTCGTAAAACTGTTATGAGTAGGTACAAAACATATATGTGATAAAGTTTATACTACATTTTACACTTTAACAAGGTATAATAAATATTAAATACTTACAAACTATAGTCATTATAAAAGAATTGAATTACTTCTCCGGCCTATATTCAGAAGGTGATTAAATATGAAATATTAACACTAACTATTTGATTTCAACAACTATCTCGTGAGAACTCATTTTATATTAAGTTTCGTAAAACTGTTATGAGCGGGTACAAAACAAGTATGATAAAGTTTATTACTACATTTTACATTTTACATTTTAACGAGGTATAACAAATAGCAAATACTTATAAACTACAAAAAAAAAAAAAAAAAAACATGGTCTAAAATAATTGAAGTACTTATCCGCCCTATATTAGAAAGTTGGTGGATCTTTGGTGATTAAATATGAAATATCAAGACCCATTATTAGTCTATATTATGGGGGCCACTAACTTAATTCCTCTAAAATTAAATTACTATAGTTATTTGATTATTTAAAAAAAAAAACTACTATAAACATAAAAACCCCTGAACTAAATATAAACACAGAACAATCTCTCTCTCTCTCTCCCTCTCTCACCGACCTTGTACAATTCTCTCTCTACTAAGCTCTGTTTTTTCTCTCATAGCAAGGTATTAATTTGATTCACTAATTATATTTATTCTTTTAAGAAAGAAGATATATATCAAATGAAGAGAGGCAACAACAATAGTAATAAGCTAGACTTATTTGTATCACTAACTAGACAAAGATCTATACAAATATTAATAGCAATTGGTGTTCTTTACATAATCATGGTCAGTTTAGAAATACCTTTTGTACTCAATACTGTTACAAAAGAGGGGTTAAATAGTTTCTTAAATAATGAGGCATTAACCCTTTTAGATTCTAGAGAAAATACCCACAAAAAAGATCCCACCTTTCGTTCCGATAGGTTCTCCGAAATATCATCGAATCACAGGTTTTTATCAGGGTTGAGTTTCGATGGCAGTATCGTAAATAGCACTGGTAAAAAGGGTGTTTTAGGGTTTGCAAAATCGGCGTCCGAGGCTTTTGAATTGGGAAAAAAGTTGTGGGTCGAGCTCGAATCAGGGAAAATGGAAAAAGAAAACATTAAAGCAAACGAAAACCGAACGGAGTCCTGCCCACATTCGATTTCTCTATCAGGGGAAGAGTTTTCGAGGAAAGGTCGTATTATGGTGCTCCCATGTGGGCTCACTTTAGGGTCTCACATAACCCTTGTTGGGAAACCTAGAAAAGCGCACGTTGAACATGATCCGAAGATTTCGCTTTTGAAAGATGGGCAATATGTTATGGTGTCTCAATTTATGATGGAGTTGCAAGGGCTTAAGACTGTCGATGGCGAGGACCCGCCTCGAGTTTTGCATTTTAATCCTAGGCTGAAAGGGGATTGGAGTGGCAAGCCTGTTATCGAGCAAAATACTTGTTATAGGATGCAATGGGGGACTGCGTTGCGATGTGAGGGGTGGAATTCAAAGGCTGATGAAGAAACCGGTACGTAAATTGACAATTTTATGAAATCTTGAAGTTTTGTACACTAACTTATCGTAAAAAATTTATTTTGTAACACCATAGGTATGAAAGGCTATCAATTAGGACATCAACATAGCAATTTTTTTTTCTGTTTAACACTGATTAGAAGGAGAACATAGAATTGGGAGCCTATTTAGAAGAGAACATGACAGAATGGTGTGATAGTATATTTGGTTTCACAACTATTAGTACCCGACTCTAAGCTTTTTCAGTTTTCTTGATTTGGTACACCACATTTACGAAATCGTCAAGGAATGTAATGCTTGCATATTAATTGCTACTTTTTAAAGGTTGGTGTACAAAATTTGAATAGGTGACACTTTAATTGCAAGCATGCAACTAACCCCTTTTATTGCTAAATAGGAAAAGCATTGACTTTAGTTGTGCCATTTATGTGTTACTCAAAGTCTGCACTTTTAGTATGCTGAATTTATGCTAACTCCTTGTAGTTGAAACTATGTAAAGTGCTAAGTACCATAATAGGATTATACTCCACTATATATTAGAAAAATATAAATGATAGCATTAGGTTTGTTACCTGTCTATTAAAGACTTATAAAAAGGCCTGTTCTTTTAACTTTGTTGCTTCATAATCTTACCTTGGAAGCATGATTACCTTATTGGTCCTATTCTACATTGGTAGGTTAGTGGGAAAATTGTTAAAATGGTACCCAACCTATTAACTTTTAGTGATTTGGTACCCAGCCTAACACACTTTCTAAATTGGTACCAAACCTATACATTTCGCTCTAATTTGGTACCCAACCTAACACTTTTTCTAATTTGGTACCCAACCTAACATTTTTTTCTAATTTGGTATCCAACCTATGCGTTAAAAATTGATGATCGAAGACAGATTGAGTCCCTTAATTGGATTGTATACGTATAGGTTGGGTACCAAATTAGAGCGAAACGTATAGGTTGGGTACCAAATTAGAAAAAGTGTTAGGTTGGGTACCAAATTAGAGCGAAATGTATAGGTTGGGTACCAAATTAGAAAGTGTGTTGGGTTGGGTACCAAATCACTAAAAGCTGATAGGTTAGGTACCATTTTAGTATTTTTCCCGTAGGTTAGTTGATGTTATTGGTTCTGAATTTTTGGAATGTTTCTAATGCTGCCCGGGTAAGTAAAAATGAAATCTTGGAGTGTCATGGATTATCTTAATTGAGCTTGTATACTGAGTAGGCGTTACAACTTAATTAATTACTGCAGCTAATATCAATTATATCTACAAGAAGCCTTCTTTTTGAATCTGATCTGCCACTATTATAACGAACATACACAAACAAGATCAATGCACTTTCATCTATTTCACCTATTCAAATCTTATGTTTTGATTCTGGTATCTCTTTAAAATTTTCTGCAGTCGATAATCATGTGAAGTGTGAGAAATGGATACGGGATGATGAGGATCGGTCAGAGGAGTCAAAATCATCATGGTGGTTAAACAGGTTAATTGGTCGAACCAAAAAGGTAACTTTTGACTGGCCATTTCCATTCGCCGAGGGAAAGCTTTTTGTCTTAACTCTTAGTGCTGGCTTGGAGGGTTACCATGTCCATGTTGATGGAAGACATGTCACATCATTTCCTTATCGAACTGTGAGTTCTGTTCTCTAACCAAGTACCTTAGAATTACTATTAGTTTTCCTAGGGTTTCAGTGAAGTTCATACCTGCCAGATTTTGGCAAATTCGTTGAAAAAACATTTTTTATTTGTAAAATGATCAATCTGACCGTTGGATAATATGGCGATTGGATCTTGTCTCTCTTTCTCTAGAAACTTGCTTCAAAGTGCCTGCCAAAAATTATTTCTCATAAAGGTGAAAAATTGTTATATTTTGGTGAAAAGCTCAAAAAGATCAAAAAATGCTTATTATGTTATTTTAAAGGTTCAGTTTTTAAGCCTTGAGGTGTGCTTTTTGCTGTTTGAAACATAAAACAGTTTAAATTTTGCTATTTCTCCAATAAGCATAAAGCTTTCTTCCTTTTTGGCTATTGATACTGGAAACATGATATTTGTTGTTTGTTTTTTTATCATAAATTGTTGTTGCTTCTTGTAAAACTACAACTAGTAACTCTGGATTTGATTTTATATTTGCATAATTTTATCAAGTTATGTGTTTTACTGCTTGTAAGTTTTGAGTTGATGTATATCAATTATGCTATGTAGTTAATTATGCATATAAAAAGAATCTTACCACTCTCCATTGCATTGAAAACTCACAATGCACTTTTGTGAAAACTGGCTAAAACACTTTATCTGCTTTCTTTGAATGATATTTTTAACAACCCGTATATTGTAGAAGAAGCATTAGTTGTTATGAAATGAATACTTAAATGGATTTGTTAGTCAAATTTGAGGATTTGATCTTAATTCTTGGTCATGTCATAGGGGTTTACACTTGAGGATGCCACTGGGCTGTCCTTGAATGGTGACGTGGATGTCCATTCCATCTTCGCTGCATCATTACCCTCATCTCATCCCAGTTTTGCTCCTCAAAAGCTTCTTGAGATGTCAGATAAGTGGAGGGCACCACCTTTATCTAACGGACCAGTAGAATTATTTATTGGTATTTTATCGGCTGGCAATCATTTTGCTGAGAGAATGGCCGTGAGAAAGTCTTGGATGCAACATAGGCTTATCAAATCTTCTGTTGCCGTTGCTCGGTTCTTCGTAGCACTGGTATATAATTAATTACAGTCTCGGTTTTATATTTCTTCTTTTGGGGGCCTTTTCAAATCAAAATTTGGCGTGTTAAGGAGCAGTTATTGATAGAATGTCTTAAATAAAACTTACACTGATCCCTAAGTAGGTAACCGCTATACGGTTTCAGGATGTCTCAGAATAAGCAATCACTTTCCCAACACAGTTGCTAAATTGAGTTAATATACATCTTTTACCCTCTATTAGATTGCAAAATAGCTTCATTATAAAGTTGTTTAATTATCTGAGGTACTTTTGTATTATTTGATCTGTCTTGTAAAGATTCGGAATTTTCAAAACAATATCTTCGAGTTGGTATATGTTAAAATATTCACATAACGTATCAATCATTGAACTTATAAAAATAGTGACACCTACCATAGTTTGACATGTTTATCATGTAGAATTGTCAACACAGCAAAAGCATAGTTGCCACAAGGAGAATTGGAAGCGGAAAACAAAACGTGAAACGTGAAAAATTATGTAAAAAATCTAGAATTATCATGTGAAATAATAGGAAGCTTTTTAATAATTTTGTTTTCTTTTTAACTGAGTTGAATGGAGTGATATTATGGTCTTTGATCAGTACAATCATGTTCTGTATTATTTTTGTAACTTCAAACTAAATATTTGAACAGCATGCAAGAAAAGAAGTGAATGTGGAGCTAAAGAAAGAGGCGGAGTTTTTTGGTGACATTATTATAGTTCCTTACATGGACAACTATGACCTCGTTGTTCTCAAAACTGTTGCCATTTGTGAATATGGGGTAAGTAGTGATTGCTCTTAAAATTTTAAAAAGATACTTCAGTTTTTTACAAGCAGAGGCTAACCCAATTAGTGTCATCTTCTAATCACAGATTCGCAAGGTATCGGCAAAGAACATTATGAAATGTGACGATGATACTTTTGTTAAACTCGATGCAGTTATCATGGAAATACATACAGTACCCAATGGTAAAAACTTTTACGTGGGAAACATTAATTACCACCATAAGCCACTTCGCCATGGGAAATGGGCAGTAACGTATGAGGTAGCATCTTAATCTACTGATCATGCTGTCTTATTAATAAAACAGAGCAGTACGGATTTGCAATTCTAGTTAAGTTGGAAGAAAGTCGAAAATTATTATCATTTTCCATTTGGCACATATCTATAAGATGCTTGCGAATTTAAGAGTTTTTAGTTTAAAACATTAGATAATTAGCTAGTACTGTCATGGTTCTTTGTCTAGTACTTATGGTTTAACCTAGTTATATCCGGAAGTGTTCTAAAAGGCGCGCCTAGGCGCAAATTAGGCGGCGCCTAGAAGCCTAAGAGATTAGGCGGACTAAGCGGATTGAGCGAAAATTAGGCGGCACCTAGGCGGTGATTAGGCGCTAGGCGTCCAATTTCCCCTAAAGTCCTCTTTGCGCCTTTTAAAACATTGTCCGGAACTGTTTGCTGTCATTTGGGAACACAAGTTTTTTTGGCTTAAAATCTAGTCTGAATATGGTTTACCTGCTAAGAAGTCTGGATATATTTGTAATAGTAAAGGTAGAAGCTTTAAGCTGGATAAACCTATCTTCTTATTCAGAAACTCAAAATTCCAGCTTAAACAAGCCGAGAGTTCTAATGTTGCATGACACGAATTTTTTATCTCACTCTTCGTCAATTTTTTTTTTGCTTAAAAAGCTACAGCCAACTGGCACATAACAGGTCGATGATTTTAGTTTAGATTTTTGACGGTTTGGTGGATGTTTACTTTTTCTGTCAGTTTATATAATTCTTATTTGCGCAGTATATATATATATATGTGTATGTATGTATATATATATATATATATATATATATATATATATATATATATATATATATATATATGTATATTTTTTTATCTTACTATCTCGTTTGGGTATATCAGGAATGGCCAGAAGAAGATTATCCACCTTATGCCAATGGGCCAGGCTACATTCTCTCAGCTGACATTGCAAACTTCATTGTATCAGAGTATGAAAATCATAAGCTGAGGGTACGGTTGCTTAATCTTTCTGTAGAATAATATAAATAGTTAAGCAATACTACAATTTCGAGCTCTTATTAGAATTTGTCACTTTGCATCTTCACCCATCATCCTCAATATACATACTTCAAACTTAAGTGGGAAAGAACACTGAATATTAACGCCATTTCTTAAAACAACAGATGAGCTGCACAATTATTACTGTTCTGAAATCACCTAGTTATCAGAAATAAAAACTTATTATCTAGAGTATGCAGTTATTTAAGATGGAAGACGTGAGCATGGGAATGTGGGTGGAAAGATTCAACAGCTCAGAACCAGTGGAATACGTGCACAGCTTAAAATTTTGCCAGTTTGGTTGTGTTGAAGATTATTTCACTGCACATTATCAGTCTCCAAGACAAATGATGTGTTTGTGGAATAAACTCCAACTTCAAATAACACCTCAGTGCTGCAACATGAGATGATACAAAATTTTGTGAACTTGATATATAATTTGGCCAGAAAAGGATGTCGGGGCGAGAAGGATGACAGCGCGGGGCGAGACTTTTGCAGATTAGCTTCTAATCATGTGTATATTCTGATGACAGTAATATTTAGTGGGCAATTAGGTCTCTTTGAAATTCATTCATTTTTTAACTAGTCTCTTTGTTGGTTTCCTTTTCCTCCTTGTCTGTTGGTAGTTCTCTTGTCATTGGGAATTTTGTTTATTGGTAATGGGTGTAAATAAGGAAAAATGGATTAATTACTAGTTGTGTAAAGGTATACAATGATAGCAGTACAATGGAGTAGTTGCACCATTCCGTATGCCAACAATCTTGTTAAAAAGAATTTATCTTAATATCAATAGACAGCTTATAGTATTTGCCATTGCTGTCAATATAAACCAAATTTATTAACATGTCACGACTCTTATTGATTAAAGATAGACCCTGTACTGCTCAGATTTTGCTGTTATGAATCTGTTTAATCAGTTTTTGATTGAAAAATATATACTCACATTGAATGCAACAGATAGACTACTTCTCACCTAGGTAGTCTATGTGAACTTTCTTTTACTTGAGAAGAACATTTAGACCCGAACAAATAGCATACAGTGAGAGACAATTGATTTCACAACGGGAATGCACAAGAGTTATGAGGTTGCGTCTTCTGATGCATTAGTATGTTCGATGATTTATTCCGGTTGAGGGTGATGGTTAAAGGTTATTTTCTTGTCCGTTCATTGCTAAATGAACTGATCACGAATAAAAATTTGCCATTTGTTTAACAGACGGAACGATCATATGATCAGAACCCCGTTTGGTCGTTAAGTTTCGTGACCATTTATCGGCATCGGTTTTATAATCATGAACAAACAGGTAGTATCACTATTTGCAATGTATTATTATGTGTAGATATGTGGAATTATTAAGACGATTTACTTTATATTTGAAGGACTCATATAAAACCATTCCAGAATAAATATAAAAATATAAAAATAAATTAACATTCATGGACTCAAATTCTGCTAAAAGTTAGTATGAGATCTTATGTACAAGTACAAGTGTACAACTAGGGACTTGGGCAAAATATCCGAACAAACCCGGCCAAAGACGTGTTAGTGATGAAAATTGATACTTATAACTGAATACGGGTTTTGTTTGTGAATGGTTCATTTATTTAAAATATTATGTTACTTACGATGTCAAATGTCCCATCTTTTGCTCTTATGTATTTGGGAATGAACGGGGGAGGTGCCACCGTCATCTTAAAAAATTTATTAAAAAAAATTACATGAAAAAATTTAGTAATTTAAGATTTTATACATTAATAGCTCTCAAATAAATAAATAGTAACTTACTTCAAATGATAAATATAAAATTTTTGTGTCACAAGGTCATGGTTCCAATTTTGTGGCTACCTTTTACTTTTCATTTAATTAACAGCTTACTGTTTAACTTTTACATTAATTAATTGCATGTACTACTACAAAGTTTTATAAATAAATGTTTTTGTTTAGTTTCATAGTCACATTACAACAAAATTTAAACTAATAAATTCGTATTTGTAGTTAATTTTTCTGTATCAGTTGAAATTTTTAGATCAATGGACAAGTTAACTAAGTTTTAAGCTCAAGGTTTTTTTAGTTTTTTATATCGTTTATTGCTATTGTACTAACAAAAAAAATTTAACATTTTAAATTTTTAGATCAATTGACAAGTCAGCCAAGTTTTTAAACTCAAGTTTTTTTTTATACCGTTTATTGTTATTGTATTAAAAATAAATAAATTAATGGCTCATAAGAATTGAATCCTGGTTCCGCGAATTCTGGTTCCGGCATCGAGGATTACACGTTTTAATAGAAACATTATTTTTAGAAGCCGGAAAATGAATGATTATTTAATGTACCCCCAAAAAGAACTGAGATTTGACGAGAAATTTCAAATATTTTACACTTTTGAACTAGTCTTTAACAAGCCTAATGGGGGGTTTTGCTCATATTCTTATTCCAACGAGCCCTAAATTTGGGTTCATTTTCAATTTAGCCATTGATGAGCCAGATAGTTGACTAGTAACCATGCATAAAACTGACAAGTAACCACGAACTGGACATTTTTATTTTACAATTTACCATATTTTTACCAGCACATTTTTACTTTTAAGTTGCTTATGGAAAGTACATATTTACAAAGCCACTTTTTCAGTGAAATATGATAAAAAGTTATCTAGGGCACATAAAAGAAACAAGATTTCCATATACGAATAGTAAGCATAGTATCCAATGATTCATCATTCCAGTCATTCAGTAACAACTAACAAGGACATTGAAACATTGGGAAGTAAAGTTATTCTTTTATTCCATGCAAGGGATAAAAAAAATTGTGGGAGGCAAGTTTAGCTGCAGAGACATCATAATTTATCAGACCAAGAGCAAATAAAATGCTTTTATTAAGTAATACCATCGTCTTTAAAACTGAAAATACATGCAATTTCTCGCCCTTCTGGCTTCTGCATATCAAAATTTGAGAAATAAATACTACTGCCAACATGTTGAATAATGAATACTATTGCACAAATAACTAATTTGACCAGGGCAAAAAATTCCACCACTTGACGCAAATAAGGCGTACTTCAAACAATATACTCGAGATATCACTCAGCTGGAGATGAAAACAATCTGAACATTGATGGGAAATGCCAGGTAATTTCTTTCCAAATTATTCTTGGACACGTGAAGGATAAACCAAGTTTTCCAACCCCCAAATATTTCACGAGTTTTCTCTCTGACACTGGACCATAAGAGGAGCGATCAAACAACCAGACAACCAGACAACCAGATGGAGTACTTAAAGGCATTGTCCAGTGTAAAATTTACTGTACTAGCCAGGTTTAAAAATGATAGCTCGCACTTGAAATTAGACTCATTATAACCTATTGTTAAACCTTTATCAATGGAGGAAAGAACTAATCTTCTCTTCTCCCACAATTTATGTTGAGAGCATCTGCTAAATTCAAATGGGGAACTCAATTTTTACTTGCAGCTTCAGCATCTTCGTATCTTCTGTTTAGTTTTCAGGTAATCGACCATTTTCTCCATCTTAGGAGTTCTACATGTCTTTTCCTTATGTTGAGCTATTGTATTCAGCACATGATTATTGTTAACCCCCATGGAATCTCAACTGTACGTACATGGCTTTGAATAATCAGAATGGTTTCATCCATTCATAAAGTTATCTTTTTTCAGGCTCTTTTGACTCCTTTCCTGGTTCTGAAATCTTTTGCTGTTTAAAAGTGACACGTAGCCGGGTAGGCTTGTGACCATTCCTTACACCTAACTGAAGCTCATCAACTGATTTTAAATTATTTTCCCTCATCCTTTCCTCTTGCATGTTTCTAAATGTCAGCCGTTCATCACTATCCTTAATCATACTTGATGAATAACCAAGTCCATTTTCTGCAGCATCGCATTCGGGATATTCTTTATCCAAATGATACATGTTATCTCCTTCAAAACAATTCCATAATTTTCTTTTCTGTCTCTCTCTCAAATATTCACCATCGCACATAACCTCTCCAACTACGTCGTCATAGTCTGAAGGTGCTTCAACAGGTTCTTCTCTTAGGTCATTACTGTATAAACAATACATGCAAGGCTTTAAGCACATGACCACTAAATGATGTATAAAGGAATAGTTTATAAAACAATTATTTTTTCCCTAACACGCAGACTACCTGCAAACCAACAGTTCCTGTTTGGAGTCCATGCAAGTATTACCATAATCAACCGACTTTGAGGATGACGTGCCCAAAGAAGCTTTCGGGGGAGCTTGTACAGACCTGGTCCACCTAATCGTAACAGAAGCACCAGGTTTTTCTGATAATTCTTTTTTGATGGAAGGCTCTGGCAGTAACTGATTTTGCCTAACAGAAATCATGGTGAGGGAAAAAAGTTAAGACTTAACTACCTAAGATTTATAAAGCAAACTTCACAAATTTTGACAAGCATATATGTATCATGTTAGCCTTGTATAAAATTCAACTATTATATAGGTTTTCTAGATAACATACTCTTTCATGATAGCCTCATTGATAGATCGTTCATAATCATCTGCAATCACGGTACAGCAAAATAATCAGTTGCAGAAGTAAGCAAAAGCTCAATTGAGAGCAAACTCGCATAATCACATAAATGTCAAATGTTCTGTTATTAGGAGCTACACATTCAAAAAATTTACTCTTTAAACAAATCATATAACAGCATTTGAATACTCTATTTCATATTTTTGAAAAAAATGTACACAAAGTTTCACTTTCACCACTGCGTTCCATTGTATTGTCATATTTACACTGATAATCATAAAATAAAGAAAAAGAAACTTTAGGTAATTACCAAAAGTATAGGACACGTGTTTTTTATCACGACGTGAGCGGCCTGAACCAAACACGCCCATATTAATTGTACTACCAAGAAGAAGAGCTTGTCTGTGCTGCTTCTTCAGTAGCTTTTCTATGTTCTTTCTTTGGATAAGTTCAAGCTTTTCTTTGTTCTGTATACAAGAGAAAAAAAGGGGGGGTTTAGCCATATTACAAGAATTTTAATAAAACAATATGCATAATAAAGAAAAAAACTGGAATTGTCAGGCTACCTTGTGAACCTTTTCAATTTCAGGGAGCATCTGAGTTTTCAATTTCTTCCCAAGAGAAACCTCAGTTCTATTTTTACTTACAAAAAGCTTCTCCTGTGAATAGACAAACAGCACTTAAGAGTGAATAAAAAATGTGTCTCAATGCTATATAATCAAGTTACACAATTGGATTAGGATGGAGTAAAGCCTGGTGAAAAAGAAAATCTTATAATGATTTTTTATCTATTCCTATGTTATAGCTTCGAATGGTTGATCAAGAGATTGAGGTACCAATGGTTGATCAAGAGATTGAGGTAAAGTTGACAGTAAACTAATAAGTGGGCTTGTGAATATCCTCCAACTTTGCTTCAAGAAATTATTGCCAAATGTAAATGTTCATATAAATACACATGAAGAAAAACACACCCAAATTTAGACTGATGCAGGCAAACCATCCTGAAATAAGTGATGTATTTGGCCTTTTGGGTAGTCCAACTCATTAAGTTAAACAATGATGTAGTTGCTTTTATTAAAAGTTCATTTCACCACAATTGAAAGAGCAATACAGGTACCCACCCTATCATCCAATTTGGAGAACTGATCACTTATTTTGAAATATCACAAAAATAGCGCAGTGACCGTTTATTTTAGGGAAGAAGGGAGTTTTGAATTACATATAGATGCTGAATAAAGAAAGATCATTTAATTAACTCACAGAAACGTCTTGAAATTCATCTAAATTAGTCGCAACTGTTTCCCATTGGTAGGATAATGCCGGTACTGGTGGAACATTCTTTCCCTTTTCTTTCTCCAACTCTACTTTTCTCGTCTCTCGATAAAGCCGATGACCAATAACTGGATCGTCTTCATACCTAATCATAACAAATATAATTACAAATTACTAGATTAGTATAAATACCAGATAAAGTACAGAAAATGAACAACAGTCGAGCAAACCATGTTTATTCTTTAAACTATTACCAACTATCTTACCAATATGAAATTCCATAAGAATCACCACCAACACGCTCCTTACGGAAGGTGAATAGATGAACACCAGCTTTAATGGAATTGTCTATGTGGTTTCGTATGTCTTCTTGCTGCAAATAAGACATCCATTTAATCCTTCAACATAAGCTTGAAAACTGAAAATAAGAAAAAGACAAAAGATAAACAGAAACAAATATATTAATCCTACGACATTTAGCAAATGAATCACTAAAATTGAGTAATAAAGTCCAAGCATATTAAAAAAACTACCCCTAAACTTGGATGCAACTTATTTGTACTGTTTTGCATTATATAATCTCCCCCCAACCCACCCCACCCCCCCCCCCCCCCCAACCAACAAAAAAAAACCCCAAACCCACACTCTCCCACCCACCCATAAGAATGACCTTGTACCACTGCATAACGAAATCACTGTTACCTTGATGCTAAGAATTTTGGACTTGAGAAAAAGGAAAAAGTTGCATTAGTAGACCACTAAAGCTAGGTATTTTCAAAAAGTATGAAGTGTCAACAATTCCACACCTCAACTCGTATATCGCACAGCGCTTTCAAGATCAGTACACGAACCACAGGATCAAGTGCATTATATGCTTCAATCTCAGACCTGCGAAAAGAAGGAGAACATAAACTTACACAAATATATAGAGAGACTTCGAACCTCAAAATAAAATTATCATATGATACTAACCCACGGCCTGCAACAATTGGTAGCTCCCCCTCTGCAACCTGCAAGACAGTTTCAAAGCAAAAATTGAATATCACCCCTATGACAAAGGGTCATGTGTAACAAGTCCAGTTTCATTTAAAGGAAAAAACGTTAATATTACCCAATACCACCAATCTCTTAACTTTCTGCATAAAACAGTAATCCATGTATTCTGTCCAATTGCATTTCTGGTATTTGGAGGGATGGCCTACAAAGTAAAATATTACATATTATATTTGGCCGCGGCATCAAAAATGACATTCATACATGTATTCAGTATATATGCATAAGAAGTTGGGTAATGAATGCATAAATAAATTCCTTTTTGTAGCCAAGATGCAGACTTCAAATTTCTTCTTTTAACTGAAGGAAAAGAACTAATGTATGAAACAAAACAAAGTTCATCTAAGAAACTCTATGTTCCACACTCAAACACACATAATTTCTCAGCCATTCATATGTTTCACTAAGCTCTACTATGCCTCGCCAGTGGCCATTACCTTATATGAATAGTCAAAACAAAACCAGACGCCATTCACAAACCAAATGTACTATGGGAATTGAAAAGGTCATACATCAATTAAGCCCATAATCTAGACTGTTCTTACGGTTAAATGAAATAAAGTTATGACATACCTCATAAGCAACCCACCTTATTTTGTTTCATAATGAATCATAACACATCATTGTTTAGTCCTCAACAGGCTCAATTTAACAAAAAAGAAAATTAACAGCAACGACACTGAAATTTTGTAATGCAAAATTGAACTCAACACACTCTACGAGGCCTTATCAGCACTTCACAAGAACTAAAAGAATGCAGGCTGCATAGTCAAGGTTCCAATTGTGAAGAAGATTTGACCGGGGACTTTTTTTTTGTGTATTTTGAAGTGAAATAGTCCATTAGTGTCTGAGTTCTGCATTACATTGCATTTGATCTTAAAGATTAATATTATTGATTTCAAATGAGTCTGTTTTTGCAAAAGGATTTGAAAATTTACACGTCAACGGTAATTTTGAATCACTCCATGAACACAATGATAACATAAAAAACTTAATCTCTATACATGCAAAGGGTACATCTACACATTTCATCCAAATTCACGTGGATTTAGTCGATGTATCAGAACGCGACTTACGCATAAGCATACTTTGATGAACTTCATACATAAAAAACATCTATGAGGATAACCAAATCCTTCAAAACAAATGCTTAAGAGTTCTCACAAGCACAAACAACAGGAACATCACTTAAAATCAGCTATACATGATTCAAATAAACACAGATTAAGAAAACATTGGATATTTTTAAGAAAAGAGACCACTTACCCTCATTAGAGGTATATGTATATCCCCTAACGTCGTATTCGGGCTAATCAAAGCTCTCTCAAGCTCCTCTGCTGAGAATTCTACATTAATCTTCAGAAGCGGCCTAAAAACCTAACTCAGGGAAACAAACCGTATAAGCCCCACGAAATCCTACTCAGAAAAACAAAAGAGTAAACAAAATGTGTAATGTCTGTGCAGTATTTTTCATTTCAAAACCAAGAGCCACATTCTCAAATTGAAAAAAATAACTAAATATTAAATAAGTCATAAAAGACTGAAATATAATTCAAAAAAACAAACAGCAGATAAACTGTGAAATCTTATGCAGTACTTTTCATTTTTCTCAATAATAGTCCAAAGACCACATCTGAAAATCAAGGAAACAACTTAATTAACCCATAAAAATTCGAAACAAAAGGGTACCAAATATCAGTCGAATATTTTCTAACTTCTCATTCAAAAATTGAGAATAGAAAGAAACTGCCACATCAGCAGCTCAGACCGTAAGCTATAAAAGACTACAAAACCTAATTCCAAACAAAAGGGTGCGAATTTCCGATTACAATTGGTTTTGTTGTAAATTCTCACATTTAAGAATTAAGGACGGAAGGGAAATGCAACGTGGCAGCTGAAACTGAGACGGAGGCCGCTCCATCACTAGAAATCGTGTAAATAACTAAATCAGCCATAAAAGACTATAAATATTAATTCCAAACATGAGGGTACAAATATTCAGTTCAATTGTTTTTTTGTAACTTCTCATATCCAAACAAAAGGGTATAGAAAGTCAGCCTAATTTATCTTATATCTCATATTTAAAAGGCTACAAAGTTTTAGAAATGAGCAATAAATAACTAAAACAAGTCATTAAAGACTACGAAATCTATAGTGATTCCAAACATAAGGGTATAAAAAGTCAGCCTAATTTAATTTATTTCTCATTTTTCACATTTAATAGGCTATAAATTTTCAAAATTGAGTAAAAAAAAAATCTATAAATCCATAAAAGACCATAAAACCTAATTCCACACACAAAAAAAAGGATCTAAAAAGTCAGCCTAATTTATCTCATCTCTGTTTCTAATATTTAAAAGCTACAAAATTTTCAGAAATTGAGTAAAATTAAATCCATAAAACACCATAATACCTAATTCCAAACAAACGACTCTAAGCCAATTTTGTTTTCCCTGATTTCTCACATTTAAAAAAAAAATGAGAACAGAATCGAGCTGGTCACATTCAGAAATCGAGAAAATAACCAAACACTAATTCGAAATTATGAACGGGTACAAAAAGTCAGCCTAATTCATCTTATTTTCTGATTTCTCACATTTCAAAGGCTACAACATTTTAGAAATGAGCAATAAATAACTAAAATAAGCCATAAAACCAAATTCCAAACGAAAGGGTATACACTTAGCCATTTTTGTTTTTTCCAAATTTCTGGTTATTTTTTTTATATAAATATAATAAAACTCTCACATTGAAGAAATTGAGGACGGAGGCTAGCTGCCACGTGGATCGGATCTGCCACGTGGGCATCATAGACGGATCAGTCGGCTCCGTCACGAGTTCCGTTACAAAATTGCACCGAGGATGATGACGTGGCGATAACGGAGGAGGAGGCGAAGGTGACCGAGACTCGCGTTTGTATCCACGCGCCTTACACGTGCGTGAGGGACGCTTTGATGACATGGCAGATACCAGATAGATATATATATATAGAGAGAGAGTTAGAGTTCAGAGTTCAGAGTTCAGAATGGGAAAGTGAGGGGGGATCTTAATGATTTACTATTACGAATATTAATCAATCGTGTGTTTTGGGAATGTGGGGGTACGGATTGTAATTTTTGACCAAACTATCGGGACTATTGATGCAATTTGTTTGGTATTTGTTTTGTTTTTTGCAACCGTATCAAGCACTCCAATTTTTTTTTATAATAAAACTAATACACTTTTTTACATTTTGGATAACTATTTAACTTTATAACGTTTTCAGTTTTTCTATATTAAAATCTTTATAATAATTAACCATATATTTTATTATTTTGTTAACATATTGTCCCTCTATATTTTACTCCAACATAGCAGATACAAAGGTGGGAAAGGTATTATTTTTATAATGTTAGGAAGATGCTCTATTCCCTCTTGTTTTAATGATAAAATTTGATTAGAGTTAATTTATGGATACAAAAGGGAATTAATGTATACCCAATTTTTGCAAAAACAACGTAGGTATAACTTCTTTATGCAATTGCTCAAAGAAACATTGTAATATATGCAATTGTTCTGACATTTTACGTCTGTTGAAACTAGTAAAATTACAAATTTTTAACTATCTCATAATTATGCCTTTTCCGTCCAATTAAATCTGATTAAATGACAAATAAATCGTGTGTATACTTATTAAGTATAAACTGTGTATATATTTCAGTTACAAATATGAATACACTTTAATGACAAAGTTGTATACAGTTAAAAATTTATACACTTCAAGTACAAAATATGTATGCACTTACAAAATGTGTATGCGCTTCAACTCTTCAAGTAGAAAATTTGAACAAATGTATATACATCTCAAGTTAAAATGTGTCACTATAGGTCGTTACAAAATGGAAAAAATTTATGTTTAATATATTCAATTATATGTGTTTTTCGATTTAATATACTGAACTATCAAAATTATTGATTAGTATACTTAACCACTGTTTCTTTTCAAATTTATATACCAGCGTTAGATTTAATAACAAAAATAACTCAAGTTACTAAATTATCATTATGTATTTTCAGTTTAGTATACTCATCTTTCATATTTTTTCATTTTTTACATCAATGTTGATATCATTTGTACACATACTTATAATGACATATTTAGTCCTCATACTAAACATATATTTTCTCCAAATCCTACTCTTATTTATTATTACAGTGATGGTTCTCGTAATTGCATAATAAAAGTAATTTAGATTTATATATTCGGTTGTACCAAAAAATTAACATCAAATAAATGAATAATACCAAAGCTATACTATACTTGTTGATTTTTCGAATTGTACACTTAAATCCACTTTGTATAGCTGACTGCCTATCCTAATACATGTTTGATCACACACATGCATGAGATTATCAAATTATCTTTGTCACTAAAATAGTGTGTTTGCACAGGTAACTCTTTTTTGCTATATGTTGGCCCGTGTGGCTAAAACCTTAGAGGGGGTGAATAAGGTTCTTAGGTGTTTTTCGCCTAATTAAAATCTAAGCAACTAACCACCCAACTTATGTAATTCTAGGCTTAAGCGTTTTAACAAAAGTTAATGAATTTCTAAAATTCCTAGACGCAAGCAATAAATAAGCAAGAATATAAGTTGCGGAAAGTAAAAGCAAGGGAAGAAAATGACACCGTAATTTATAGAGGTTCGGCAAACGCGCCTACGTCCTCTTCTCGGTACTACCGAGTATTTCACTAAAATATTTCTTCCGGATTTTACAAACCCTATCGAGCTCAATCGACCGATTGGCTCACCCTCTACCCGGGGTTCCTAGTCTTGATACAAGTGCAAGAGAACACGACTATGAGTCAACGACTCCCCTCAATTTATGAGTACCCGAATGAAAAACCTAGAGCTTTTAAGCTTCACTTGCTTACAAACCCTCTACCCGTTCACTCGCTCACAAATGAGTTTATAAAACACTCGATACAAATTTTGTTACAAAAATGTAACTACACTCACTATTCTAATTGCTTCTTAAAAAGCTAATTTGTGAGTTGTTGATGATGATCGAGCTTGAATCTCTTTCTCTTTTATTTTCCTCTTTCTCGAATATATATGCACCAAAATGGTGATATTAGGGTTTTAATGAGAGGTTGAAGGAAGTTGATTGGTATTGTGATTGGTTGATTTGGGAGAGAGATTTGGTTGGTATATATATGCCAAACAGTCTGTTTTTCTGTATATGACCGTTGAAAGTGGTTATGGCTATTTTTCAGTGGTTTAAGCTATTTCCCAGAAATTGCTGAAAAGCTGTTTTCGAAAACTGCAGAAAACGATCGGTCGTTCTCTACAGTCGATCGGTCGTTTTCAGAAAACGATCGGTCGTTTCTGAGTTTCGACCGGTCGTTTTTTCGACCTGCTCACTGGAATATTTTGGACCAAAAACGATCGGTCGTTTTTGTCCAGTCGATCGGTCGTCTGTAATTCTGGCAGTTTTTCGGTCTTCTCCGAAAGCTTGTAATTTCTTCGTTTTAGCTCCGATTTTGGTTCCGCTTGAACCTATGGCTTCGTTATCGAATGCTCTATCATTTAAAGACCTGAAATGTACATTTTCTCTTCTTTGGAAAAGACAAGCATTATATCAATGAAATAGAGAAATAGTAAAATCATTAAAACATAATCAAGATTATAATCAAAATCATTATTGAACTCTAAGCTCAACACTATATAAAGTAGTTGTTTGATAAAATACTACTAAAATAATGCTATCTCTTACAGTTTTAATCCCAAAGATGACCAACTAGCATGTATATTCAATAATTAGGCATAATTTCCTATATTAAAATTTGAGAACTATCTTGAAATTTTTGAAACATGCTTGTCGAAACTGTCCGTGTCTCCAGTCATTAGTAATAAGTCAAATGATAAACGCAAATATAATCAAATTAACATTACCTCGTTTTGTATGACTTACTAATAGTATTTGTTGGCTGTTTAAATGACTGTGTAGGTCTTATTGTAACTATACGAAAGAAAATGACATATTTGTAAGTATTTAAATTTATTAAAATTATAGGATGACTCATATATCATTTAAATTTACAAAACTTTGGTCCACCACCATCACGCCCAACCACTGCTCTAGTCAGGTTAAGCATTGGCTTTCGCTTAGGCCCCCTGCCTGCCGCCTCCTTCACCACCACCTTGATCTGCGGTCCCTATGTTTATATATAGTTATATACAGAGGCGGATACAGATAGCTAGGGGCATGGGGTCACATGCCTCATAAATTTTTATTCTGTGAATTCACAACAAAATAATGTTTGATTTAGTGAGAGTCAAAAGTTGTCACAAGTATGTCGCTAATTTAAAAAGCCGTCACAAATCTGTCGCAAATTGACTAAAATTTTACAAAACCGTTACAAAAACCGTCGCTAATAAGCTCGTAACAAAAAATACCGTCACTAATCCCGTCGCTATTTGAGTATTTTTTTGTAGTGATTTACGAATATACCCTAAGATAATATATAATTAATTAAATATAAAATTTTAGTATATAAACTAAAAAAAAAAAAAAAATTATTTTGTATACTCTCTCTAAACCAGCATACAGAAGTGACGAATTGTAAAACTCCCCACGACTATAGTAATAATACTAATAGAAATTTATCTCCCACCTATTTTGCCCACCACATGTCTCCACCTCGGCTTTGCTCTCTGTCTAGCTCAAGAGTTATTGCGTCATCAAGTAATTTAGAGTTTATTTTTCAATTTTTTTTATTGAAGATATGCTGAAATTTGATGATTTTCTTTAATATTATCAATTTTTTTTTTATTTGTGTAAAGTATTTTGTTCAATTGTTTGAATTTTTTATTTATATTCAAAAAAATTTAAAAATCTAATTTTCAGGATTTTGGAGAGACTAAACAAATATATTGTTGGTGCTATGAGCCTATGTGTGGGGATAAAAATCAAGCTTATGAATATTTAACAAAAGTATTATGAAAAAATTTGTTATCTTTTTATTTGTAAGCGGTATGTTATTCGTTTTTTTTTTTTCTATATATTTTACTCGATTTAACTATCTGATTGATTCATATTGAAATTGTGCCCCCAAATATAAAATATTGGATCCTCCCCTGGTTATATACATAGTGTAGTATGTGTAATAAACTTTTACGTATATATATATATGTGTGTGTGTGTGTGTGTGTGTGTGTGTGTATTTAACTATTTATACAATACAATCATACTCGAAGGAGACGCGGCAGTTCGGAGTGACTTTTTTATGGCTGTAGTTGTAGCTCGAAACGGTCAAGTAAATTAATTACTGCAAGTACTAAACGTATTAAGGATATCGATGTTCTTAGAGGGGAACTTTACGCTTGTTGTTTGGCTTGTGACATGGTCATTAAACATGGGTGGAGTGATTTGATTATAAGACCGGACTCCGAAATACTTGTTAAATCCTTGAACTCTCGACAAATGCACATTGGAGGTGGGAAGCGATTAGAAGAGATTGTCTAGTGGCGTTAGAAAAAGTCAAAAATTAAAAAATTAAAAAAGTAGACAGAGTGAATAACTCTTGGGCGCACTTGTTAGCCCGGTGGGCCGGCTACTACCCTTGGGTAGGATGCATTCCATGTATTTTTATTCCGAACCTGGAATGGTGGCTCGTAAACAGATTGGATCCACCGGAACGATTTTGGGAGGTGCAAAGTTAGTAGAGAGTTGATTTCGTACTATGTATTTTCTTATTTTGTTTATCATTACTATTTCACACAAAATTTCACCAAGTGCTGAAGACGGGAAAAATGAATGAAAAGCAAAGTAAATTTTATTTATCAATTAATTTGCGGGTACAATATCTGATAATTTCTAAAAGAAAATATAGAAATGAAAGTCCTTTGATTCTCCTCTTCGAATAATTTGTGATGGCTCGAAATGCTGTTATAGACTATCTGATGAATTTTGTTGAGTTTGCTGAAGTTGAGTAAAATTTTTCGGCTTTGATGAAGAACTTTGTAGTTTTGTTGATTTCGTTGACGATCTTGACGCTCCTCAGATTTGGGGAAGAACTTAAAGATTTTGATCTAGAGAAACGTGTTTTTGCTTCTGTGTAATCGTTCCTGAAGATCGAATGCCGGTTTGTTGTAGATTTATTGGGTGGAGATCTTCAAATTTGTTGAAGAACTTTGAAGACTTTGATTTGCAGAAACGTCTTGTTTATTGCTTGTAGTCGTTCCTGAAAATCGAATGCCGGTTTGTTGTAGAAATTCTTTAGATTTGGTGAAGAACTTTGAAGACTTTGATTTGCAGAAATGTCTTACTTATTGCTTGTAGTCGTTCCTGAAGATCGAAAGTAGATTTGTTGTAAGAGTTCTTCAGATTTAGGGAAGAACTTGAAGATTTTGATTTGTAGAAACGTCTTGCTTGCTGCTTTTAGACGTTCTTGAAGATCGAATGCCGAGTTTATTGCAGATTTGTTGCAGACTTTGAAGGCGTTCGTTGAGGCCGGAGTGTGCAGAGCTTCCCTTAGGAGTTGATCCCCTAACGTTTGTGGAGTAGCAGAACTGATTTCCTGGCGGGCGTGGAGGAGCTTCTCTCTCTAGTCTTCAAGGCTTTTTTTTTTGTTGGTTTCCGTGTACGAAATAACAATTAAACAATAATAAAGGACTAAAAAGAAATAAACAAAACCAGTGTAATCCTTATTAATTTAGAATTGAAAACTGAAATTACAGATTACAACATGTAGGTATTGAATAGTAATTAAATCAAACGTTATTCAGATTATTATCAATTAATAAGCTGATGTACTGAATTGCAATAAATAGAAACTGCCAGACTGGAAAATATAAACTTAACAGCCGGACTATTCTGATTGAAATATAAATTACAGGACTGAATTAAAACTATTCTAATTACAGAATTAAATTACATAAATGAATTATAGAATATAAACAGTACTTTAAAGAAATTACAGAAAGGTAAAAAACAGAATTG
Organism: Primula veris; assembly: GCA_963682055.1. Taxonomy (NCBI): domain Eukaryota; kingdom Viridiplantae; phylum Streptophyta; class Magnoliopsida; order Ericales; family Primulaceae; genus Primula; species Primula veris. The sequence goes on along the minus strand of OY821742.1, from coordinate 33,247,546 downwards.
AAAACTACAGTTAAGTACAGCAAATTAAAATACTGAAATAAAAAATACAGAATTGAAAAGACAGAATTTAAATACGGAAATTAAAAGACAGAATTAAAAGATGAGGCGACTGTAAACAGTCGGCCCTTAACCGATATTCGTCCAACTACCTTAAGGTTTCTGGTTGCATTGGCGCTTCGATCCCAAGGTATAACGTCTCGGATGACTCGCCGGAAACTGGCGACGAGTCAAGGTCGAGCTGTTGGTGGGTGGTTCTCTCTCTTTCTAAGATGCTATGGGAAAAGTATGCTGTTTTTTAGAAATGTAAAAAGTGTATTTTAGGGAGTGGGGGAGAGCTGCCTTCTTATAGGCTAATCTGAAATCTCAGCCATAAATGGTCACTTAATTCAGTATTCGAAACTGCTGAATTAATGATGCAATTATTCTCATTTAATTGCATCAGTTACAAGCTTGGTGGAATTTTTGAGACTGTTTTGTTATTATTCAAAACTCTCAGACTTTCTTGGAACCAAAACCGGAACCGGAACATTTCCCAAGTCCCAAGTCGACACGCCCGTGACCCCAGACCCTTGCCCGAGCCCGAGACTGAGCGAGCGCGCGCGTGTGTGGTACAATTGTATACACACATATGAGACTACACACTATTACCACTCTCTAGTGGTGAATATGTATATAAACTATTCAAAATAGTTTTTCCTCTTTGATGTGGGATGATCATTTGGGTGACTTCCCCATCCATTTGATTTCCCACTTGCTCTCCCAAAATTCCATATTTTGTCTCTCCATGGTCCAACTTCGGAGCCAATTTCCATTCACACCCATTCACCGAATAGGTCATGCGATATACCGTCTCGAAACTTGTCACACAAGCTACTCAAACCAATTGAGTACGGAGTCTAAACTTTAGATTAGTCGCATGGAATTTGATCAAACTTTTGGACTCGTGACCAATTCGGAAAAACATCATGTTTCATGGTTTTTTTTCCAACATTTTTTATTGTCCAAATAATGGTACCCCACCCCTCTATTTATAGCTTTTGGGATGGGCTTTTATTTGCAAGACCACCTCCTTAAGTTTAGGCCCATTATCTTAAAGATCTCATGACTTATGTAAATGAATCAAACTTGTATTTATGTTTGAAAATATCACTAATAAGTACTATAATTTTAGTATCTCATCGTTTTTACCACATTTAATGGTTTTTAGAAAAAGAAATACATTTATTTTATATAAATTATCATCATAGATTTTATAAGATGATAAAATATAATTTCTTTTTCGATTTTAAATTACTAATAACAAGTTTATTCTCAAACTGAGAAATTAGTAATCAATTAATATTTGATTTGAATGACACGTGTCACATTTTTAGTGGACGTAAAATTTATATGTCAACAATTACTTCTGTATTCGTTGTTGTAATTTTGTTTGACCCATTTTAATGAAAGGTTGATTAAAAAAAAACTATTTATACAATATATTAGTGAGGAATCTTTTATAATGTGTTATTTATTTGTAGCCGTTGGATCCATCTAACAGTCTTAATATTTGCTTTATATCTAGCCATCAGATATATTTTAAGGGTTTTAGTTCAATTTATAAGTATAATGACCATTATACCCTTGAAATTAACTGAAAAAAAGTAATAACCACAAGTTTTTGCTGTTAATTTGGACGGTAATATATCAATATGAAAAAAAATCAAAAAATCAGTATACTAATCAAGAAAATTGATAGTATAGTATACTAAATGGAAAAACACCAATACTTGAATATACTAAACAAAAATTCTCTTACAAAATGTGTTATATATATAATTTTTTCCGAATGATATATCATTTTTGTTAATCACGTGCTTCTTTTAGAGTGTTTTTTGTTTCTTGTTTTCCATACATTCTTATTTAATAGGTGGAACATACGGTCGTTACAAATTTATCCCGAAAACCTGAAGCAAAATTAGGTGATGTCCTACTACATAATTACTTTGATCACTAATGCTATCCATACAGAATTCAAAATCCAGAACAGAATGCCGAATGAGTTAATGGAAGTGGAGTACACTTATAATTTAATCAAACCTATTTCATTTTACTATATAGTCACACATTCCCCACCTACGACCTCCCCAAAAATTAAAACATAAAAATAAATAAGGGCTTCTTCTTACTTCTGACCCATTCCATGTTCCATTGATTGCTTATTTCCTCTCAATATTTTTTTATTGTTTTTTTAATTTCTATACTGATGTATGTATGTATAGTATTTCCTCTCAATATTTTTTTTTTTTTTTTTTTAATTTCTATTCTGATGTATGTATGTATAGTATTTCCTCTCAATATATATATTTTTTTTTTAATTTCTATTCTGATGTATGTATGTATAGTATTTCCTCTCAATATTTAATTGTAAATAAGTTGATATTTTATGTATGGGGGAGGATATATCGACACATAAAAAAACACACTATGGTTACATTTTAATCCTAACCATTCATTTAGGGTTTTTTCAATGGCCAAGATATACCTAAAACGAAAAAACAATCACAACCCTTAAAAACATATGTAATGAATGGTTAGGATTAAAATATAACCATAGTGTGTTTTTTTATTTGTCGATATATCCTTCGCCTGTATGTATATATGCACTTGTAAATTAAAGGACTATTTATTCGTTTGATACACTTCTGTTAATGAATCTGTACAAAATGATGATGATTTATCCATTGATTCACTTATGCAAAACAAATTTATTTTGAGATAGCTTTGGGGGTAATCCAGCCTTTTGACAACTGAATTATACCAATACCTATCCCCCCCTTTTTTTTCGTTCTTTATTATCACACCAAAGCTTTATTAGCTCTTGCGTAAACATAAATCTGGCCGGCTCTGGATTTTTCGAAGTAAACACTATCGTATCGGATACAAGTACCCGTGCAATATAGATAATGACTGTCAAAGTTTGGCCAATGATTCGATCTGGTCCGCATTGACTCTGTCCAAACACCATTAGTCGATTCAAAATATTTTAATAAAAAAAAATCAGAGTCCATTACCCATTCTTAAAGTTTATTTCCATTTTTTCCAAAGTTCATATTTATTTATTTTATCAGTGTTCATATCCATTTTTTTCTAAGTTTGTCTTCATTCTCATACCCCATTTATTCAAAGTTTACACCCTTTCTTTCCGGTGGACATATAACCTTTCGTCAGACCAAACCACATTACATCAATTGATAAAATAGGGGAGATTCTCTTTTCAATACCCAGATTACTTATCACTATAACAGACGTGAGATTGCCAATCCCACGTCTGCGTGGCAGTCCAGCTGCCATTTTTTTTTTTTTCTTTATTTCATTTTTCTGTTATTTGTTTTAAAATATCCAAAACTTCCCCAATTTTATCTAAAAATTTTTCAAATTTTATCCAAAAAAAAACCTAACCATCAACCATAAAACTCAAACTCTATATATCAAATTAATATATTTTTTTATCAAATCAACATCACTCTACCATTACAATTATACCCAATTTTATCAAAAGAAAAACCCCTCCCAATTTACTAAAAAAAAAAACTTCCACAATTTTACCCGAAAAAACTCTAACATTCAACCATCAAACTATTTTGTATATCAAATTAATATATTTTTTTCTCAAATCAACATTACTCTGCCACGACATTTATCCTCAATTTTACCAAAAAAAAAAAAACCCAATTTACCAAAATAAAACCTTTCCCAATTTAAAAATAAATAAACTCTAACCATCAACTAACAAACTAATTCCTATATCGGAATTAGTTTGATATAGGAATTAGTTTGGTAGTTGATGGTTAGAGTTTATTTTTTGTAAAATTGGAAAAGGTTTTATTTTGGTAAATTGGTATAAATGTAGTGGTAGAGTGATGTTGATTTGAGAAAAAAATATATTAATTTGATATACGAAGGAGTTTGATGGTTGATGGTTAGGGTTTTTTTTGGATAAAATTGGGAAAGTTTTTTTTTTTTGGTAAATTGTGAGAGGGTTTTTCTTTTGGTAAAATTTGGTATAATTGTAGTGGTAGAGTGATGTTGATTTGATAAAAAAATATATTAATTTGATATATCAAAAGTTTGAGTTTGATGGTTGATGGTTAAGTTTTTTTTGGATAAAATTGGATAAATTTTTGGATAAAATTGGGAAAGTTTTTAATATTTTAAAACAAATAACAGAAAAATGAAAAAAAAAAAAAAAAAAAAATGAATGCTGGACTGCCACGCAGACGTGGGATTGCCAATCCCACGTCTGTTATAGTGATAAGTAATCTGGGTATTGAAAAGAGAATCTCCCATAAAATAGCTCAACTTCATCAAAAACCCACATGAATCCTTGCTAATCAAAATCTTAAAAATTAAACTACCCAAGGGGGGTGAATCACATAATTATGAAAACTAATCAAATATATACTGGCAAGTAATTAAGCATAGAAATTTTAAATACAACATAAACAATATATGAGTTCAGTTGGAACGAAAAAACTAAATTGATGCTCACTCCGTCTAAAGAGATAGTCTCATTCCAATTTTTCTTTATCCCAAACTATAGTCACATTTCTATTTTCAAGACATTAAAAGTGGCACAATTTCTTACCCTTATTTAATTCAACTAACTACAATATCATATTCCAATTCCATTATTCAAAACTACCAATGACATTTTAGGAATAACATCATTTTATATCTATATTGTCCGACTTTCTTAATTTGTGTGAAAAGTCAAACAGACCTATATTTTTGGGACGGAGGGAGTAGTATTTGATTTGATGACATCAATTTTAACCATTTGAATTTTTATCTATAATTAAAAATTAGGGTGAATTATAGTTGGTTGCCAACAGTCGCACCATTTTGGATAAATGGTTGTATTTTTTATGAAAAGACATATTGATCACTATATATATAGGTCACATAATTCATAAAATAGATGATATGCTTTACATAAGGCATTTACATAAAATACTTGCATATTTTATACATATAGATAGTTAGAGAGAGAAGTTCGTTCGAACGGTTTGATTGCATACTAGTTCTGACGGTATTGTGAGATTGTTATATCTTTGGAGGGAGATCATCAGAGCGTGTGAGGGGCAAAACTGTTATTAAACACATATGATGAAAACATAGCCTCGATTATATTTTAGGATTTTCAGGGCTTCTGATCAAATCATTTCGCTAATGAATTCCATCATTTTTGGTGTACGGTACACAACTATTTAATTAGTTGAACGTAGTAATTACATCTTAACAATAGATAGAATCGATAACAATTTATATAATATTGCATACATGTTTATAATTGTTAATTCGAACTAAAACGACCAACAATCTTAAGAACAATTTATAATAGTTCGTATTGTAATTTCTCTGTTAATACTGCTATATTGAGACTTCAAATTCTGTCAAATTTGTTGCATGCTATTGTTTCTGGAATATAAAATGAATGAAACGTACAAGTAAAAATCACAATCTGGAAATCGGTGCATGTTAACATCTAGGAGTTTAATTGGAAGTAACTTAAAAAACAGAAAAACTAAATGATTTTGATAACGTTAATTAAAGTTTAGGTTTAGAAAAAATATGTGAGAATTAATCTAGAATTTAAAAAATGTACTGTAATTGTTGACGCCGCTGGTTTAAGAAAATAAATGCGAAATTAAGATTTGTGTAATTGTATGTGTCTCTGCCTAACTTGCCGAGAATTCACAAATTAATGAAAGTTGGATATGCTTCACCAGTTAACATCCCTAATATTAATTCACATAAGAAAAAACAGTTTTTGTAACGTTTACGTAGTACAATGGAAATTGAAATGTTTGGAATTGAAATGACCAGTGTTCTGGAATCTTTCCATTTGAAGATGGTTCACACTATAAAAAAAGAATGCAGATAGCAACAGTTAGTTATGAATGATTTGTTTGATACTATTCAGCTTATTGTATAAATTTAGTAACAATATATTAATATAAACTGTTGTTGAATGTTGATAATGGTTACTATATTGTTGCTATATTTTTTGCAACAAGTCGTAATGTCGTATAGTATCATATCACTACCAGAAAATACAGCGTTACCGACCAATTTCAGCAACTGAATATAGGTTGATCGCCAATATACTGACTGAAATTTGTTCAATCGGCAAAAATATTTACCGACGAACGACTACTAGTTGTCGGTAATACAATGACTAAACAAACCCGTCGCTAATACTAGGGAATATAGCGAGTGAAAACATTTCAGTCGGCATATTATTTAGCAACTGTATTTGGTGACTAATAGTTGTCGGTGAAATTAACAACTAATTAAAACAGTCTCTAATCACAAGATTCAGTCGTAAAAAATCCCAGATTATCTCAAGTAAAAATAAGATAAAAATGAAAACTTTGTATCTATAACGCTGAAATGAAAATTTTGAAAAAAGTTTTACAAAATCAAATTTAATTTGAGTATATAAAAGTTTTTTAAAATTTATCATTTTAGCAATTTAGTTACGTTTTTTTTCCGTATCAAAATGCACGGACTGCCATTATGGACAAATAAATTGGAATGGGACAGTATATTAACTTTTAGCTAACTTACATCTATCTATATATATCTTACAAACCCCATATAGTTTTTTCATCCCATTTTCATACTTAATTTCTTCTCTATTTATTACATGATTCTGTGTAGAAAAATGGATCACAAAAATAAGTCCGAAACATTCACATCATAAAAAACGAACAATGTGCTGGATGCACACGTAGAAGAATTAGCGGTCTCGATTTGAATAACCCGCCAAGGGTTGGTCAAGAAGTTTATATATCGCCAGCTCAAGAAAAGGCACATTCGTTAAAGAAATTGTAAAGATCCGGATACCAAATTTTAAGAAAAATTGAAGTTTATATTATTATGTTGGTATTTTTTTCCCAGCTCGTTTGAGTATGGTTTTGATGAGGCCAACAATAAAATTGTATTCGTGTTGAATAATTGATCATTACGTTCGTCATATATGTATGAGTTGAATAAATATATATTATGTGTTGGAACTTTTTACACTAATATTGACCGAAAATAAACATTTTACTTGTAAAGATGACCAAAATTTATGTATAATTAATTTATTCGGCATACTATAATAATCCCAACAGAATATGTATTATTGGATAATTAACAAACTAACATTTTCATTGATCTATATTTGCCAAAATTTGGATAAAGTTTATATGTCGCAATTCTCTTAAAAATTACAAACTCCATACTCATGGCTAGTCACATAATAACACAAATTTATTATGAATTATACGACACATTTAAAAAACAAATATGTTATTGTGTTTTCGAAGAATGTGGCACACGCCTCGGATTGATCAAATCGTGTGACAGACGCCCCAACATTATCACTGTGTTTTTTAAGTGTTTTCGAAAGATAAGGGACACCTACCAATTTTTTTTTAAAATAAAGATAATGTTACCGACCGCTTTTTTAATGTTTTCCGATAAACTTTCAATCGCTAAAATAAAGATAAGGCACAAGCCCCGAGATAATCACGAATCATGTGTCGCATGCGCTGTCATTATCACTGTGTTTCTGAAGTGTTTTTCGAAGGAAAGGTGCACCTACCAACTTTTTAAAAAATAAGGATAATGTTATCAACCGCTTGTTTAAGGTCTGCCGACAAACATGCAGTCGCTATAAATATTTTAACGTTTCCCAACAAACTTTCAGTCGCTAAAATAAAGATAAGCCACAAGCCCCGAGATGGTCACAAATCATATGACGCACACCCCCAATGTAATCAGGCGGGTTAAAATTATTATTAAACTTTTAACGACTGATTTCCAGTCGCTATTTGTCCACTTGAAATTATCACATGTCGAATTGAAATTATTGCACGTGGCACATCTTCAGCTATAAATTGACAGACGAATCGAAATGTTTACATCACCCAACTTCTTCATTTCCTTAATATTTTTTTTTTCAAAAACCAATATCAGTCTTATATCATTTTCTTATTTTTTTTACCCTCCAAAAATGAATTCCGATAGATCTTGGATGTACAATACACATATCAATGGATATCTTAATCCCGAGTTTGTTACTGGGGTAGATAAATTTATTGAATTTGATAGTTCCAATCCTATCTGCATGGAACGACAAAAAATAAGATGTCTTTGTGATTATTGTAACCACTCATATTTACGTGATATGTGCGAAGTAAACTTCATATTCAGAAAAGGAGTTTTACAAGTGATTATTATATATGGGACCGACATGGAGAAATCTATGATTACGGATCATCTAGCCAATCGACAACTTTTGTGTTCCCAAATGCAGCCCAAAATTATCAAAATCAACCCTACAACTTATATAGAGACTTCGAGCTGTATATATTCGGACCTTCATATGGAGTTAACCAAAACTACATCACGTTCCAAGAACCAACAAATGAAGGATCCAACACTTCTCAAAATATCGACTATACACAATTTGATAATCACAATACATTTTGTAAGAACCCGGATTTTCGTAGGAAAATGCCGGTGTAAAGAGAAAGTATTGTCCCACATCGGCTAGATATGTGAGTATCTATATGGTATATAAGTTAAGGAAACCCTCCTTACTATCACCAAGGCCTTGGTGGTAGCAAGCAGATGGTAGCGGTCTGGTCGGAGGACCGGGTCGTTACACATTTTGTGAGATGGTAATTAATGTAGTCGGTCCTGAATATGAACCTCAAGAAGAACTTCCAAATCCTAGTACCCAGAAATGGTATGACATGTTTGTGAGATTCTGAACAACCACTTTACAATGGTTGTGATACCTACTCACAATTGGGTATTACCACCGACATATTGAATGTTAAATCAGAATTTAATATGTCTGAAGCTGTTACGATAGGATGTGTGGTGTTATCAAGAAGGCGTTAACAGAAGGAAACACAATGCCTGATAGTTTTTACAGCACAAAGAAGCTCGTTCGAGATTTAGGCCTCCCTTATGAGAAGACACATTGTTGTATAAACGGGTGTATGCTATATTGGGGTGATGGTAGTTCATTGAGAAACTGTAAGTTTTGTACTGAAAATAGATACAAAGAATTCAAAGAAGGATATTCTAAAAAGATAAAGGAGATTCATGCGAATGTGATGTATTACTTCCCCGTTATCGAAAGACTACAACGTCTGTACGCGTCTAAAGCGGCCGCTAGTCATATGAGATGACATGTCGAGCATGATAAAGAATATGGGGTCATGATTCATTGTTTCGGCTCTGAGGTATGGAAACATTTTGATAGAAAACACCCAAGTTTTGCTTCCGAAATGTGAAACATAAGATTGGGTATTTGCACTGATGGATTTCAACCTTTTGGTCAAACAGGCAGACAATACTCTTTTTGGCCTATCATACTCACCCCTTACAATTTACCTCCATAGTTATGTTGAAGACGCCTTACATGTTCCCCACCGTAATTGTTTCGGGTCCTAGAAATCCAAAACACAATATAGATGTGTTTCTTCAGCCATTAATCGGAGAGTTGTGTAATTTGTGGTATGAGGTGTTACGACTTGGGATATCTTGACAAAAACTAATTTCGAGTTGCGTGCTTTTTTAATGTGGACAATCAATGATTTTCCTGCATACTCTATGCTATCAGGATTGAGCACTGCTGGGAAGCTAATTTGTCCATTGTGCATGGAAAATTCACAAGTATTTTAACTTGTTCATGGCAACAAAACCAGCTTGTTTGACACTCATAGAAAGTTTTTACCGAAGAACCACGTCTACAGAAAAGACAAAAATAATTTCAGAAAAAATGAGGTATGTAGTATGGTTAATCGACCCATTCGCGCATGATAGAAAATATTGAGCCATATAGATGAAATGAGATTGAAGAAAGTTACAGAGATTGGTTGGGTAAAAAGAAATACCCAAATTGCAAAAAATAATGAGGGATGCGGCTGGAAAAGGCGTAGCATATTTTGGGATTTGCCTTACTGGAAGGACAACCTTATACGTCATAACCTAGATGATATGCGCATTGAAAAAAAACTTTTTTGATAATATCTTTCACACTTTTATGAATGTCGATGGTAGGAGTAAAGATAATTTTAAAGCAATGAAAGATATGCTAAGCTGTTTTCAGCCTAATTAATATTCGCTTTATATTTTGCTTATTTGCTTTATTTTTTGATTCAATTCATGTTAGGGTCTTTATAATCAAAATTCATGCGCTAGCTACATCTCAGTGATGATCATTCGCTCCCCGAGGACCAGTTAGGTCCAAATTCTGAGTTTCAATCCAGAGTTGAAGATGCTCGTTTAGAACCATCAAAAAAGTGTTCACGTAGGATTTCACATTATTTCAGGCAGAGGAATGACTTGGAGGGTGTCAATTGGAAAAGTGTTACGAAGTCAACCAAAAATTTCTATTGGGGAGTATTTGGTAGGATAGTTTTTTATTTTGTGTAATGTTTGATTATTTGTCAAAACTTGACTATTATTTACTTAACTTTGAACTATTTTTTTTTGTTTCACAGAGGTACACCACACATGTTGGCTTCGACACTCAAACAGTATATAAAGCTTGGACAACGAATGTAACCAAAAGATATGCGGATTGTATGAGTAGATTGTCTAAAGAATCTGTTAAGCCCGACGATGAGAGCATCTCTGACTCAAATTGGGCAGCATGGACAAGGTACTGGAAAACCCCCAAATTCAAAGTCAAAAGCGATAGGGGTTCTAGCAATCAGAATCGTCATGGCAAAGGGAATAATATCCACACGAGCGGCTCTGAAATTTTCAGTGAGAAACTAAAAAGATCGGTCGGTCATCTTAAACATTAGAAACATTATTTTAAATATGTGTGCAGCTCAATTTGAACATAAATAGATTGTTGGTTTAATCTGTTTTCCTATTTATTTTTATTGGTAGTGGGCGAATAATGATTATCCGGACCCGACTGAGTTTCATAAGCGGACGCACACTCTGAAAGGCCAACATGGGGTATTTTGCGACGATCATGCAAGCAATGATCATGTAAACCCTTACACCGTAATTCGTTTATTTGTTTTAATACTTTGTGTTTTCGAAGTGACATGCTCAACATGTTGGTTTTTGGTATTGGGCTGGTTTTTGAAACTTATGAGAATTATGACTTTTTATGGATGTTATTTTGGCTGACTATTGAGCTCAAATTTTCGTGCTTTTTGGATGCGGTTTATGTAATGTAATATGAATTATTGAGCTCAAAATTGTTCTTGACATGTTCGAAATGTAGCTTCATTAGCATGTTCAAATGAACAATGTAGTTTTAGATCATATTAGTTGAGTATTTGGTACGTTCAATTAGCATATTCAATTGTAATACATGACTTGTTTGGCTGAGTATATTGGTTGAGTATTGGTTAATTTTGAACGTTTTAAATGTAATGAATTCCCTAAAAACATGGAATGGAATGTTTCTACATTATGTGAATTTTGTAAATGTTTATATTGTTTGTCTTTTAAAAAAAAACTTTATCAACCAAATGCAGCCCACTTTTTTAAGAAATGGTAAGACAACCGAGTTTAAACTGGAAATCACAAGAATTCAGTCTAAATAGCTCCCAATGCTTATGCTTATGTTTTTTTTTTCTTTTTAACTTTCTTTATCAGACTGAGTATGTCTCGAAAGAGAAATAAAAGTTGTTAGAGATGCAAATATAAGCTGAGACTAATAGTACACCGATACTTGGATGTCTTCCACTCGTGGAGAGAACCAAATTATTTAAAGAAACAGCAGGAGGAACAAAGAAGGGTGGGGGCGTGTATGGTACTGGATCGGCTGTAGATCAATTTTATGATAGAGAGCGTAGAGCTCATTTGTCACTATCTGGGTCGTCAAGTGTACAAGAGGTTGTCGAGCTACGACAAACGGTTAAATATTTACAAGAGGAGGTGGCTCGCGGGAAGGAGGAACGTGACGAGGCCATCACGAAAGCTGTTAATGACGCGATTAGTCAAAACGCCAAAGATGTAGAACGTTGCCTATTCAAAAAGGTGAAGAAAATGATGAAAAAAACCCAACAAACACAATGAGTTTAGTGAACCAGAGACACTAGTGCGGAGGATGACTACATGTTTTTTTGTGTGCAGCATTAACCGGTTGTATCTTGATTAGCGGTTCTATCTATTTTGACTGGCGGCTCTGTCTATTTTACTTTGCCTTGCGGTTATATCATTTTTAGTTTGACTATCGGTTTTGTCTCTTTTAAGCTGTCATTTTTAGTTTGACTATGTAATATTAGTAATATCGAATACTAGATATGTTAAACTTTTAATTATTTCGATGATATGAATATATGATCCATGTTCTAATCTATTTTATTGTTTGTAAAGACTGATTGTTGATACATGAAAATATTGTAGAAGCGGATAGAACAATATTCAGTACAATTTACGTTTAAATGATTTAAATTAAAATAATAATATTATTGTGTTAAATGTATACCGTCTGTTAAATGTTGGTCGTTGATTAAACAAACATTTATTTATTAATAATTACCGACTATTATAAATGGTCGTTGAATAAATTAATAATTTTTCATTAGAAATTTTACCGACTGCTTTGTAGAGTTGTTGAATAGGAATTTTTTTTTATTGTTTTTGTCAACTGAATATATGGTCGCTATTAAATAATGATATTTTTAAATCATTATCAGGAAAGTGCACTTTTCGACTATTTTTCAGTCCTTACTTTGTAGCGAATACTATATTCAGTCGTTAAATTCACTGACTGAATTTTAGTCGTTATTTATCACCGACTACATAATTATGTCGTTATATTTACCGACAAGCAATTCACCGACTATTTTTTACTACCAACTACGTTCAGTTGCCGGTATATTTTGCCGACTGTTTTTATAGGTTGGCGACTATTTATGACAATCGGTAATGCTATGTTTTCTGGTAGTGATACCTATTGCTATCCTGTTTTTTTTTTTTAAATAAACAGTGGGAATTCCCACAAATTTATTAATAAACAAAGTGGAAAAGAGTCATTATTACAAACTAACGCTGAATACAGCAAACCGACAAAAACTGTAGGACTAAAATGAATAATCTGAACCTATTAACACGCGTCCCTTATCTAACTCTACTGTAACCCTTCATTTTCTGAAAACCTTCCTATCTTCTTTAGAGAGAGACCATCTCTCTTCTTCATCCCCAACAAACTCAAAGCTCTTTAATTCTTAAATAAACCATTCCCATAGCTTCAGTTGAAACCAACCCTCTGAAGTAAACTGGGAAATCCTCTATGCTGTTTGAGATTATTGGATCTTCATCGCATCCCAAATTTGCCAGGTAATCAACACCTTTATTACCTTCTCTTGCAATATGTATAATTGTTAATTCACGAATTTTAATTTGCTGTTTTATTTGATCCATTAGATAAAATAACAACCATGGACACTTACTCTTCCCTTGTATAATATTCACCATTTGTAAACAATCTGATTCAAAAACTACGTTGGAATCCTCAACAATTTGAACCCCCAATAATAATGCTTTCATCTCAGATTCAAGCCCAGAACTACTTGTAATTACAGTAGAAAACCCTAAAATAAACTTGCCTTGATCATTTCGCAAAATACCTCCAATACCACTTTTATTTGTTGTTCTTCTGAAACTCCCATCTATATTGAATTTATTATATCCTTTAGAAGGACATAACCATTTTACTACTTTCAACCTTTTTTTGTTCTTCATCACTGTAGTAATCTCCATTCTGATATCAAAGTTTGAAGGAAAGCATTTATCCTTACTAGAGTAAATTTTAATCAAATTACTGACATTCTCACAACTCCTTACTCCATTCATTTTTATATTACTATATTTACTACTGCATCTTCCTTTTCAAATTTCCCAAACTATAAACACAGGAATAATTTTGCAGAGCTTCCATTGTAATTTAGAACTTACAATACCTGACTGAGACCACCAGGAAATAAATTTGCCCCTTACTAGGTCTGATCTGTTTGTAACACTCAATAACTTAGAAAAAAAGTTCCACACTTCTCTAGCTATAGGCCCATTACTGAATAAATGTTCTGATTCTTCTGCATTACATCCACAACATTCACATTTAGAAGATAACATTATTCCCAATTTTTGAATAGCAGGATCCAATGGAAGAGCTTGATTGAAAAATTTCCAGATAAAGCAAGAGATCTTCACAGATATCATTTTATCCCAACACAACTTACTAATCCAATTAATTGGATTCTTATTTCTCAGAAGTTCCTTGGCAGAAAATATACTGAAATTACCCATTATACTCATATTCCAAATAGGGGTATGTTTTCTTAACTTATTGATACTAATATCACTGTTAAACAAATGTCTCAAATGTTGAGGAATAATATTTGATATTTTCTCTTTATCCCACTCTCCATTAGTAATCACATCTGCAACCTTAATATTATTATCCAAATAAGCATCCATCAATGGTCCTGTACCAATCCAGTTATCTAGATTAAGAGATATATTACCATCACCTATAAGCCAAACAATATGTTTTTCAGCTTTTTTCCTCATCTTTAACATTCTTGACCAAGTATTGTCACCTTTCCCAATAGAAACACAATTAGGATGCATTTTTCTGCAGAATTTAGCTTTTAGAAAATTAGACCACAGACTATTTTTTGTTCTGAAATTCCACCACAATTTAGCTGCAAAGGCCATAGATATATCATTGAAACTTCTTAATCCCAAACCACCTTCCTCTACTGGAGAGCATACTTTCTTCCACTTAACCCACTGATGCTTTTTTACCAATTCAGAAGAATCCCACAAAAATTTAGCCAAAATTTGATCAATTTTTTTTATTACCTGTTTGGGTGGATTCATAGCTGATAGAGTATACAATGGAATAGATTGTAACACATATTTTATCAAAATAAGTCTTCCTCCCATATTTAACCATTGGCTTTTCTAATTACTTAACTTTTTTCTTACTTTCAGGATGAGCTCATGGAAAAGAACATATTTTTTGTGACCAGAATACAGCTTACAACCAAGATAAGTAAAAGGAGTCTTCTTAACTTCTATTTGCAACTCTTCATTTATCACTTTCTTTTGTTCTCTATCTACACTCTTTGAAACATAAACAAAGCTCTTGTCCAAACTAATTTCTTGCCCAGAATCTTCATTATAACTTTTTAATACTTTCTTGACATTAAGAATAGACCTTTTATCAGCAGCACTAAATATAATAATATCATCTGCAAAAACTAGATGAGTTATAATAGGACCATGTAGAGGAGATTTGAAGGCTTTTCAACTCTTTTTTTCCACTAAAGCATTTAAATTTCTAGTTAACACTTCTGAGCAAATAATGAAAAGACTTGATGATATAGGGTCACCTTGTCTCAGCCCATTAGAAGGGAAAAAATACCCTGTAGGTACACCATTTACCAGAATTGAAGTCCCATTGCATGATATAATTCTCCATATTCTATCAATAAATACCTCAGAAAACCCAAACTTCCTTAGAACACATATAAGAAAATGCCAAGAAACTTTATCATATGCTTTTTTCATGTCAAGCTTAATAGCCAAATTTTTTCCACTATTTTTCTTATTAAGAGTAGCAATAAACTCCTGTGCCAATAGAATATTCTCCACTATATCTCTGTTCTGAACAAAACCACTTTGATTAGAAGAAATAATAGAAGGCAAGATAGTAGATAACCTCTTAGCCACAATTTTAGAGATAACTTTGTTGATAAAAGTACATAGACTAATAGGTCTATATTCTGAGAAGTCATTAGGAGCTTGATTTTTAGGAATGAGAACAATAACAGTACTACTAATACCTTTAGGGAGTAGTTGCCCAGCAAAAAAAGAAACTATTGCAGAGCACACATCTTGACCAATTAGACCCCAATTAGAAGTAAAAAAGCAACCAGTAAAACCATCCACATCTGGAGCACTGTTCTTATTAAGACCCCACACAGCTTATTTAATTTCTGTTTCATCAGAAAACTTGTTTAACATTTCATTATCATCATCTTTGATAAGATTAGAAATGCTATCCAAGCTCTTATAGGGTCCCTTAAAACATTTATTAGCATCTAACATACCTTTAAAATACTCAATAGCTTCATTTTGAATATTTAATTTCTCTGTAATCACCTCCCCTGTAGCCTTTTTGATATTAGTAATATAGCTTTTAGCTCTTCTTTTTTTCACAATACTATGAAAGTACTTGGTATTAACATCTCCTTCATTAACCCATTTTAGATTGGCTTTTTGAGCCCAGAACTCCTCCTCAATTTTGATTATGTATTTCAAATTAGCTTCAGATTTATTTAACACAATTTTATTGCTCATTGTAGGATCAATCACAAATTTACTTTCCATTTTGAGCACCTCATCTTCAGCATCAATTACTTTCTGGAAAATATTTCCAAAAGTTTCTTTGTTCCACACATATAAGGCCTTCTTAGTCCTTTTTAAATTATTAACTAGAGAGTATAGAGAATCACCTCTAGAATAAGGTGTTGGGAAAATTGTAGGAAAACATGTTCTTAAACATGGTTGTTCCAAGTGGTCAGGGACCATCTTTGAGTCAATTTTCGATGCGACTACTCAGTTTTTCTGAGGCCATACTCAAAGCGTTTGAGTAGCACGTACGACGAGTTTCGCAACGGTATATCGCATGACCTATTCGGAGGAAGGGTGTGAATGATAATTGGACTCGAAGATTGATACTCGAAAGAGGAAATAAAGTCAATGCTGGAAAATGAGAAAAGAAATGGGATTTAACCCATGAGTGTTATCCCACATTGGAAAATCATGAGTGATTTTTACAATATATATACTAAGGTATCCCATGTGGATATTAAGTAGTGTGTCCACATACACATGTGTGTATTGTGTACCACACATGGGCTTGCTCGGTCGGGCGGGCTTGCTCGTCGGGTTTTTAGCTCAACGGGAAAAAGTGCGCCTGTTCCAGTTCGGGAAAAGTGTTCCTGTTCGGGAAAAGCGCGCCTGTTCGGGAAAAGCGTGCCTGTTCGGGAAACGCGTGCCTGCTCGGGAAACGCGTGCCTGCTCGGGAAAAGCTTCCAGCAAAGCTGTAACTGTTGCAATAAATATGAATTCATTGCAAAGTTAATACTGCAGTTTTGAATTTCGAAAACTGACAGTAGTAAAGTGACATTAATGGCTGAGATACTCAGCAAGCCTATAAATAGGCAGACCCCCCCCCACATGTCAACAAGATACAACATTATGAAATCAAACACCAATAGCATATATCATCTCTCCAAAAATTATCATTACATTTTAGTACCAGAGAGAACCACCCACCAACAGCTCGACCTTGACTCGTCGCCAGTTTACGGCGAGTCATCCGAGACGTTGTACCTTGGGATCGAAGCGCCAACGCAACCAGAAACATCAAGGTGGTTGGGCGAATATCGGTTAAGGGCATACTGTTAACAGTAGCATCGTCCTGTTTTATTTACATTCTGTCCATTTCTTTTACGCCTTTTAATTCTGTCCATTTCATTTACGTATTTCAATTTTGTCCTTTTTTATTTCAGTATTTCAATTGCTGTCCTTAGCTGTAGCTTTTAATTCTGTTTGTACCTTTCTGTAATTAGTTTAAAGTTATGTTTTTTGCTGTAATTACTATTCTGTAATTAGATTAGTTTTAATTCAGTCCTGTACTTTCAATTTAAAACAGAACAGTCCGGCTGTTAAGTTTATACTTTCCAGTCCGGCAGTTTCTTTTAATTGCAAATCAGTACATCAGATTATTAATTAATAATAATCTGATAACGTTTGCTTTGATTATTTTTTAGTACCTACATGTTGTAATCAGTTTATTGTATTCCATTTGGAAATTAATAAAGATTACACTAGTTTTATTTAATTCTTGTTTAGTCCTTTATTTATTATTAATTGTTATTTCGTACACGGAAACCAACAATTTTAACCGATATCCTGTTGTTTCTTTCGTGTATTGATAAATACAATTATTTATTTTATAAGGAATAATGCCTTCTTGTTTTCAATTCTAAATTATATTAGAAATTGAATTACAAAGGAAAAATTCCAAACAGTTTTAATTTTATTTTATTTTCTTGTTGATACCAACCGTATTGGTATTCAATAAGAATCGTTGTAATCCGTTTAATATCAACCGTATTGATATTCAAAAGGATAAACAGTTTAATTTTATTGTTTGTTTAATAATTCTTTTACAAACCCAAATATCAGTTTTGGTGTTTGTTTATAGAATTTATTGTACACGTATCTCATACGTTTTGTGTTGTCGTTTCAGATGACAAACACGTCGCCTATTCAGTTGCCTATCGGAAGTGAGCATGACCCAGTGGTTGGTGGAGATGTCCATAACACTGGGGGCGATGCGATTGTGGAGGCTACCGCCGATGACGTAGCTGCAGCGGCTGAGGCTGCCGCGGCTGCGGCCATGGCAGATGCTACGGCCAAAGCTGAGGCTGCGGCCGAAGCAGCGGCCATGGCCTAGGCCGCAGCTAAGGCTGCGGCCAAGGGCAAGGCACCGATGTATTCGGCTGTGCCTACTTTGCCGACTTCTCATCTGGGGAAACCGGAAAAATTCAGGGGAGACAACTTTAAACGTTGGCAGCAAAAGATGCTGTTTTATCTCACGACCCTGAATCTGACCAGGTTTCTTAAGGAGACTGCTCCCGTCCTAAGCGAGGACGATCTGGACGAGCAGTCGTTCTCTGCGGTTGAGGCATGGAGACATGCCGACTACCTATGCAAGAACTATACCCTGTGTGCTCTAGATGACACGCTGTTCAGTGTTTTCGAGCCCAAAGCTACTGCAAAGGAGCTATGGGAGACTCTCGAAAACAAGTACAAAGTGAATAACGCTGGCACAAAGAGATTTGTTGTCACGGACTTTCATGAGTACCGTATGACTGACAGCAGGGGTGTCATGGAGCAAGTTGAGGAGCTCCAACTCATTTACCATCATCGCCTTGAGGCTGAGGGGCTAGTGATTAATGAGCCTTTCCAGGTGGCACTCATGATTGAGAAATTGCCACCATCTTGGAAAGACTTTCAAAACTACCTGAAGCACAAGCGAAAGGAAATGAGGCTGGAGGGGCTCATTGAGAAGCTCAATATCGAGGTGAGCAACCGTCGCTCCGTGAGGAGAGTCGGTGGTGCTGTCATCCCGATGGCAAAGGCCAATGTGGTCGAAAGCTCCAATGTTAAACGGAAACGTTTTGACACCAGAGGCAGTGCTGTTGTCGCAAAGAAATTTGCGGGAACCTGCTTTGTGTGTAACAGGACCGGCCATCGTGCCGCGGATTGTTATGACAATAAAGGCGCTGCTAAGCCTAACCCCCCCCCCCCCCCCCCCCCCCCCCCCCCCCCCCCCCGAGGAACTTCAAGGGCAAGGGAAAGAGGAAAGCTCCAGCTCAGGCACATCTGGCCGAGGGATGACGAGATGATGACCACTTTACTGCTGTGGTATCTGAGGTGAATCTCGTGGGGAGCAATCCCAAAGAGTGGTGGCTGAATACCGGCGCCACAAGCCACATCTGCTCAACAAGGTGGATGTTTAAGACCTACGAAGCGGTAGAGGGAGAAAGATGCTTCATGGGAAATTCTGCTACTTCCAAGGTGGAAGGAAAAGGAATGGTGGTGATGAAGATGACCTCGGGAAAAGAGCTGAGGTTGACCAATGTGCTCCATGTTCCGGATATCCGTAAGAATCTGGTATCCGGATCGGTGATGGTGAAGAACGGGTTCAAGCTAGTTTTAGAATCCGATAAAATTGTAATCACCAAGAATGGTGTCTATGTAGGCCGTGGCTATATGACCAACGGCATGTTTAAGTTAAACGTGGGGACACCTGCTCCCAATAAAGGTGCTAAAGCTGAGGCTAGCACTAGCAATGTAATGACTGTTGCCCAAGAGGCCAATAAAAATTCTAATTTTGATTATTTATTTGAGTCATCATTTGTGGCATGGTAGATTAGGTCACGTGAATTATAATTCTTTAAAGAAATTAATATCACTAAAACTAATACCAAATTTCGTTTTTAATAAGCAACACAAATGTGAGATTTGTGTAGAGGCAAAATTAACGAAATCATCGTTTCAACATGTTGAACGAGAAAGTGAACCTCTCGGTCTAATACACACAGATGTATGTGACTTAAAGTTTATACAAACACGAGGAGGGAAAAAGTACTTTATCACTTTTATAGATGATTGTACTAGATACTGCTATGTTTACTTAATGAGAAGTAAAGACGAAGCAGTAGAGAAATTCGCTCTTTATAAGACCGAAGTTGAAAATCAACTCAATAGAAAAATTAAAACATTGAGAAGTGATAGAGGCGGTGAATTTGAATCACCGTTTGAGCAGATATGCGCTGAAAGCGGCATTATACATCAAACCACA
This sequence comes from Primula veris, assembly GCA_963682055.1. Lineage (NCBI taxonomy): Eukaryota > Viridiplantae > Streptophyta > Magnoliopsida > Ericales > Primulaceae > Primula > Primula veris. The sequence continues at coordinate 33,227,073 of OY821742.1, read as the reverse complement.
GCCTCATACACTCCCGAGCAAAATGGGGTTGCTGAACGTAAAAATAGAACGCTAAAGAAAATGATCAATGCTATGCTAATCAGTTCTAGGTTACCCCAGAACATGTGGGGGGAAGCGATACTTTCCGCAAACTATGTTTTAAACAAGTTACCACATAAGAAGCGAGAAAAGACTCCATATGAATTATGGAAAGGTCATCAACCCAGTTATAAGAACCTGCGGATTTGGGGTTGTCTCGCGAAGGTCCTAGTTCCCACTCCTAAGAGGATGAGAATTGGTCCTAAAACGGTAGACTGTGTGTTCATCGGATATGCACATAATAGTAGTGCATATCGGTTTCTCGTACACAAGTCGGACAATCCCGATGTGCACGTAGATACGTATATGGAAAGCCGAGAGGCCTCCTTCTTTGAGGATATCTTTCCCCGGAAATTACCTACATCTGTACCAACTGAAGAGTTGAACAGCGAAGGAAATGTGGGGGCAAGTGAACCGACAGAGGAAGAGGAAGAGGAAGAGCCTCGGCGCAGCAAAAGGGCAAGGAAGGAAACTTCCTTTGGACCTGATTTCCGAACCTTCATGATTGAAGGCGAACCGGTGACATATAAACAAGCTATGTCAACACTGGATTCCCAATATTGGGAAGAAGCCATTCAAAATGAGATTGAATCAATCATGCAAAACCATACTTGGGAACTAGTGGATCTTCCGAAAGGTTGTAAGCCCCTAGGTCACAAGTGGATCTTCAAGAGGAAGTTAAGGGTTGACGGCACGATTGAGAAATACAAGGCGAGACTTGTAGTAAAAGGCTTCAGGCAAACTGAAGGTGTCGATTATTTTGACACGTATGCTCCTGTCTCCAGGAAAACGTCTATCCGAATCGTCATTGCTCTCGCAGCTTTGTTTGATATGGAAATACATCAAATGGATGTAAAGACGGCTTTTCTAAATGGAGAACTGGAAGAAGAAATTTACATGGAACAACCGGAAGGGTTTGTAGTTCCTGGTAAAGAACACCAATTATGTAAACTTGTAAAGTCTCTATATGGACTCAAACAAGCGCCAAAGCAATGGCACGAGAAGTTTGATAGAATTATGCTATCAAACGGTTTTCACATTAATGAGTGTGATAAATATGTCTACTCTAAAGGAAGTGGAAGAGACTGTGTTGTAGTCTGTCTCTATGTGGATGACATGATCATAATTGGGAGTAATGATAGAATCAGCTCCACAAAGAAAATGTTATCACAACACTTCGATATGAAGGACCTGGGTATAGCTGATGTAATACTTGGTATGAAGATTACCAAAACATCAGAAGGGTATGCCTTGTCCCAAGGTCACTATGTTAAACAAGTATTAGACAAGTTTGACAAGGGCAGTAAGGCAATGTCTAGAACCCTAATAGAGTTCAACTGTAACCTGAAAAAGAATTCCGGTAAGAGTGTGAATCAATTGGAGTTCTCTCGAGTCATAGACAGTCTCATGTATATAATGAATTGCACTAGACCAGACATAGCAAACTCAGTGAGTAGACTGAGTAGGTACACCAGCAATCCGAATGAGGAACACTGGAAGGCTATAATGAAACTTCTCAGATATATGAGGTTTTCAGCCGATTACGGGCTGCACTATACCAGATATCCAGCGGTACTGGAAGGGTATTCAGATGCCAACTGGATATCAGACTCCAATAGCACAAGGTCCATGAGTGGATATGTGTTTATAATGGGAGGAGCTGCTGTGTCTTGGAGATCCTCCAAACAGACATGTATTGTAAGGTCAACTATGGAATCAGAATTCATAGCGTTAGACTTAGCAACCGAAGAGGCAGACTGGCTGAGAAGTTTATTGGAAGGAATTCCAATGTGGCCAAAACCTGTTCCCGCAATAAGCATGCATTGCGATAGTCAATCAGCTATTGTGCGGGCTCAAGATCATATGTATAATGGAAAGTCTCGACATATACGTCGGAGACATAAATCCGTAAGGGAATTGTTATCCAACGGTGTGGTATCCTTAGATTTTGTGAGATCAAAGGAAAACATAGCGGATCCATTAACAAAAGGCTTGACTCAAGTGGGAGTCGAGACGTCATCGAACGGAATGGGATTAAAGCCCATTAAATTGGTGGCCCCCCCATAGGCAACCCAACCTAAACGGAATATTTCCTGATAGGTTCAAAGGGAAACTGAACTGTGGGGGCAACCGAACAAAGCACTCGGGAACCTGGAGTTCCCAGCCCATTTCCGCGATGACAGAGTGATAGACCTGTACCATTGTAAGGGTGAGCTTGAGGCTCTTAATGATCCAAGTAACTCGACGGTCGAGTAAAGTGAGTCAGGACACTTTCGACTTGGAACACCTATAACGAGTGTGTAAGGCCGGTACCATGTGATGAGCTTGGGTTAATTCACTAGAGCACTCAGTTGAAGTTGCCAAGGCAGTCCAGGCCAAATATGGACAACAACTAAAGGGCCTAGTACGTGGGTAGAGAGGGCCCTGTGCGGGTGCCATTCTGGGATACACAAAGCTTGATGGTTCAAAGCTTTACAGCTACCTAATAGCAGTATTCTGGGTGGTATTCCGCTACGGCAGGTTCAAGGCGCGCGCTACCTGACCTTAGGCAGGAAACTTTTGCGGTTCTCTTGATTTTCATTTAGGACATGGGCTTTCGAGCCAATTGCATTCATGTGGGGGATTGTTGGGAAAATTGTAGGAAAACATGTTCTTAAACATGGTTGTTCCAAGTGGTCAGGGACCATCTTTGAGTCAATTTTCGATGCGACTACTCAGTTTTTCTGAGGCCATACTCAAAGCGTTTGAGTAGCTCGTACGACGAGCTTCGCAACGGTATATCGCATGACCTATTCGGAGGAAGGGTGTGAATGATAATTGGACTCGAAGGTTGATACTCGAAAGAGGAAATAAAGTCAATGTTGGAAAATGAGAAAAGAAATGGGATTTAACCCATGAGGGTTATCCCACATTGGAAAATCATGAGTGATTTTTACAATATATATACTAAGGTATCTCATGTGGATATTAAGTAGTGTGTCCACATACACATGTGTGTATTGTGTACCACACATGGGCTTGCTCGGTTGGGCGGGCTTGCTCGGTCGGGCGGGCTTGCTCGTTGGGTTTTTAGCTCAACGGGAAAAAGTGCGCCTGTTCCAGTTCGGGAAAAGTGTTCCTGTTCAGGAAAAGCACGCCTGTTCGGGAAAAGCGTGCCTGTTCGGGAAACGCGTGCCTGCTCGGGAAAAGCTTCCAGCAAAGCTGTAACTGTTGCAATAAATATGAATTCATTGCAAAGTTAATACTGCAGTTTCGAATTTCGAAAACTGACAGTAGTAAAGTGACTTTAATGGCTGAGATACTCAGCAAGCCTATAAATAGGCAGACCCCCCCACATGTCAACAAGATACAACATTCTGAAATCAAACACCAATAGCATATATCATCTCTCCAAAAATTAGCATTACATTTTAGTACCGGAGAGAACCACCCACCAACAGCTCGACCTTGACTCGTCGCCAGTTTCCGGCGAGTCATCCGAGACGTTGTACCTTGGGATCGAAGCGCCAACGCAAGCAGAAACATCAAGGTGGTTGGGCGAATATCGGTTAAGGGCATACTGTTAACAGTAGCCTCGTCTTGTTTTATTTACATTCTGTCCATTTCTTTTACGCCTTTTAATTCTGTCCATTTCATTTACGTATTTCAATTCTGTCCTTTTTTATTTCAGTATTTCAATTGCTGTCTTTAGCTGTAGCTTTTAATTCTGTTTGTACCTTTCTGTAATTAGTTTAAAGTTATGTTTTTTGCTGTAATTACTATTCTGTAATTAGATTAGTTTCAATTCAGTCCTGTACTTTCAATTTAAAACAGAACAGTCCGGCTGTTAAGTTTATACTTTCCAGTCCGGCAGTTTCTTTTAATTGCAAATCAGTACATCAGATTATTAATTAATAATAATCTGATAACGTTTGCTTTGATTATTTTTTAGTACCTACATGTTGTAATAAGTTTATTGTATTCAATTTGGAAATTAATAAAGATTACACTGGTTTTATTTAATTCTTGTTTAGTCCTTTATTTATTATTAATTGTTATTTCGTACACGAAAATCAACATAAGGCACCCAAATTGCAGATATTACTTTGTTATCCTGTTATTTTCATGTAGTGTCACTTAACCTTTGAATCGGTACACTTGGTGCTGTTTGGTAAGAAACACAAAAGTTGTTAATAACGGTAATAACCGCTTGTTTGTCTTCAATACGTATAATTCAAGTTTACATTATTTATATGTGTTTCTCACGTTGATTCCAGAACTTTGCTGGATTGTTAATGAATTAATAAATTCAGTTAATTTAAAAATATTACAATGATAGCTGCCCTTTGTGTTCTCATTATTATGCGATTTTAAGTTTACAAGCCGTGTTAAGTTTCAGCTTATTGTCATATATTTTGATAATCAAGGGTATGTTGCCCTAAACCCTTTCATGGAGTACTTCGATAATTGAATGCAATGCAGCTGTTTACTTCTAAAGTTAATTAATTAGTACCCTTTTATATGATTTTTTTTTTCATTTTTGTTGAGTTAATGGTTGTCAAGTTATAGTTGGTCGTATACATAAAGTAGTTAACTATTTTGAAGAATATCATAATATGTACTTTTACAATTTTAAGTTATGATGGCATGGGCGCCCTGAGTATAGATTATAGAGAATGCAATGGTTCCACACTTCTACTCATAACTTAAAAAGTAATTTTATGTATACCCCATTTTAACCATATATGTGTTTTTTCTGCAACAATTTTTTTTTTTTTACAAAATTTAATTCTAAAAGTAATTAAATATTAATAGAGAGAATGTTTTAGGGAGATTGATAATCATGTAACTTGTAAATGTTTCTCTAAATGTTAAAAATTATAATTTTCACTCCTCATTTAAAAAAAAATGATTATGAGATTGATGTGGTTTCTATAACCTTAACTAAGGTTATATACAGTTAACGTTTGCGCTTTTATCCTTTTCCTTTCATTGCAAAAGTCATTGCAGAAGTCCTTATACATACCACGTAAAATTGGGGTAAACGAATCCCTCACAAATAAAGTTGGAAACAGTTTACAGAGACTCTATTTATATTCTTTCTAATAATAGTATTATAACTATAATTAATTACAGGTCTACTATTTCAAGACTATTTAATAACTAGTCCAATTCCACCTAATTAACCAATAAAAATACATAAATAGGAAAAAATAGGGAAAGTCTAAAAAATAACAAACAATGGAAAAAATATATTATTTTACATATAGTAAAATATCTGTCTTATTGAAAATAATTTATAATAAACGTTTTATCTTCTAGACTTCTAATTTTATGAATTAATAGGTTAAAATTTTATTAGTTATTACAAGCAACGTATATGAAAGAAAACATATTTTTCAGCTAAAGTTTCATATACACGTTGAGACTTTTACTAAACAAAAATTTATTTGTTAAAAAAAATAATTTGTAAAAAAAAAAGTTGACTTTGTATAAAATTTTAACTGAAAAACGCACCAATCGCACGTAAATGAAAGTCAAACAAACGTTTTCAGTGTAAAACTTTCCCATGAAAATATTTCTCCTTTGTAAAACTTTTACTACTCCCTCCGTACCTAATTAAGTGTCCACTATTTCATATTGGCTTGTCCCAAAATAAGTGTCCGCGTTTTCAATATATTAATTCTAATACAACAAATTTACTCTCTTACCATTTATAACTACAACGACAACAATTTTTAGGAAAAAAAAAATTACCCGCATTAATTTTAATTATGATATTTACAAGTACAATATTGATAATTTATGTATCAAAATTTAATATGCTTAAAAAGTAGCAATTTACAAGAGGAACACTTCAAAAGAGACGGATGAAATAATCACAGCCAAATGTATAATTTACATATAAATTAAGAAAATAACGTAACTGAACATTACCTTCACTAGCTATAGTAAAATATCTGGAATGCCCTCTAAAAATTTAAAACATATTCTAGCTTTTATCAAAGTCACTATTAAACAATATGAAATGATTTAGTAATGACATTTAAAACAATGCATGGTGTCAGTGCTTTGCTCCTTGCTTGCAAGTATGAAGAGGTCTCTGTTCCCGTCGTCGAAGATCTCATTCTGATCTCGGATAAAGCTGATTGCCGACAAGATGTGCTGGATATGGTATGCTATTTTCCATTAAATTTGAATGGATTGCTAATTCAATCATGTAAAAACCTATTGTTTTTCATTTCGTTTATGCCGCTTCTAACATATTGGTCACTTTGCTTATTGCCACTATTGTTTTTATATAGTTTTAATTAATTTTTGCTTTTTCCGTGTTTTTTTTGTCAGGGTTTGCATATTTGTACATTGATTGGAGGAGGCTTTGAAATTTGGCGATTGGAGTATGTAGCAGACTATTAGGATGACTCTTGCTGGGACTTTAGTTTTATAAGTTTAACAGTCTTTTAGTCGTTGAACTTATTGAGAATTTTTTTCCTTTTTGACTATTTTTATTCGTATTTGTTTATTTGATACTCATGAAGCTTTCATACTTGTGCAAGATTTTGTTTTGGTAGAGATGTGTTATATTATAAGTTTGCACAGGTTGGATTCATTTACGCTATGTTTAACATTTTATTTGGTCTTATGTTATATTATGAATACGTTTTTTTTCCCGTTAAGTCTATATTATGAATACGTTGAAGTATACTTCAATTCTTTTGAAAAACAAGATCTGGAAAACATCAATTATGACTCATATTGACCACTACTTCTGATCATCCCAACACTTTTTTAGTGTTCCGAAATGTATTTTCAAGGTACACCGGAAGTACTTAATAGGAACACTTTCTTGATGTTTCTTAATTGAAACACTAAAAATGTGTTCCATTTTAGAATTAGGAACCCTTTCTTAACATTTCAATAAACTGGCACATCACTTTTAGACACTCTTTACTTGTGTTCCAAATTCTATTAGGAACACTTAATTTCTATTCCGAAAAGGTCATTTTGGTGGTAGTGTATATAATAAACGTTTCGGGCATATGCATAAACCACTGTAACCGTATTTATGTTTCACTTTAAAAAATATTTACGTTTGACTCTAAAAAAGAAAGGTAATGTGGCATTCATGAATATCTACATTAGTCCCTGAAATAATAAGGGTTCTTATTTTTAAATATCTACATTAGTAAAAGGCAGATACAAAAAGTACACTAAACTCAAGAACACACACACCTGAAATAATGTAGATATTTAAAAAAAGTTTAGTGTACTAATGTAGATACAAAAAAAATCTCAAAAACAAACACATTTTAAGACAAAATAAAAACACACACACTAAACAATAAGTAATAAATAGAAGTATCATCACCATATGATTTAACTAAATACTCTTATAATTAGTAACGAATTTAATCACATAGAGTTTCTTTTTGTCTAGGAAAAACAAATATCATATCAAGCTTACAGCCAAAAATAATTATCTATTAAACAAAATTTCCTATCTATATAACAACAAAATAGAGAAAGAAAATAGCAAAGATATAGCAACCAAATAACAAGAATTTCTAGTAAGGCATTAAATAAGGTGATTTTCCAAATACCGATAAGAATTAGTGTTATTGTACTAGCCTATATTTTGGCATTTTGACCAAACTTATAGTGCTAAGAATGCTTAAATAACAATTTTTAAGGGAAATCAATCAATCATGGTTTACTAAATGTCCTTATCAAATACTCTATGCGTTCAATACATTTATGCATAAACAAAATACCTCAATACAATCGTAAATAATAGGCCGGATTTAATTACTATGCATTTATATTAATAATACACAGAACCCAACACCTTCCATGCAATGGTCCTGGTTCCGCAGTGATATTAAAATCAATAAATCATGCTAAGTCTAATAATGTACCTAATATGATTGCATATGATCTATTTCTGAGTCTAACACCTTCTCAGATATTAAAGAAACAGTTCTCATAATAAGTTTCGCAAACAGTTCTCATAATAAGTTTCGCAACAAAAAAGTACCCTTACAAGAAGTGGTTTTTCGGAAACAGGGACGGAACCAGGAATTTTAAATTAAAGGGGAAGATATTCAATATAATTTTTGTTATACTTGTACAATGACAGAACCAGTAATTTAAAATGGAAGGGTCGATATTTTATATAATATTTTTCCATTATGAGTTTTTTTTCCGGGGTGAATGCTGTTTTTTTAAGATTTTCATTAACATACATAGATTTTTTTTTTACTTTCTCATCATTTTTTACCAAAATGGGGGGACGCTGAATGTCTCCGCCTAGTTAATTCCATGTACGGAAATGATAATTTTCCAAATTGTGTTACGAAAAAAGTAAAGAAAAGAAAACCCACAAAGGAAAATCAAGTTCTTGCTCACAACAAATAAACTAATAAAAAGAAACTAATAATTCAGTTCAGTTAAAATTCGACATGTGATTGCAATCGAACACTCGGAATGCAATATCAATACAGGAGTAACATTCGGCTTCTGTATTACATACTATATAATAGTAATAATATTGATATAAAAACACTAATCAGATCACTGCACAAACAAAACAGAAAAAAGGAAAATAAGTAAAGTAAATGATAATTTTCCAAATTGTGTTACGAAAAAAGTAAAGAAAAGAAAACCCACATAGGAAAATCAAAGTTCTTGCTCATAAAAAATAAACTAATGAAAAGAAACTAATAATTCAGTTCAGTTAAAATTCGACATGTGATTGCAATCGAACACTCGGAATGCAATATCAATACAGAAGTAACATTCAGCTTCTGTATTACATACTATATAATAGTAATAATATTGATATAAAAACACTAATCAGATCACTCCACAAACAAAACAGAAAAAAGGAAAATAAGTAAAGTAAATGATAATTTTCCAAATTGTGTTACGAAAAAAGTAAAGAAAAGAAAACCCACATAGGAAAATCAAAGTTCTTGCTCATAACAAATAAACTAATGAAAAGAAACTAATAATTCAGTTCAGTTAAAATTCGACATGTGATTGCAATCGAACACTTGGAATGCAATATCAATACAGGAGTAACACTCAGCTTCTGTATTACATACTATATAATAGTAATATTATTGATATAAAAACACTAATTAGATCACTCCACAAGCTCGACTACATAGAGAGTAACAGTCGGTGCTCAGATCTGATCGTCATCGGAGATCAGACAATACTGCTGAATATCAGAGAGAGGAAGAGCGGCGGAGGAAGTCATTACGATCTTACTAATAGATTTGCATAAATGTGAGTTGTTAAAGCATCTACATTAGTTGTATTACTTTTTGTTAGCTATAAGGTGTCACGTAACTACATAAGCTATAATTTACACTTCACTTACGCATTAACTTGTTATTTTTAACTTGCTTTTAGATGTTACATCGGTATCTTTAGTTTTAAGTATATGATCTATTTTATGTTTTTATATTCCTACATTACTATAAGACTTAATTTTGAAAGTTATAAGTTGTCACATAGGCATAAAATGAAATATATTTTGGTATTAAATTTGACATAAATTTTCATGTCTTATTAAATTTGACATAAATGTGAAACAAAATTATACTCAACGTTGAATTACATTTTAAAATAGTATTGATTTTTTTCGTATGGACTAACTAATGGTAGAAGGATCATGAAATTAATTAAAATGATATATTTTTTTCTCTAATGAAACATAGCCACATAGGTAATGGGATTTATTTTCAATATGAAAGCAATGTAACTTCCTACTATATAATGAGAAACTCTTTGGGAAATAGTTTTTTAGAAGCATATATTTGGGAAAGTCATGGTGAATAAATAAAATTTTACGTTAGAAGCGCTCAGGTAGTAATATTGTTTTACAGGTCTCCAAATTAAACTGGGCTTTATTATAACCATTTCTAAGCCACATGACATGTTAAGTTTCATGTTACAGCTAAACATATTAAGTTTGATGTTACACTTAAAAGACAAAGTTAAAAAATGACTCTAAAATTGATCCTATCCGGCAAACTAAAAGAACCACCGTGAAGGGGAAAAAATAACTGTAACAAAATTAGCGACACTAACATGAGTCATGAGCTCTACAATGAGCATTGAAGATGCTCTTAGATACTAGGAACACTTGGAATTAATGGATTTTATGGGGCTACTAACATGTTTAAAGGAAAATCTCTAGCTCCTACGTGCCATAGGGAAACTATAATATCATGCATCACAAATTGGAAAGCAAGAAATTACATTAGGCATCAATATTTTAAATAGTGTTATCGCTAGTGTACTGTTTTTTCGAAATCTACACTAAAAACACAAATAGCATAGGAACAAAGCGTTTTTCGGTGTAATTTTTTGTTTGCCTATAAATATAACAATATAGCATTAAATAGTCATAGAATTTATGTTAACACGCTTCAAAAGTTAAAAACAACACAATAGCGCGTTTTGCTAATCATTTTTGTGACGACCCAGATTTCCAAGAAGGAAATTCTGTGGTGCGGTGTTGTGTGTCAGTCCCACATCGCCCAGATATGAGAGTACTCGTGTGGTATATGAGCTTAAAGATCTATTTTCTATCAACAAGGCCTTTTAAAGCCGTGCGGCACAACAGCGAGGACGGAACTCCACAGTTAAGCGTGCTTAACTTGGAGTAGTACCAGGATGGGTGACCCCCTGGGAAGTTGTGCCAAAGCGGACAATATTGTTGATACGGGCGTAGCGGTTCGGTCCGTGGGGCCGAATCGTTACAGATGGTATCAGAGCCTCTATCTGGCCGGAAATGTGGGGACTAGCACGAGGTTGTGAACCCCTGAAGGACGACGTGCCCGACGAGGGCGTCGTGCCGAAAGGGAGGGTGATTGTGACGACCCAGATTTCCAAGAAGGAAATTCTGTGGTGCGGTGTTGTGTGTCAGTCCCACATCGCCCAGATATGAGAGTACTCGTGTGATATATGAGCTTAAAGATCTATTTTCTATCAACAGGGCCTTTTAAAGCCGTGCGGCACAACAGCGAGGACGGAACTCCATAGTTAAGCGTGCTTAACTTGGAGTAGTACCAGGATGGGTGACCCTCTGGGAAGTTGTGCCAAAGCGGACAATATTGTTGATACGGGCGTAGCGGTTCGGTCCGTGGGACCGGATCGTTACAATTTTTGTATCATACAGAGAATAATAATTCTATTGATCATTTGTGTTTCATAAACGAAAAAATAATTCATTATGAATTTTTTTTTCATTTATTACGTTCTCAAAACTCCAAAATATGCATAAAGATTTTTGTAAATATTTCGATCTAAAACAAAAATCGTTAGTGAATAATGAAATAATAAAAATTAGTAATTGTTTCATCATTACATATATTAATCTCAAAGCGGGTGTGGTTTGTTTCATCATTACATGGATAGGGTTGGAAAATCACACATATCACGTATATAGGAGTGTAGGTAATATATTAAGCATTCTTTCAATTAATTGATGTGAATGGTTGGCCATCTATTAAATCTACCGTCTCGTTTTTTAAATTTCAGTCTTCCCTGAAATGCTTACAGAGCTAAACGAAATCGAAGAGTCTACTGAGCCGTCATCGGATAGATTAACATCGGCGGGAAAGATGCTCCCTACGTCCAACTTTAAATCATTTAGTCGTTACAAAAAAAAATAAATGCACATTTGTGTTTTTTGTATTTGATTTCTATGTTTGATTTGTAAGTTTTATTCTTAGCTGAGTTGGAATATTATAAATTCGTTAGTTTAATTTTATTCGTATGTTTGATTTGTATGTTATAAATTCGTAAGTTTAATTTGATTCGTATGTTTTATTTGTATGTTTGTAAAAAATATTCTGTATTTTAATTGATAGGACGAATATTGAGTTTTTACGAAATGCAGGGACTGATTTGCAATTTTCTTAAATATATACATGCAAACCGTACATTTAATGTACGGTTTGCATAAAATATATGCAAACCGTACATTAAATGTACGGTTTGCATAAAAACACTGTAAACTGTAGATTTTTTTTACGGTTTGTGCGTTTTTTCAGAAAAAGTATAGTATGAAAATCTAACCTCTAAAATAAAAGGAATGTATTTAGTAATATCATTAAATAAAAGGAATGGTGTAACTTTTAAGGAAATACCATCAAATAAAAGGAAAGTGTTTAGTAATATCATTAAATAAAAAGGAATGGTGTCACTTTTAAGGAATACCATAAAATAAAAGGAATGTATTCAGTAATATGATTAAATAAAAGGAATGGTGTAACTTTTAAGCAAATACCATCAAATAAAAGGAATGTATTAAGTAATATCATTAAATATTGTAAAAGAATTCCTGAAATATCTACGTGATCTTATCACATGCATGTATCACCCATGTACATAAATAATTAATTAACGATTCTAAAGAATGATTAATTAATTATTTGTGTACGTCGATACATGCATCTGATAATTATTTGTGTACATGACTTGATACATTCATGTGGTAAAACACAATTTTCTCAGTATATAAATGCATGCACTCACTAAAAGAAGAACACAAATACAAGCCTAACAATGGAAGTTACAAATATGTCTAGCTATAGAACGGTTGTGGTGGTGATGATGATGTTGATGATTATGGTAGGTTTAGTTATGGGTGGTGATATTGGAGTTAAATATGACCCTAGTTGTTGTCCTTTGATTTATGAATGTTGTCTGCGCAACCTTCAAGTCCTGAACAACGTGATAAAAAACCCTAACGAGTGACGGATCACAACCTCATTTCAATCCGATATCTTGTATATAAATAATATACCGAAGCACATGGAGGTTTAATCAGATAATCTTATGTGTATTATTTGTGTATCGGATGTTGTTCTCTTTATAATTAATATCAAATATTTCCCTTAGTCAAAAAGTTCGATAGATGTGGATCACTAAATGCTCTTCTTAATTTAGCATTCTTATGTTTAAATAGCGAGGCTTGCGTTATCCACCAATCTTATGTTTACATAATTAACTTTCATATGCAAATAATTAAAGTATTACTATTTGTTTTTTATCTATCAAATCTTGGCTAATGTTTGTTCTTTTTTTGCTTGACACAAAAAAGCCGTTACAAAGTTCGTTGGTGTCACAAAGACGTCATGAGTCGACCAAACAAAACGGTCAACTTTTTTATACCTTTTCGAATTAATTAACCTTTGTTCATTTTAATGTAAGTGTCATTGCACATAACCAAATACTAATTCGAAATACGAAATTAAGGGTATAAAAAGTCAGCCTAATTTAATTTATCTTTAATTTTTAACATTCAAAATTTCATAAAACCAAATTTTAAACAAAAGGGTATAAAATCTCAGCCAATTTTGCTTTTCCTAATTTCTCACAAATAAAAAAGAAAAATTGAGAAAAGAAGCAAGCTGATCACATTCAGAAATGTACAAAACAACCAAATTAGCAAAACTTATGTTTCTTTTATTACAAAAAATATAATTGAACTGACATTGAAGAAATTGAGGACGGAAGCGAGCTGCCACGTGGGCATCCGAGACGGAGTAGGAGATTTGGATATGAATTAATTAGATACCCAAATTTTCCTTTTTTATTTTTGTTTGGATTGTTATCTATGAAAAAATCCTTTGATTTTCATATTTAAAGTAGCGTCACATATGTTGTATGAAAAAATCCTTTTGATTTTCATCCTTTGAACAAATGAAGTTGTGGGACGTTTTTATCATGTTTTAAAAACAAAATAAAGTAAAAAATATCGCGTATTTATTTTCTCTTTCCTAGATGGCACATGTCAAAAATAACCCTAAAATGGGAAATAGTTTGGAAATAACATTTCTAGCTTTTAAAACATATTCTAGCTGAAGGAAGGTAATATGGCATTCATGGCAATGGTTTAACGTTTAAGGAAATCACATCAAATGAAAGGAAAATATTTAGTAATATCATTAAATATTGTAAAATATAAAATATTTCATGAATATCTACATGATATTATTATCATGCATCAGCCACACAAGTAATTAATTACCGATTCTAGGCAACACATTTTTCTCGGTATAAATACATGCAACCACTAACTAAACACAAACACAATCCTAACAATGGAAGGTACAATCATGTCTAGCTATAAAATGATTGTGGTGGTGATGATGATGTTGACAATTATGGTAGGCTTAGTTATGGCTCGTGATGTTAAAGTTGGAATGGACCCTGGTTGCTGTCCTTTTATCCATGATTGTTGTGTGCGCAACCTTGAAGCCCTGAACAGCTTGAAGACGCCCTAACAAGTGACGTATCACAACCTCATGTTGGTTTTAATCAGATTTTGTTATGTGTATTGTGTTTGTGTATGGGATGTTATTAGAATATCAAATATTTTCGTTCCTAGTAAAAAGAGTTTAATAGATGCACATCACTAAAATCTCTTGTTAATTTAGTAATCGTAATTATGTTTAAGTAACGAGACTCATGTTAATCAACTAATCTTAAGTTTACATCATATCATACTATATTACCTACGTAATTAGGGAGAGATAAGTAGAGAGAGAACAGTATTGTATTAATCAATATAAATGAATATGTATAAATATAAGACCCCCTAACCCTTCCTATATAGATTGATGATAGAGTTATAAGAACTAAAAAAGTCTCAACATAAAACCAACTAAAAACACATTAATTAGGATCCAAGACATGCATTAGAATATTATAGAGTTTTCTAGAATCTTCTACAACAATACTATTAATACACTACAAGAAAATATATCTCTCTCGATAAAAATTTGCCGACGAATCCAAAATTTATCGCCCGTAGGTCACTTTAGCCGATGAATCAACTAAATTTGTCGGCAGAAACGAAACAAAAAGTTTTAAAGTTGATTACACTTTTCCCGACAAATTAGAGAAGAAAATATTTCGTCGGGTCAATTTTTGACGACGAATTCGTTAATTGGTCGGCTCCTGAAAATAATTATTTACTGGCGAATGTGTGTATCTAAATATATTTCGTTGACTGATTGTCTTAATTTAGGCCTTGTTTAATTTGTGTATTTATTTTAGGCCTTATAGTTGGTTTAAGCGTTGTTTGGTTTTTGGTGATTTTTGGATGTAAATGCAATTTAGGCCTTGTTTGGTTATAGGTTATTTGATAATAGTAGCTTATTAAGGCATTGATTCATGTAAGTGTTTACTTAATTAATTAAAAAAAAATAGATTCGGATATTAAAAATAGATTCATGTAAGTGTTACTAATAATAGATTAACTGCAATTTGTAGCAACGCAGGTCCATGACATCCAACTTTTCATACTTTTATAATGTGCATGTTTCTTTTTCTTTTACAATTTGCAACACAGGGTTTTTTTCTTTATAATGTCCATGAATTTAAAAAACTAATTGGACTTTGGGTTGTGTTTATTTTGATGTAAAATATGGAGAAATAAATATTTACGGATAAAATAAAATTTACGGTTGGTTAGTCGGTCATAAAATATATTTTTAAGGAAAATATTTCCCGAAGCAAACGGAAATGTTTACACACAAACAAATAAATGGAAACATTTTCCCATGTATGGACAGTTGCTATATTCACGTCAACTATGCCAATTTCAAATTGTCTTCCATCTATATCGTTACATCTTTTCAAATCTTTCTAGATAACGATGATTTTTTCATTACAAAATAGTTAAATTTTTATTCCACTTTTTATTATTAACTAGTGACAGATCATCATTTAAAAATTTATTAAATGACACATATATATTAAGTTAAACATCTACATTAGTTTTAACTTTAACAATGTTATCTATTTTAACTAAAAATTAATTATTCAAAATATATTACTATGGATAGGTGCTGTGAGAAAATAAATAACAGTATGGTAGAGATAGAAAAGATATGCGTGCTAAATACCAGTTAATTGTGGGAGTGAGTTAGACTTTTTTGCCATGTCATCAAGTAATAACAATTAAAAAAATTGTTATATTTAAAAATATTTTTAACATTTATAAAGTTAACACACACTTTAACCCAACTAAATGGAGAGATAAAATTGCATTGTTATCTAACATATTTAGGTAATAAGAGAGATAACAACATTATTGTAGATGCTCTTACAAGCTCCGTTTGTTTTGACGAAAAATGGAGATTGTAAAATATTTTGTCGGAAATTATAGTTTCTCGATGTTTGTTTCAGGGGAAATTCTGTTTTCCAATAAAATATTTTCCAAAATTGAAAAAATATTTTCTTTTAAAATTATCACGAAAATATTTTCCGAAACAATATTGTGACCTTAAGATGATGTAATTTATGATGAAAAATGATAAACATAGTTAAATTTAACTAATTATAACTTCAAATAATTTACAATTTAAATTTTTAGAAGTAATCCATAAGTTAAAAAAAAGTAACTTAAAAGAAAAAAGTAAATTACACTTAATGTGTATAGCTTAGAAAGTAACTTATAAATGAAACCATAGTAAAAATAAGTAAAAAGTGACTTTATTGCTATTAGTAAGTCAACTAAATATCAAATCACAAACAATAACCTACATAAAATATTTAGTTATATATTTTTATTTATGAAACAAAGTAGCTTCAATGTCTAAATGATTATTTATATTTGATCTCGTTCATTGTAATGGCACTTAAATGCTTTGTCAACATTAAAAAATGTCTAAATATTAAATTATTATAAGATATTAACTCATAATACATAAAACTAACTTAATGCTTATTTAGTTCTGATAAGTTTAAAGTAACTTATTTACAATTTATTACTCTTAAATAAAAAATTAAATTAATTATTTAAACAAAAATTACAAGTTAATCTTGAAATTAACTTTTAAGTTGAAACCAAATTTTTCTATGCATAATATATAAACAATAAATAATAAATAAAATTATGTAAAAGTTAACTTAATATGTAAAAAGAAATTTCTAATATATAAAAAATAATTTTGGAATACAAAGTATTTAATAAAAATTAACTTGTAAGTATTGCTAAATAATAACAATTTTGTGATTAAAAAATTTTCCACAAAAGTTTTCATGTTGCTACCAAACAAGCAGAAAATATGGAAAAACAAACTATTTCCACACAATTTTTTTCATGGAAATTATGTTTCCACATAAAATATTTTCCAGTGAAACAAACAGATTGATGAAAAATGTTTGGCTAAAATGATCCTATTAACATTTTCTAGATTCATGACTAATGACATATTTAGTAAAGATAACTAGGAATGTTAGTGTTGTTTATTCCTTTTTTAAGTTTTGAAATTTCATTTATTATATAATTTTTAATAATATACTATATGAATATGATGTACAAATACTGCTATAATTTTTAACCCGATGAATTTCAATATTTTGTCGGGGAAAATCTCGGACGAAATTGTGGAGTGGGGTAAACTCCTGCCGACGAAACGGCGACGAATTACTTTTGTCGCGTCAATTCCCACCAACGAATTTATCGTGTTTTGTCGGTCTACAAAAAATAATTGCAAGCCGACAAATAGTCTAAGACATATTTCGTCGAGTGAGGTATTGTTTGGGTTTAAAATTGAATTTGATTTGGCTATATACAGGGTCTACTATCATGAAGTCCAATTGTAATCATTAATATAGGAAAAGATAATTACTAATGAGATCATGATAGAGGATTAAATTTAATTATAATATTTTTGTAACTAACAGGATAATGTATTAGAGAGATAATATTTTCATATAATTATTTAGTAATAAATATTACACATATATCTTACACGAGAAGAAAACTAATTTTTTAACTCAATCTTGTAAATTTGGATGATGAAAATATTTTTATGTTAATAGCATCTAGACATTCAAATAAATAACTATCAAAGTAAATTCAAGTTTACTCACTTAAAAACTAAAGTTGGTGATACAACTTAAAATTATAAAAACAACTAAAATTTATGGTTTTCGCTTATCTTACTTTTTTTTTTTTTTTTTGTAAAATGTACTATTTTTATATGTATGTATAAATTCTATGGTTTCTTCTAGATATTATTTTTGTTTATTTTAGGTGATCGAATTTGATATAAAGATATAGAATAAAAGTTATTTATAGTATAGGTATTCATTAATTTTATATAAATTAATTATATAAATTAAATATTTTTTTAATATTGTAATAGTTAGTTTCGTTTTACTAAGGACACCCTCCATTAATTGCAAAGAGTTGGCTTATCATAGGAATATCATTATTATTCATTATTTTATCAGAGTTGGATTAAAAAATTAAGTAGAGGCTTAATTATAATAATTTTTGTATATTCAAACAGATCATCTCTTTTCTATCACCACAATCCTCTAACCTCTATTCTTCCTGATCTCCCATCACCATTTATTCGTGTATATGTACGTTTTTTTTATACTTTTATCACCTTTCAAATTGATTTAGTTTGACAAACTATGTGGTTATATCTTGGTTTTGTGGGTAATTTTCTTGTCTAATTTAATAATCATTATTGAAAACCCAAAATACACTAATCAAGTTGAAATTCCTAGTAATACGTATAAGTATTTGATAATGTACTTTGTGCCTCTCTTTTTTATTTATTTATCACTTTCCCACATCTGCTTATACCCTTCACAATTTCATCTATAAATTATTGTAAGTCACGTATAATAATTTTATTCTCTTTATATTAACGTTCATACTAAATTATGCTAACAAGGTGTTCGATAAAATGCTTATACTATTATATATTGGTTTCAAACTACTCTAGCTACTTTGGGTGTTTTTAGACTTTCTTTTTATTAGCTTACGATATGAAGTCCAATTTGGTTATATATCCTCTTCATTTTGTTAGGTGATATCAATGTTATTACATGGATGTGTTTTAATGATTTATAAAAATCTTTGATTTGTATTATATTTGTGGCGTCTAATTTTTAATCTTTATTTAATTGGCTTAGTACAACTTTTTTCTATTGTGTTTCGACTTTTATTTTTATGTGGTCAGTTTTACCCATCTTTTCGTGTTGGTCATTAAATAAATATTTTTTAGATGGTAAAACAAGTAATTTACAACTTACTATAACAAATAAAGTCATATTTTTTTAATATATTAATTTCTTTCTCCTAGAGTTGGTGATAGAAATATATTTTGGCAGTAGATTTATTTTAATGGGGTTTTCAAGAAAAAAATTGTTGGATCATTCTAGCCATAGTTATTTGTTTGATAATTTCATTAATGTTTTTTTTTTACTTTTAGAAATTGGATTGTCAGGTTTTGGGTTTTCATGCTTCTTTGAGCTTAAACAATTTTTTTTTCTTTTGTACAGCATAAATTCAACGCTACAGATGGATAGAAGTTGGATGCGCAATCCCAACCGTGTGAGTACTCAATATGAAGAAGGGATCAAAGATTTCATCGAGAATGCCAAAAACCATTTAGATCAACAAAATAAAATCAAGTGTCCATGTATGCAGTGTAGTAATTTAAAGAAGTGGGAATTGGAAGCAGTTCATAAACATTTATTTAGATATGGTATTGAGCCTTTCTACAATCCATGGATCCATCATGGTGAAGGCCCAGATTGTAATAAAACACATTCAAATAACGTCCAACAATCAGATGATTGCAATAATGATGAGGTTTTGAACATGGTTAACGATGCCTTTCCCTATGCATCAGGTGTATCTGGAAATCAAAATATGGATTATGATGATGATTTTGATAATGTAGAAGGGTGTAGGTCAACTTTTTGTACTATTGAGGATTATAAAAAGTACGAGAGGCTGTTGAACGAGGCTCAACAAGAATTGTATCCTGGGTGCGATGAGTTTTCAATTTTGTCTGTGGTTGTAGAGCTGATGCACATGAAAGTCACATATCTAGTGTCTAATAAATGTTTTGATGTCATGCTAGATATAATGAGGCGTATGCTTCAACGAAATCATCGATTGCCTCAGACTCATTATCATTGTATGAAGATATTAAAAGATCTTGGGTTAGGGTATGATAAGATTGACATTTGTCCCAATGATTGTATTTTGTTCGATAAAGAAAACAAAGGAAAGGAAAAGTGTCTAGTTTGTGGAGAGTCACGATACAAGAATCAAAAAAGCAATGTTTAAGACGATGATGGGAACGATCAAAAGAAAATTCCTCAAAAGGTTTTGTGCTACTTTCCATTGAAGCCTAGATTACAACGTCTTTACATGGAAAACCACATATCTTCTAGTATGAGATGGCATAAGGAAGAAAGAGTGGAAGATGGTATAATGAGGCACCCTGCAGATAGCGAGGCTTGGAAAGAGTTTGACCGTATGTATCCTGATTTTGCTGAAGACCCACGTAATGTGAGATTGGGACTCACTTTAGATGGATTTAATCCTAATAATAATATGGCTAAGTCATATAGCATGTGGCCAGTCATTACTATCCCATATAACCTTCCTCCTTGGCTGTGCATGAAAAAAGAATTTTCCATGTTGTCTTTATTGATTCCTAGACCTAAGGCTCCGAGTGGGCGGATTGATATTTCCTTAAGGCCATTAGTCGATGAGTTAAAAGATCTATGGGAAAATGGTGTGAAGACTTATGATAAAACCACAAATTCTACATTTATGTTGCGAGCAGCCCTTTTATGGACAATCAATGACTTTCCTGCTTTTGGAAATTTGTCGGGTTGGAGAACGAAGGGTTATAAAGCATGTTCGGTTTGTAATAAAGATATCACATCTTTGGGGATAAGGGGAAAAATTTGTTACATGGGACATCGTCGTTGGTTACCATATGATCATCCTAGCGTTTGAATGGTGAAGCATTTGATGGCAGTGTTGAACATAGAGGTCGACCTAGAGAGTTCTCAGAAGTTGACCATTTGGACCAATTAAATGAAATAACTGACTTTGATGAGAAAGAGAAGAATCCTACTTCCGATGGTAAAAAAATAAAGGCTCCTATGGAAAATGCCAAAAAGCCTATGTGGTCCAAAAAAAGTATATTTTTTGAGTTGCCGTATTGGTCCAAGCTTAAAATTAGACATAATCTTGACGTGATGCACATTGAAAAAAATGTGTGCGACAGTGTCGTTGGCACCATTTTGGGCATCGAGGGAAAAACAAAAGATACATTTAAAGGTAGGCAAGACTGTATGGATTTAGGCATCAAGAAAAAGTTATGGTTGAAATATAAAGGAGATAAACTTTTGAAAAGTCATCCTTATTATACAATGAAGCCATCTGATGAACGTGACTTCATGCAATTCTTGACCTCAATCAAATTTCCCGACGGGTTTGCTTCTAATATTGCCAGTTGTGTTAATACTGAAAAAGAAAAACTAACAGGATTAAAAACACATGATTGCCATGTACTTTTACAACGTATTTTGCCTGTTGGTATTCGTAAATACTTGCCGCCAGAAGTGGTTGATCCCATCATGCACATTTCAAGTTTTTTCCAACAGTTATGTGCAAAATCTGTCACAATGTCTGATATGGAGAGGTTGGAAAATGAGATTGTTCTCACTCTATGCAAAATTGAACAAGTATTTATTCCAGCCTTTTTTGATGTAATGATCCATTTGATGGTACATATTGCACGTTAAGTCAAGATAGCCGGCCCTGTAACTTTTCGATGGATGTATCTAATTGAAAGGTAAATTTAAATTATTACATGTTTATTGCGAATATGATATTATTTTATTTAGTTTGTAGTATAATATTTTTAACTCTAACTTTTTTCCATTGTAGATTGATGGGAACTTATAAGAGGTATGTGCGCAATAGGGCTCATCCTGAGGGTTCCATAGCGGAGACATATATCGTTAATAAGGCTTTAACTTTTTGTTTAGGGTACCTAAGCAACGTGGAGACATCATACAACCGCGCTGATAGACATGATGATGGCGGTGTTCGATCTCAAATAGTTGATGTGTTTGCACAAAGGGCTCGCCCGTTTTCTTGGAAGTCAACTAAACAATTGTCTAAAAAAGAAATCGAGGTGATTCAATGGTACATATTGGAGAATTGTGAAGAAGTGAAGGATTATATGGAGTAAGTTATAAGATTTTTTTTCTTTCCTTTTTTTAAATATTAAATTTACACTTATGAATAAATTAATGTTTTATAGGGAACACGCACGCTTATTAATGCAGACTTCTACGCATGATATTGAAGGCAGACCAATGAGAGAATTTCCATCATGGTTTAAGAAACGGGTATGTATTTAATTGTATCATTTTTTATCTTACTTGTTATTATTATTTTTCACTTTTCAGTATAAATTGTTGCCATTACCATTGATTTTTTTTTTATTAGATGGAAGCTTTACGAGAAGAATCTTCCCCAATATTCAATGTGGAATTACTTGAGCTGGCAGCAAGACCTATTAGATTTGAAACATACACGAGCTCCGTTGTTAATGGAATCAAGTTTGTCGGCGAGGCGCGTGATGACAGGTTGAAAACGCAAAACAGCGGTGTATATGTTCCTGGATCCTTAGAAACTGGGTCGATACATTACTATGGGAAGTTACTGGATGTGGTCGAAGTGTTGTACATGCGACGCTATCATGTGATTCTGTTTAGGTGTCACTGGTACAACACAAATCCTGAAGTTAGAGGAAGCGTAAGAAACGATTACCATCTGAAATCGGTTAACACAAGCACACGATGGTTTGAAGATAATCCATGCATTCTTGCAACACAAGCTCAACAAGTATTTTATTTAGACGACTGTAAGGCAGGGTCTGGTTGGAAAGTGGTTCAAGAGATGACACATCGAAACATATGGGACATTCCATCAAAAAGACTGTCCAACCAAATAAAGAAGTTTATGCGTATCAGGAACATTCATCTTCGATTGAACTGCAACAAAGGACATTCCCTACAGACAGTATACATATCGTAGTACCCGATATTAGAATGGATGTTGACGTTATTGCTATAGATGCTATAACTATTGATCTTGGCCCATTACCAAAAAGGCGTAAGGTTAATCATGAAAACTTCATTGCTGATGATGGCAACAACGATTATGAACATAGTGATGACTATGAAGACGAAGATGAAGATGAGAATGATGATTCTAATAGTGATAATAATGATGGTGATGATGATGATCGAGATTATTATTAGAAGTTGCTGTGTTTTCTTAGGTTCGAAATATACTCTGCTTTTTGTTTCTCTTGAGTTCGTGTTGGATTCTAAATCAATTATGGCTTTTGATTCTTTTATATTGTATTATTAAGCATGTTTTTTTTTCTTGTGGAGAATTTGAAAATGTACACGCGTGAGATGTTACCGATAATTTATCGAGAACGGAATTGTGGTCTGATAAAGCTAAGAGCTTTAAGTGATTTTTTTCCAACTTCAGGAAGTCCGTTTATTTGCTTTACATAAGCCATTATTTGTTTTTTTTTTTACCTTGTTTAGGCTTAGATTGGTTGTAGGTTTGTTTGGTTGCAGTAAACACCAAATTTTGGTATAGTATAAATACTATGCATGTCAAAAACTATACAATTCAGTCAAGTTCAAACAACTTATTTGCATAATTAATCTCAGAATTCTAGTTTACTGCAACTTTTAAGCAAATAAGCCTTTATTTGACTGTATATCTGGATTTCATTTCACTGTATACGATGCATAACAGGCCTTCTTATGTTAATTTGTGTTGAATTTTCGCTCACCATAATTCTATTCTATACTATGTTATCTAATTCGACAGCATAACCACATTATGTTATATATATTTTTTTACAATATAAAACATGTACTCTATTTTTATTTTATTTTATTTGTTTTGATAGTATACGTTCATAATTGCTTTTTACAGAGTATATAATGGTTATTCTTGTTTTGTGTGGGTTTTGAATATTTGTATTAGTAGATATATTAAAATCTATTTTGATAATGTATTATAGTGTAAATGAAGAGATTGGACGCAATCTTAAAATCTTGATTGAGGTAAGTTAGGGAAAATTAACAAAACATACAACTTTTCAAGTCTGATTGGTCCAAATCGTACGGATTGGTCTGGATTGGACTTCATTTTTAAAATGGTCTAGATCGGATCCATTCTCTAGAGAGACCGTAACTAACGAATTGTATTCGTTTTTGGCTAAAATCCATCCAATACGGACCGTTTACACCCCCTATCACCAAGGCTATATATGCCAAATGATGCACTGCAATTAATAAATACCAAATCAAAAGCTAAACATGTACATTTATAGTATTTTCTAAAGAATATAAAATGTGGCGTCTTTAACCGCCGACAACTAAGCTCGTGAGGTGTTTCACTTGAGTCAGGGTGTACTTGTTAATGATCATTTTTTTTTGGCAATCATGACTATTATAGCGTTCATAAGATTATATTCGAAAATACCATTCAAGATAATTAAACTATCCTAATTTGGTAAAAAAAATATTGAAACAATAAACTACGTAGCATTAAATTAGCAAACACAAACTAAATGAGTCTTTGTATGTATTCATGTTCTTTTGACCGAGTGAACTAATACTTTACCCGTTAAATGACATTATTTTAATGATTATCATGTTTACTAAACGACTTATATGTTTTGATTGATGTTTTTTTTCATTTATAAGCTAAACAAAAATAAGCTCAATAATTTGTGAGCCGAACACGAGATTTTTTAAAAACAATCTCGCGCATTATCATCCCTACTTTCAATCAAGGACGGTTCTGATCAAAGCCAAATAAGCCTGTTACCTTAGGCGCCAATCAATGAATAGACGTAAAAACAAATCAAAATAAAAACATAATGAAATTATAACTTAAAATATTCAAACTCATGATCTTCTAGGTAAACTACCAATCTACTCTACCATTTGAGCTATTGCAACACATTTTAAACAAATTGGTGTTTAAAATTTTCATTTTAACTACCAAGTATATTAAAAATAAAGCTGATATTGTCCGTAATTTTTTTCCCAACACATTGCCCAAATATAACCTGATTTGGCATAGGCCGCCCCTGTTCGTTATTCATACAAATTATTAATGAAAAACTGTGTCCGAGTGTAAAATGAAAGTTGGATTCTCAAAACACATATTTTTAAGTCATAAATAATTTGATTATTTATATTATAAGCTAAAAATATCATGTATCTAAAAGTAATATGGTGGTGAATATTAAGTTGTAATATGGTGGTGAATAAAAATTTGATTATTTATTTTTACAAGTGCAATTTTTATTTTCAGCGGGAACTTAACAAAAAATTTCCCACCACAAAATTTACCACCACCTGAACACGTTCTTAACTGCCCCCCAAATTACTCCCTCGCCTTCTCTCTCTCTCAATTCCATTATCATCAACTAAAGCTCCAAATTACTCCATCACCTTCTCTCTCCCTCAATTCCATTATCATCAACTAAAGCTCTCAAAGGTATGCTTCTTAGTTTTTATGTAATTATTATTATTATAGATTTTTTTTAGTGATTCAATCAAATAAACTAAGATTGGCTGCAGTATTATAGCTATTTCATCAATTACGGCTGATTCTTTCCAATTGGTTTGGCCATTTATTATGTAAAGTAGTTGTTTCCTTAATGGTTAGGTATTTCGAAATTGATTACTTCGTATCTCATGTATCATGGGTTTCATATGTTTGTATATATTGTGATAGTAGAACAGAGTTATGCAATTTTTTACATATATATTGTTATCAGAACAAGATTTTTATATTTAATCATCTGTGTAATGAAATATTGTTATAGGCATCTGTTGGCTGAACTATAAACACAACAACGCTTTCGATCTCTTTCTTTTGAATCTACGATCAACATCCTCCGCCATGGTTGACCCTAAGGTGTATATTCTTCTTTCTTTTTTTCGAAGGATGTTTCCTTTTATAGGTTGATCCTACTAGCTTGTTGTTTGAATAAACTAGGGTCAAATAAAGGCTTATTTGCTTAAAAGCTGCAGTAAACTAGAATTCTGAGATTAGTTGTGAAAATAAGTTATTTGAACTCGACTGAAGTGTATAGTTTTTGACATGCATGTACAGTATTTATATTATATCAAAGTTTGGCATTTACCAGTGGTTAGGTCCAAGCGAATAACAATGAGTTGGATTTTTATATAAAATTAGCAAATACCGAGCCTCCTAGATGAACTTTTAAGGAATTATATAAAAAAGCTAACTTGTGGTAACTATTACACGAGTTTGTACCGATATAATATCATTGTTTGTTAATGGTTATGTTATTTACTTTACATTCAGGGCCCTCCCTATAGTAAGCCAAAACAGCCAAGTCACTTAGGCGCCAAGGTCGGAAAAGGCACCAGGAAAAAAAATTACCTAAGAAACTCTGGTAGTCTTATAATTTATATACATATACATAACGCCTTTCTTTCACATATTCCTTCCAGTCCAATTGGTTATGGTGCAGACCCTAAGCTTGCATCACTATATATGTCTAAGGCTTCATAACCTCATGGCAGCATTATTTTTGTTTATTGTTTCAATTTTGTGTTCAGTAAAATTCGAATATGTTTATACTTCATTAGACCGATATATAAAAGCAACTATTAACATATATTTATGAGTATTTTAACTTTATAAAAAACCTCAGATATGAAGATTTGCGTTACGTATAATTTTTAGGAGTCAAAAGAATTGCATTAAAATTAAACTCTAAAATAAAATAGGCGTAAAAACATAGACTTGGCTTAGGTGTTAAAAGCGCTAAGACCGGCCCTATTTATATTTATCATGGTATATTCATTTTTGGTTTCATCATTGCTCAACAGGTTTCCACAATTTTTTCGAATCTCCGTGGTTCTTCAATGCGTGCATCGTCACAGACAACAGTAACTAGCAATTCATGCCTTAGAGATATTAAAATTGAGCAAGGCACAATTCGTAACAAACCTATTGTTGATCGATCTGTTTCCGATGACGTTGAACATGGGTCAGCAATCCAGCGTAATGTACGTGGAAGGAATGTTATTTTTCAATTTTCTATTCAGTAAAATTCGAATATGTGTATACTTCATTAGCCAATATATAAAAGCGACTGATAACATATACTTACGAGTATTTCAACATTATAAAAACCTCATATATGAAAATTTGCGATACGTATAATGTTTAGGAGTCAAAAGAATTGAACTAAAATTAAACTCTAAAATAAAAGAGGAGTAGCAACTTAGACTTGTCTTAGGTGTTAAAAGCACCAGGACCAGCCATGTTTACATTTATTGTGGTATATTCATTTTTAGTTTCATCATTGCTCAACAGGTATCCATAATTTCTTCGAAATTTCGTGGTTCTTCAATACGTGTATCGCCCCAGACAACCATACCTAGCAGCTCATGTGTTAGAGATATTAAAATTGAGCAAACCAAAATCCTAAACAAACCTACTATTGCTCGATCTGTTTCCGATGACGTTGTATGTGGGTCAATAATCCAACATAATGTGTGTGGAACAAATGTTATTTTGAATACAAATCATCACAATCTACTTGTTTCCAATGTGTCTCAGCATGAGTTAAGAGTTCAACGTAAATAAAGTGGGACACGTACTAATCCTACAACAAATAATCATGATTCAAATGTTTCTAATGAGTTTGAGCGCAAGTCTGCAGTTCGGCGTAAAAAAAAATGCCCTATCATTGACCCAAATAGAAGCGATGCGTCCATTTCTGAAAACAACGATGATGTTACCTTGCTCGAAAACAATGGTAAGGTTGAGCGCAGGTCTGCAGTACGTCGTCATAAAAAAATGCCCTAGTACAAATGATGTTTCCATTCCTGAAAACAGCGATGATATTTCCATGCCCGAAAACAATGATGATGTTTCCATACCTGAAAAAAACGATGATGTTTCCATGCCCGAAAACAACAATGATGTGCCTGAAAACAACGATGATATTGTCCACGCAACAGATGGAGTTGGTGGTAAGAGTTAACTAATGTAATAATGATGTTTACAACTAGATTTTACTTTAAATGTTTCTAGTAGACTGATTTAATTTGTAGGTGTGGTTACTTTCCTACACGCGGAAATGCTCGTAAGAGACAGCGTGGAGCATGCAATTCCTCAAAGATTGCACAAATGACACGAATGAATGACAGAACAATTCAAGTCCGGCTTGATGTTTATCATGGGCGACCAACTGGTCATAGAATCTCGAGTTTACTTTCACATGCAATAGGGGTCCAGACTAGGAAGGATCTCCCTATGCATGATGGTTATTGGAGCAAAGTAGATGCGGTAAAGAAGGATGAAGCTATCCGAAGTCTGATGGTATTGAGTTTTAAATCGCTTACTAAATAAATTAATTCATTTGTTATCTTTCGTTTATGTATTTTGATTACTTAATTGCTTTTTCCTTGCCTGAGGTTGCATATCCTTTTCGTTTAAATTTTATAAATTTGATTTTTTAACAATAACAAAGAATCATATGAACAACCTTGTTTGGCAGCCTTTCAAAAGTAAACTTATAAAGGATTTTACTTATAAGAAAATTTTATTATTCAGGTGTCTTCTGTAAAACTTACTTATAATCAAGTAAACAAGTCAAAAGCTTCATATTGCAGTTTATTTCTTTTTGTATAAATGATTTAACCAAGTGTGCAAAAATTTACTTTTCTTCTCATATTAGTAGAATATTTCCATCAAGCCTTGTTCTGTAATATAAACATATTATTCTGCAACTTGATGTCATCATCTCTAATATATGTGTATATGCCCTTTTTGAATAAGTTGGACCAATAGCATCTCATATGGTCGAGAAATAGTTTACCGTACCCAATTAAATGGGTATAATTTATACAAACTTTTAGTAAAAAAACATGTATTGTCTATTTTTTTCCCTCACTGCTTTTTTTCCCAATGAAAGATTTCCATTTTAAGGTCCATACTAAAATAATTTGCTACTTAGATCACCTATTGTAATGGTAAATATTGATAAGAAAAAGGCTAGAATAGTCCTTTTCAACATAAAAATAATAAGAAGTACACAAATAACACCAAACAGCATTTTTATGTGAAATATTTTTTTGCTGTTAACCAAATAGTATAAACATACTTAAAAATGAACACTAAAAGTATACGTTTTTAGCTTCACCAAATAAAACCGTTGTGTAGTTAAACTAATGGCAGTTTTAATTGTGGATTTAGGAGAAGAAAAAGAAGTGAGTTGGATATGAAAATACATTTGTGTGGCTAAAATTTCAGAATTATTAACATTAAAAATTTAATTTTGTAGTTGCATTTTGACTTCGAAATTGACGAGAAGAGAAAACTTGAAGCTTGGATATCTAAGTACTTGGACAAGCAGTTTGCAAAGACTTTTCGTGAGTTCAAAAGTGAATTGCACGAGTATTTTCAAGATTTCACTCCACAAGATGCAAAATTGCACCCACCTCTAGAGTGGCAGGATATGGAAGAGAACAATTGGGTTAGCATGTGTGATCATTTTATGTCAGAAAGATTTCAGGTTATTTAACTCCATTATTTTAATAGTTCAATAAATATAATTTTTGGTTGTCAATTTAGGATAATAAATGTAATGCTTGGTTGTCAACTTAAGATAAATGTTTACCTATCTTAGAAGCAGAGCACAATTAACAAAGAAAATCGAGGGAAAAAACAGTATGAACATCATGGTGGGTCAATGCATATATCCTTGAGATATGAGAAACAAGTTGAGGTACTAGAAAAAACAAGTTGATTTTTCCTTCAATTCAAAGACTTATCATTGTTATTTTACTTGATCAAATTTATATTATTTCGCAGAAAGGTTCGCAATTCCCTGATATTGATACGTTTAAAGAGTCGTATACAAAATCTGGTGTATGGACGAATGACGTGGCTAAAGATAAATATGTAAGTTTCTTAGACTTTATACAATTTAAAAGTTTCATTTAATGACTACTACATCGCTGGCTAATTTTGAATATAACTATATTATTACCTTATTTTTAGGTTTTTTGAGAATTTTGTTTGTCTTAATGTAGT
The DNA here is from genome assembly GCA_963682055.1 of Primula veris. Taxonomy (NCBI): domain Eukaryota; kingdom Viridiplantae; phylum Streptophyta; class Magnoliopsida; order Ericales; family Primulaceae; genus Primula; species Primula veris. Next base: position 33,197,021 of record OY821742.1, on the reverse strand, counting down.
ATTTAACTTTATTTGTTTTGTTTTCTGCTCTTAAGTTACTTTTGCATTTTCCTATGAGGGGCAGATTCGCATAAGGGCAAGGGGTGGCACGTGCCGCCCCAAATTTTTGTCCAGATAAAACTACGAAATTACCTCTGAGATGTAATGGTTATTACAAGACAGCCATCATGTATATCTACCTATTTTAGTTGTGTTTTTTTATTAATTCCTTACTTTTGTTTCTCTCGAAGGTTATATTCTCTCTGTTAATTGACATGGGACATCTTAATCCACTAAATCTAGATTGTTTTCATATGAGTCTTTTCTTAATTGATGATTTATATTGGTATGTTCAGTTAGACGTTTTACTCAATTACTATTGAGGTATTTTCTTCACTTCTTTTTTCAATTGCCTATTTGCGCCTTTTGTGAATTGAGGATAATTTAATTGTTAAATACTTTGTCTTTAGTTGTTTTGTTATATAACTTAGAGCCTATGATCTGAATCCCCTTATTGGTTTCATTATGCCTTTGACTGCTATTTGGAGATAATATTGATCATTTCATTTAGGGTTTTGCGGCTTTGTCTTTACTGAAAAATTCTTATGTTTGTTTTACTGCACTTGTAATGTTTTTAATAATGATATTTTAATTAAGGGTGTTTTTCTTTCATTTATTTGGAACTGTAATCTTATTCATTTTCTTGTTTACTTTAGTTTACTTGGTTTACTCTAATCTTATTAGAAAGTTTACATGGTTTCTGTAAAAAAAAATGAAGTTGCAGTGAAGGACAAAACATTTTATCTTTTTATCACATAAAAACCATCTAACAAACAGGTTCTTTCTCATCTTACATTGCTCTTTAATTTGTATAGACTTGTCTTTTGGCAAGTTTTTGGTTGGAATTGATATCTAACAGGATCCATGACCTTAGTCGATGGCAGTTTGCTGGTTGTCCCTGTACATGGGTCGCCTTCGGTCTAAAGCCAAAAAATACTTTTCAAGGATAGAAGAACACAACTCTTTTAGTTTTGAAACGACTTATATAAGCTTTATGATTTCGAGTCGCCTTTTGTTTTTTCTATAATAGTTCCCCCATTATTAATTTTGTAGTTGCATCTTTCTAGGAGTTCTAGTTTTTTCTGTTTGATTTGTTCTAGGGTGGCTGACTTATTTCTTGGTTGTCGTAGCAGTTGAGAAATTTCTTGGTTGACGTAGCTGGCTTATTTTACTTGTGTGGTGTTTCATTTGAAATTCATACATTGAGTAAAAATAACTGATTCCTCCGTGCAATTAAAAAAAGAGATACAAATGTATGAACTTATCTGCCAAAAAAATAGAAGGATAAATCTATAGCCACAGATCAAGTAATAAATTATTTGATTAAATCATGTGTCCAAGACTCTAGACATATTGATATAAAAAATGTTCAGCAATATTTTTTCTAATGTAACATTTTTCATTCTTTATATAGATAAATCTTAATTTCTTCATCTACAATTAAAATTACATCTTCAAGGATATAAAAATTATGTATGGGTATAAATTTAGCATCGAGTAGTTTCTTTCATCTTATACTTCTAATGATTATTAATGGTTATTTTTTATGTGTGCTTAGGAGGAGATGATGTCCCAAGCAAAAGCATTACTCGAAGAATTGGCTGTTGGATATCCTGAAGGTACAAAAGTGAGAAAATTATTGTTCCCATGGATGCTGGTAAAAAAATATTAATGAAGACGCTAGGTACAAGAGCTGGAAAGGAAATTCGTGGGTTGGGTTTCGGAAGGTATCGAAACCCGGAGTCATCTAAAACTACACAAGGCGGTACATCGTCTCGTATCAATGAGTTAGAGCGAAAATTGGCCGATGAGAAGACTGCTATGGAAGACATGGAACGACGTCTGCATGCATCGGAAAGAATGACATACGCGTTAGCAAAATCTTTTTACAGTCAAGGTTTTACACTTCCGGAAGAAGGGTTCGAAAAAATTGTAGAGGATAAGCACGATGATGACAGTGCATCTACATGATAGATGTTTCATGTTTTTATGATTTAGAATTTATATTTAGAATTTTTCATTTCTATTTACTCGTTTTGTAAATATGTGTTGTTTGGATCTTTAACATGGAATTTATTTTATTGATTGTTTTTCATAATATTGATCTTAATATTCGTTTAATTAATTATTAGATAAAAATATATTTTGTAATGATTAATTTTAATAATATACTATAGATAGACTAAATTATCGCCGACAAATCATTTCTCCAAAATCGAAGTGAAATGTTACATAATAAGAGTTGTGCCGACAAATCTTTTTTCAAACAATGAGTTAGATTCGTCGTTAAAAAATCTTTCTGCCGACGCAGTATTTGTTGGGAAGTCCATTCTTCGTGAACTTATAATTCACATATAGCGACGAAATTTTTTGTCAGAACAATTCTAGTGATGAACATTTTTTGTCGCTCAATTCGTCGGCAAAAGTGAAACTTGCCCGACGAAACAGTTTTTGTCGCCCAATTCGTCGGCAAAAGTGAAAACATGCCCGACGAATTCAATTTTCGTCGCGTGGTTCCCGCCCGACAGTATATACACGACGGAGGCTTAGCGACGAAAGTTTTGTCGCCTAAATGTTTAGGCGACGAAATATCAGCTTTAGCGACGAATATATATATATATATATATATATAGGCAGTAGCTAGTATTTCATGGTGTGCCGTGTGTTAATGTATTGCACTAGTTTCACATTCTTGGATTTCATTTTGAGTGTTAAAATTAAAAAAAGGAAAACGTTTTCTTTGAAAATGTTTTTCTTTTTCTTGAAGTTTTTTTTTTTCCAAAAGGGCCAAACATAAGGAGTAAAATGATTTCCCAATAAGTTTTTTAATTTTAATTTTAATTTTCATTTCCTTTCCTTTTCCCTTTTCCTTCGTTCGTTTATTTGGTTCCAAATGCAGCCTAAAACTAAAATGAGGGTAAATTTAAGGTTACCACTAATTTGCATAATATTTTTTTTTGGAAAAACTTTTCCTGCATATCACGTAAAATTGGGATAGACGAATCCCCCACAAATAAAATTGGAAACAGTTTACGGAGACTCTATTTATATTATTTCTAATAATAGTATTATAAAAATAATTAATTACAGGTCTACTATTTCAAAACTATTTAATAACTAGTCCAATTCCACCTAAATAACCAATAAAAATAAATAAATAGAAAAAAATAGGGAAAGTCTGAAAAATAACAAATAATGGAAAAAATATATTATTTTACATATAGTAAAATATCTGTCTTATTGAAAATAATTTATAATAAACGTTTTATCTTCTAGACTTCTAATTTTATGAATTTATAGGTTAAACGTTTATTAGTTATTACAAGCGACGTATATGAAAGAAAATATGTTTTCGGCTAAGGTTTCATATACACGTTGAGATTTTTACTAAACAAAAATTTATTTGTTAAAAAAAATAATTTGTAAAAAAAAAAGTTGACTTTGTATAAAATTTTAACTGAAAAACACACCAATCGCACGTAAATGAAAGTCAAAAAAACGTTTTCAGTGTAAAACTTTCCCATGAAAATATTTCTCCTTTGTAAAACTTTTACTACTCCCTCCGTACCTAATTAAGTGTCCACTATTTCATATTGGCTTGTCTCAAAATAAGTATCCGCGTTTTCAATATAGTAATTCTAATGCAACAAATTTACTCTCTTACCCTTTATATACTTACATATAACTACATTAACAACAATTTTTAGGAAAAAAGTTACCCGCATTAACTTTAATTATGATATTTTCAAGGGCAATATTGGTAATTTATGTATCAAAATTTAATAAGCTTAAAAAGTAGCAATTTACAAGGGAGACACTTAAAAAGATACGGATGAAATAATCACAGCCAAATGTATAATTTACATATAAATTAAGAAAATAACGTAACTGAACATTACCTCACTAGCTATAGTAAAATATCTATAATGTCTTCTAAAAAATTTAAAACATATTCTAGCTTTTATCAAAGTCACTATTAAACAATATGAAATGATTTAGTAAATGACATTTAAAACAATACATGGTGTCACTGCTTTGCTCCTTGCTTGCAAGTATGAAGAGGTCTCTGTTCCCGTCGTCGAAGATCTCATTCTGATCTCGGATAAAGCTTATTGCCGACAAGATCCACTGGATATGGTATGTTATTTTCCATTAAATTTGAATGGATTGCTAATTTAATCATGTAAAAACCTATTGTTTTTCATTTCGTTTATGCCGCTTCTAACATATTGGTCACTTTTCTTATTGTCACTATTGTTTTTATATAGTTTTAATTAATTTTTGCTTTTTCCGTGTTTTTTTTGTCAGGGTTTGCATATTTGTACATTGATTGGAGGAGGCTTTGAAATTTGGCGATTGGAGTATGTAGCAGACTATTAGGATGACTCTTGCTGGGACTTTAGTTTTATAAGTTTAACAGTCTTTTAGTCGTTGAACTTATTGAGAATTTTTTTCCTTTTTGACTATTTTTATTCGTATTTGTTTATTTGATACTCATGAAGCTTTCAGACTTGTGCAAGATTTCGTTTTGGTAGAGATGTGTTATAATATAAGTTTGCACAAGTTGGATTCATTTACGCTATGTTTAACATTTTATTTGGTCTTATGTTTTTTATTTGCTCTTATGTTATATTATGAATACGGTTTTTTTCCCGTTAAGTCTATATTATGAATACGTTGAAGTTATGCTTCAATTCTTTTGAAAAACAAGATCGGGAAAACATCAATTATGACTCATGTTGACCACTACTTCTGATCATCCCACACTTTTTTAGTGTTCCGAAATGTATTTTCAAGGTACACCGGAAGTACTTAATAGGAACACTTTTTTGATGTTTCTAAATTGAAACACTAAAAATGTGTTCCATTTTAGAATTAGGAACTCTTTCTTAACGTTCCAATAAACTGGCACATCACTTTTAGACACTCTTTGTTTATGTTCCAAATTCTATTAGGAACATTTAATTTCTATTCCAAAAAGGTCATTTTGGTGGTAGTGTATATAATAAGCATTTCGCGCATATGCATAAACCACTGTAACCGTATTTATGTTTCACTTTAAAAAATATTTACGTTTGACTCTAAAAAAGAAAGGTAATGTGGCATTCATGAATATCTACATGATCTTATAAAAAAGGAATGTATTTAGTAATATCATTAAATAAAAGGAATAAAAGGAATGTATTAAGTAATATCATTAAATATTGTAGAAGAATTCATGAAATATCTACGTGATCTTATCACATGCATGTATCACCCATGTACATAAATAATTAATTAACGATCCTGAGAATGATTAATTAATTATTTGTGTACGTTGATACATACATGTGATAATTTTTTGTGTACATGACTTGATACATGCATGTGGTAAAACACAATTTTCTCAGTATATAAATGCATGCACTCACTAAAAGAAGAACACAAATACAAGCCTAACAATGGAAGTTACAAATATGTCTAGCTATAGAACGGTTGTGGTGGTGATGATGATGTTGATGATTATGGTAGGTTTAGTTATGGGTGGTGATATTGGAGTTAAATATGACCCTAGTTGTTGTCCTTTGATTTATGAATGTTGTCTGCGCACTACAAAATAATGTTTGATTTAGTGAGAGTCAAAAACTGTCACAAGCCTGTCGCTAATTTAAAAAGCTGTCACAAATCTATCGCAAATTGACTAAACTGTCACAAAGCCGACACAAAAACCGTCACTAATAAGCTCGTAACAAAAAATACCGTCATTAATCCCGTCGCTATTTGAATATTTTTTTTTAGTGGCAACCTTCAAGTCCTGAACAACGTGATAAAAAACCCTAACGAGTGACGGATCACAACCTCATTTCAATCCGATATCTTGTATATAAATAATATACCGAAGCACATGGAGGTTTAATCAGATAATCTTATGTGTATTATTTGTGTATCGGATGTTGTTCTCTTTATAATTAATATCAAATATTTCCCTTAGTCAAAAAGTTCGATAGATGTGGATCACTAAATGCTCTTCTTAATTTAGTATTCTTATGTTTAAATAGCGAGGCTTGCGTTATCCACCAATCTTATGTTTACATAATTAACTTTCATATGCAAATAATTAAAGTATTACTATTTGTTTTTTATCTATCAAATCTTGGCTAATGTTTGTTTTTTTTTTGCTTGAAACAAAAAAGCCGTTACAAAGTTTGTTGGTGTCACAAAGACGTCATGAGTCGACCAAACAAAACGGTCAACTTTTTTATACCCTTTCGAATTAATTAACCTTTGTTCATTTTAATGTAAGTGTCATTGCACATAACCAAATACTAATTCGAAATACGAAATTAAGGGTATAAAAAGTCAGCCTAATTTAATTTATCTTTAATTTTTAACATTCAAAATTTCATAAAACCAAATTTTAAACAAAAGGGTATAAAATCTCAGCCAATTTTGCTTTTCCTAATTTCTCACAAATAAAAAAGAAAAATTGAGAAAAGAAGCAAGCTGATCACATTCAGAAATGTACAAAACAACCAAATTAGCAAAACTTATGTTTCTTTTATTACAAAAAATATAATTGAACTGACATTGAAGAAATTGAGGACGGAAGCGAGCTGCCACGTGGGCATCCCAGAGGGAGTAGGAGATTTGGATATGAATTAATTAGATACCCAAATTTTCCTTTTTTTTATTTTTGTTTGGATTGTTATCTATGAAAAAATCCTTTGATTTTCATATTTAAAGTAGCGTCACATATGTATGAAAAAATCCTTTTGATTTTCATCCTTTGAACAAATGAAGTTGTGGGACGTTTTTATCATGTTTTAAAAACAAAATAAAGTAAAAAATATCGCGTATTTATTTTCTCTTTCCTAGATGCCACATGTCAAAAATAACCCTAAAATGGGAAATAGTTTGGAAACAACATTTCTAGCTTTTAAAACATATTCTAGCTTTATGTACGTCTTTATGTTTCACTTTAAAAATATTTACGTTTGACTCTAAAAAAGGAAGGTAATATGGCATTCATGGCAATGGTGTAACGTTTAAGGAAATCACATCAAATGAAAGGAAAATATTTAGTAATATCATTAAATATTGTAAAATATAAAATATTTCATGAATATGTACATGATATTATTATCATGCATCAGCCACACAAGTAATTAATTACCGATTCTAGGCAACACATTTTTCTCGGTATAAATACATGCAACCACTAACTAAACACAAACACAAGCCTAACAATGGAAGGTACAATCATGTCTAGCTATAAAATGATTGTGGTGGTGATGATGATGTTGACGACTATGGTAGGCTTAGTTATGGCTCATTAAAGTTGGAATGGACCCTGGTTGCTGTCCTTTTATCCATGATTGTTGTGTGCGCAACCTTGAAGCCCTGAACAGCATGAAGACGCCCTAACGAGTGACGTATCACAATCTCATTTCAATTCGATATCTTGTATATAAATAATATACATATGCACATGTTGGTTTTAATCAGATTTTGTTATGTGTATTGTGTTTGTGTATCGGATGTTATTCTCTTTATTATAAGGAATATCAAATATTTTTGTTTCTAGTAAAAAGAGTTTAATAGATGCACATCACTAAAATCTCTTGTTAATTTAGTAATCTTAATTATGTTTAAGTAACGAGACTCATGTTAATCAACTAATCTTAAGTTTACATCATATCATATTATATTAGCTACGTAATTAGGAAGAGATAAGTAGAGAGAGAACAGTATTGTATTGATCAATATAAATGAATATGTATAAATATAAGACCCCCTAACCCTTCCTATATATTGATGGTAGGGTTATAAGAACTAAAAAAGTCTCAACATAAAACCAACTAAAAACACATTAATTAGGATCCAAGACATGCATTAGAATATTATAGAGTTTTTTAAAATCTTCTACAACAATACTATTAATATAAGCAAGTCAAGATTGTTTGATCCTGCCAAATTTTGACATTTGTTTACAAAAATATTTCCATACTCTTATTAAAAAAATATATAAAAAATTAAAAATTAATAACCGTCTTTATCCTTTTTTAACAACAAAAAATTCTTTTAAATCTTATTATCTTATATTATATCTTTTTTTTATTCTCGACATATTTGTATCATAACTATACAAATTTATTATATTTTTACCATATTACGCGTCGCACACGCAACGTGTGATGCACGATTACTAGTATATATAAATAATACAATCCAAGAAAAAATGAGCCTGACAAATTTTGCCCCTTTTTAAAAAAAATGCTCATACTCTTTTTTACTTATTACTCATTTAAATTTATTCAATTTAAAATATAAAAAACACACAAAAATCATGATATTTTCAAAACAATTATAATACTATACCAAACCAAATCGTTTTACATGTATTTTATATAATAAAAAAATTATATTACTCATGATTTTTAATTTAATATATTCATTTAATTAATATACTTTTTAAAATTTTATTTATCCGGATCATATATAATATATATGATGCGTCCCACACGCAATGCGTTGGTAACAATTAGTAGTAAGTCTCATATGCAATGAAAGTATTACTATTTGTTTGTCATCTATCAAATCTTGGCAATGTTTGTTAATTTTTTTTTTTTGAAATAAGTTGTTCATTTAAAAATAACTATTTTCATTAAAAAATAATCTGTATTTTTTTCAAATAAAGTCGTTTATTTGTAAAATACGCCAATTTTTTGAATTAAATATGTTTTTAAAGAATAATTAAGTTTTAAATAAGTTGTTTTTTTGAAAAATATGTAGCTTTATTGAAACTAAGTTGCTTTTTAAAAAATAATTCATTTTATGTGAGATATTAAACTTTTAAAAAAATTAAGTCATTTTTTTTCCATGAACAAGTCATTAAAAAAAATAGTTTGTCTGTTTTTTATATTTATTTTAATCTTTATAATTTTTCTATTTTTATCTCTAATCTTAGTTCGTTTGGATTATAGAGGGGGCATTATAAACTAAAATTGATTTGGTGATGGTCAAAAACCGTTACAAAGCTCTTACAAAGTTAAAAAGCTGTCATAAATCTGTCATAAGTTGACCAAACAAAACAGTCACAACACCATGGTTAAGTAATTAAGTAGCTCGTCAATAAAATATTCTGTTGAGCATGGTGTCTTTGAACCGAAGTGGTGCCTATATTGAATATTCTGTTGAGCCAAGAAGCGTTCTTATTGAGTATGAACGTCTGATGGTTTTCAACTGTACAATGATTGTTTATTCGAAAGAGTGAAGTTGCATAGATTTTGTTTAGAAATTGAAATTAACACAGTTGTTATGAATTTGATACCTAGTAAGTAGTCTGGTACAACAAAATATGTTACTTATAACCGTTTTTACAACATTGTACTACGTTTGAATTTCATATTGTAATTCTGAGATAAGAAATGAGGGTCAGGGTCGTTGATAAAAAAAAATACTTGTAGAAATAACAATTAGTTGAATCTATGTGTATTAAAACTGTACTTGTAATTTAAGACCTGTCGAATATCAGACAAAACTTTTACTAAAATAACTTTTTATACCTAATCCCAAACGTACACTATACAGTTGAATCTCTCTATACTAATACTCTATATAAAAACAAACTTCGTATAGGAATAAAAATGTTCGGTCATAACTCGGCCAGTTCAAAATAAAAATAACCTTCATATTGTAATATTACATGTTTTTTTATGGTCCCGTCTTAACAAATTTGTCTCCATATAAGAATAAATTACATAAATGTGTAAAATTATATATATGTCGTTACATTAAACTTAAAACAATTTAAAATATTTACCTATGCTATAAGTTAAAGGGTTTTCTTCTTTCATTTTGCACAACTCGACTCGAATTTTTCTAGTAATTTGAGTACGTTCAACTTTGGGTGTCATTGTATAAACTTGTTTTAGCTAGAAAAAATGAATGAAAATCTATGCTCTATTATACCTATTATTTATACATGTAAAAAAAACTTTTAGATGAATTTCCACATTTCTAAATACATGTACTTAGTTTTTCAAATACATATGTACTTAGTTAAAAAAATTTAAATTCATGAATATGTTAGTTTCGTGACTTTTCAACTCTTTTGGATTTATGTGTTTAACTTGTTACATAGATACATGTATTTGTCGCTTAAATATTTATGCTAATCAGTTAAATCAGATACACATATACCTTTTATTATGCGGAACATTTATTTAAGTATTTTTTTATTTTTTTATATATAAACCTCTATTTAAAATTAAGCTTCTTATAAGAATATTTTCTCCCGTTACCGAGGTTATTCCTATAAAAAGGTTCTACTGTATCAAAGAAATTAAAATGCAGAATTCCATCTACTTAAAACCGGCCTGAATATAGCCAAAACCATGTCCAATGAGTTCTTTACAGTTTCACAATAAAGGAATCAAACATAAAAAAATAAAAAAAAATGTAAAGAATCGTTTGTCGACCTGTTAGGAACACTCACTGTCACTACGGTCTAGACTGGCTGAAATTCTCTATAAAAAAAAACTCGTAGTTTTTAACATAAATTCATTCTAACGCCCAATGATCAATAAACAATTGCAATAAACTCACTTGTGCGAGATTTATAAAACAAAATCCACAAACTACTCCAAAATAATAAAAATTTAGCAATTCCAAAAACCAATATCGACCGAGTAAGTTGTAAACCATAACTTAAAGACTACTCAATAAAAAAAACAGTAACTTCTAGCAAACACCACTCGCTCAGAAGCAAGAAAACGTACCAAAACCTTGATGCAGAACGGAAACGTACTAAAGAAATATAAAATATGTTCGTTAATCACGAACGGGATTTGCTCGAGTTATCGCTCGAACGGACGACAAACAAAAGAGTTGCAACCAAGCAAAGACTCTTTAAGATTTTAATAATATCAGAAGTGAATAATAATGAAGGTCTAATGCCTTATTTATAGAGTTCTAGCCAGTGCATCCCCAAATAGGAATAAGACTTAAATATAAAATCCTAAATAAAAAAGGAAACAAACTCCCAAAAGTAAATTCTAAGATAGAAATGACACAAACTCTCAAATAAACGTACTCCTAAACTGAAAATGAAACTAATATGGAAACGTAATTTGACCCCCTAAAATAGTGCTATTATTCCATCAACTGCTTATTGAACTTTGCCTCAAGCTCAAGCTCATCCGTATCATTCCCTTCTACTTTAAAACGACTCGACCCCGAGTCGTAATCAAAATAAATCGGTTTTCCATCATCAGCCACATACTCGTATAAGTCAGCCACATTAAACGTCTTTGAAATCTTCATATGAGGAGGAAGGTTGATGACATAAGCGTTATCATTTATCTTTCGTAAGATCTGAAAAGGACCATACTTTCTCGGGTCCAACTACTTCTTTCCACCATCCCGCTCTCTTCGCAAAAATATCATGACCACATCCCCTACTTCGACAACATCGACGTGTTGTTTAGCCATATGCTCCGCGGCAACACTCTTCTTTTCAATCATCGGTATTTTTGCCAAATCTACCGTCAATGCAGGAACCTTTCGATACACAATAGAAAAAGGAGACACACATGTGGAGTTATTTGGTGAACTATTGTAAGCGAACTCGGCATTTGCTAAGGCCTGGTCTCACTGCTTCTGTTTTTTGACACAAATACACCGTAAAAGATTACCGAGCAACCTATTCACCACCTCTGTTTGTCCATCGGTCTGAGGATGAGCCGTTGTGCTGAATCGAAGCTCCGTATGAAATTTTTTCCACAAATTACCCCAAAAATGTGCCAGAAACTTTGTATCCCGGTCAGAAGTAATTGATCGTGGAACGCCATGCAGTCAAACAATCTCTGAAAAAAATAGTTTAGCCACATGTGAAGCGTCGCTAGTGCTCCGACAAGGAATAAAATGTGACATCTTGGAAAATCTGTCAACTACCACAAATATCGAGTCTAAGCCTCGTTGAGCCCGTGGTAGACCCAACACAAAGTCCATAGATAAGTCCTCCCAAAACTACTCTGGAATAGGTAAAGGCATATATAAACATGTATTCTGCCCATGTCCTTTCTGTGTCTGACAAATAACACATTTTCGCACAAATCTGCTTGTATCTTGTTTTAGTTGTGGTCAATAATATCGTTCTTCCAGGAGACTAATAGTTTTGCCTCGCCCTAAATGGCCTCCTAGCCCGCCAGCATGTAATTCCCGCATTAATTTTTCTCGTAAGGATGTTCGCGGGATGCATAATCGTGTACCTTTAAACAAGTACCCGTCCTGAATAAGATATTCCCCTAGTGATTGTCCAGTTAAGTGCTTCTCCCATGTGTCCCTGAAATCCTCATCTTCTTCATACAATTCTTTTAAGAATTCGAATCCAACCACCTCGGTACTTACAGTAACCAGTAATGTCACACGTCTACTTAGTGCATACGCAACTTGATTAGAAACCCCATAATGATGTTTGATAACATAATTAAACTGCCCAAAATATCCAGCCCAATGCACATGCATCTTATTTTTCAAATCTCATTGACTTTTGAAATAAATTAGGGACTGATGGTCAGAATATAACACAAACTCTCTTGGTAGCAAATAATGTTTCCACATCTTTAATGCCTGAAAGACTGCATAAAGTTCTTGTTCATAAGTAGACCACTTCTGCTTAACTTCGTTGAACTTTTCACTAAAATACGCCACTGGTCACCTTTCCTGTGACAAAACCCCGCCAATACCAGTACCACAAGCATCACATTCAACCTCAAAAACCCTCTCAAAATTAGATAGAACTAATATTGGGGCGCAAGTCAACTTTTGCTTAATTTCCTTAAAGCTATTAGCCGCCGTTTCAGTCCATTCAAAACTCTTTCCCTTTTTTATGCAATCTGTTATAGGCGATGTAATACTACTAAAGTTTCGAATAAATCTGCTATAAAAGTTTGCTAGACCTTGAAAGCTACGTACTTTAGTAATAGAGCGAGGAGTAGGCCATTCCTTAATAGCCTTTATTTTCTGCTCATCGACATGAATCCCTTCAACACTAACCACATAACCCAAGAATAATACTCTATCCGTCAAAAATGTGCATTTTTTAAGATTCACAAATAATTCGTTCTTTAATAGAACTGCCAATACTTCGAGCAAGTGACTTTCATGCTCCTCTCTATTACGACTATAAATTAGAATATCATCAAAATACACAACGACAAACCACCTCAGAAAAGGTTTCAATACATGATTCATTAAGCGCATGAATATGCTAGGTGCATTAGACAAACCAAAAGGCAGCACTAACCATTCCTATAACCTTTCTTTCGTTTTGAAAGTCATTTTCCACTTGTCGCCAGGTTTAATACCAATCTGATGATATCTACTCTTTAAGTCAATTTTTGAGAATATTACTGACCCTGAGAGTTGGTCAAGCATATCATCTAATCTTGGAATAGGAAATCGATATTGAACTGTTATCTTGTTGATAGCCCGACTATCCATGCACATCCTTCATGATCCATCCTTCTTAGGAACAAGCAACGCGGGAACTGCGCATGGACTCATACTCTCCTGAATATGCCCTAAGTTAAGCAACTCCTCAATATTCTCATGTAAAATCTATCCCTCCTTTGGATTCATTCGATAGTGTGGCAAATTCGGTAATCGGGCTCCTGGAAGGAAATCAATCTGGTGTTGGATGTCACGCATGGGGGGTAGCCCATTAGGATCATCCACGACCCTTTGGAATTCTTCTAACATTCGTCGTACCTCTTTCGAAATTTCAGATTCGTCATACTCAGGTTTATTCACCAAAGCGAGCAAACCGCCTGAATTCTCTACTCCTCCAGTCAGTTCCTCAATTGATTGTGTGATAGCAAGGAAAGCCTTTCCTTCCACTTTAGTGGGCTTTTTCCCCATTCTAGATGGAACAATCATAATACGTTTTCCTTCCCACTGAAATACATAAGTGTTCTCGCGGCCGCGATGAGTCGCATCCACATCATACTTCCATGGCCTCCCCAACAATATATGACAAGCATCCATTTCAACGAAATCACATACGACATTTGTCGTATAGTATTTCCCAAGTGATATGGAAACTTTGCAAACCTTAGTTACTCGTATCATCGGCCCCTTTTGAATCCATCCAATCTGATATGGATTGGGATGTGGCTCGGTTGATAGCTTCAGATGTTCGACAAGCTTTTGGGCTATAAGATTCTCACAAATGCAACTATCAATGATCAGATTGCAAACAGACTGATTAATTCGACATTGTGTCTGAAATATGCGTCGACGTTGACTCAATTCTTCGGTTTTGCGAGAACATAAAGTTCGTTGCACCAAGTAAACAGGGGTTTCCATATCTCCACCACATACATCATCACAGTCTATTTCATCTTCCATGTACTCTTCTTTCATATCCACCTCGTCCGTGTGAAGAACAGGTTGTCTCGCACGACACTGGTGGGATTGGTGTCCAGGATGTCCACACTTCCAACATGTTCTGCCTCTAGGCCTTACATACGGGTTGTTTGTTGGCGGTTTAGTAGTCGCAATAGGCTTAAGATTCTTAGCAGCACTTACTTCCTTGCTTTCGGCTACAACCTTTGGCACATCCGTTGCCCTACGAGTATCTTCCCCATACTTTCAAAATGTCGGTCGTTGAGACAAGCGTGCCTCTGCCCTCGATGCCATATCTCTTGCATCTTCCAGAGGATAAATTGCTTGGACACCCATCTTATCTTGGACGTCATATTTTAAACCAAGAGTGTACCTAGCAATTTGATGGTTCTCAGACTCTGCAACATTACACCGTGACTGTAGTCGCATAAATTCTTCGGTATAATCAGCAATAGTATGGGTCCCTTGTTTGCAATTCATCAACCGTCGATATAGAGTTTGCGAATAATCTCGTGGTAGAAAACGCTTTTGCAGCATCTATTTCATCATCGCCCATCCTCTAACTTGCGGTAATTGTTGTTTACCATACTCTTCCCTGACATTCTGCCACCATGCTCCAGCACCTCCACGCAATTTATAAGCCACAATTGATACTTTTCGTTCATCTTCAACTTCCATGATTTCAAAGAACCTTTCTACTTCATTAATCCAGTCAAGAACTGGCTCAACATCTAGCCCGCCGTTAAAAACAGGAATTTCAGCCTTTACCCTATAACTATCGTAATTTCGTTGGTTATTATTATTGGGTACAAGCACTCTATTACCATCTGGTGGTGTTTGAGGTTGACAGCCCCCATGTTGCAAATTGACCAACATCTGCCTAATCTCTTCCAAACTTGTCTCGAGAGAACCCATACAGGCCTCCATACGAGCCTCCAATTCTTGAATCTGATCGTCAGCCATTGGCTCTGATACCACCTGATGTAGAACGGAAACGTACTAAAGAAATATAAAATATGTTCGTTAATCACGAATAGGATTTGCTCGAGTTATCGCCCGAACAGACGACAAACAAGAGAGTTGCCAACAAGCAAAGACTCTTTAAGCTTTTATTAATATCAGAAGTGAATAACAATGAAGGTATAATGCCTTATTTATAGAGTTCTAGCCGGTCCATCCCCAAATAGGAATAAGACTTAAATATAAAATAGTAAATCAAAAAGGAAACAAACTCCCAAAAGTAAATTACAAGATAGAAAGGAAACAAACTCTCAAATAAACATACTCCTAAACTGAAAAGGAAACTAATATGGAAACGTAATTTGACCCCATAAAATAGTGCTATTATTCCATCAACTGCTTATCGAACTTTGCCTCAAGCTCAAGCTCATCCATATCAGATATCCTAAAAAAGTCAAGACCAAACAATGTGAGAATTGAGATACCAATATACCATTATGATTGGCAGCAACGCATGGTAAACAAGTAATTAATTAATTATGGATTCAACCTTTAGATACAATTTGTCTAAAAAATGATATCATTAACAAGAGAAAATATAAGTGATGGAACAAAAACAAATATATGATGAAAACCAAAGTAATACCTATAAAAGAACAGCCTCAAACACTGACAGTGATTGCATTGAATGAGGAACCATCGTAATCCTGCCCGTAAACAAGACAACACATGAGGATGCCAATTACTGGTGTAGTTTAAACAAAAGACAAGAACACTATGATCAACTTGTATTCACTCATTATTAGAACTTTGAGTTGAGGCGTGGATGGGATTTTCTGCATCACTCGGTTTTTTCGCCGGACAACTGGTACTGATGTGGCCTAGTTGTTTGCAGAAACTACATTTTTGAGGTGGTCTAGGAATTCGATGAGGCAATGATGTAGTGCAAGAATCCTCTACTGTATCTTTATATTGGGCTGTGTTTTATTCTTAAGAACTTTCGAACCAGCCTTTCTTTTGCTATTATTTTATAGGAGGATCTTGTAACATCCCGGATTTTTTTATAAATGGTTTTATTTGCGATTAAATTTATCCAAAAACGTTTTATACAATTTTTAGCCAAAAACCAAAACTCTTCTGAAAAACTTTATTTTTAAAACCTGTTACTAATTTTATAAATAAAAAGGACCCAATAGCTTTGTTTATAAAGATTTATTATTTTGGAGCAGTAAAATAATAGTTTTGTTTATGAGTTAACTTTCAGAACTTTGGGGATCAAATAGTTTGCTTCCCCAAACTCTCTCAAAACAGTTTCACGTAAAACAATTTTCATCTCACTTTTCAAAACAGAAAACCTAAAAGAGAGAAAAGAGAGGTTCCAAATCTTAGAAAGAAGAAGAAGAAACCACCATTAGTGAGTTTTTACCGGAAGCATCTACTCTACGAACTAAGGTAACGGGGGTTATCCATTGCGACTGGACGGGGTGTATGTTAGGGTTAGATCTTGCGTTTTTAAATTTGGGAGTTTTTCTTTTATCTCAATTATATTCTATTAAATTGTTAATTGGGTTTTATGTGTTTCTCTTTTGGTTCACTTAATTGAATTTGAGAATTGGGAATTTAGACATATGAATTCCGAATTAATAAGAATATAGATGGGTTTGTGTGTTTTTATGAGTTGTTATGTGTTATTATAGTTGTTGATGAAATTGGGTAAATTTATGTTGAATAAAAATGAGTTGTAGTTTATGCATACAATGTGTTTGTTAAAATGCATGAATGAGATTTTATGTTGTTGAACTTGTTTGGCTAGTTGTGATTCTAGTACCTATGTTTATGTGTTTTGTTGAATTGCGATAATATGACATTTGGGAATGCTAGTATTTTGAGAATGTGATTTTATTGGGAATTGTGATAATTGAATAGTATAATATTATTGGCCGAGGCCTTGAGTTTTATTTATTGGCAATGGTCTATGTCTCTCCCTATACCGGGGGCATAAGACGAGCCGAGTGGTATAGGGAATGACTCGTCTTATAGACTGGGGCAAGTGGCGTGAGAGGTCCAAGTGCGCACTTTAAATATTTATATGTTGGCAAGGGTCTATGTCTCTCCCTATACTGGGGGCATAAGACGATCTGAGGGGTATAGGGAATGACTCGTCTTACGGACTGGGGCAAGTGGCGTGAGAGGTCCAAATACGCACTTTAAATATTTATATGTTAGCAATGGTCTATGTCTCTCCCTATATCGGGGGCATAAGAAGAGCCGAGGGTTATAGGGAATGACCTACCTTACGGACTGTGGTAGGTGGCGTGAGAGGTCCATGTGTGTTATAGATGTGTGTTGGAGTTATTTAATTTATTTTGTTGTATGATGCTATTACATTTCTTTTGATACGTTGTTATTATAGTTGTTGTTTGTAAGTTCTTGCATTTATTTGATGGAGTGACGGTATCATGTGTGGTGCCGCCCCGTCTATGTATCTGCGTGGGACTCACCGTTATAGTTTTGTCTTTCAGGTACAACTTAGGTTGAGACATTTGGATAGAAGCATTAGCAATATATCGCATGGGCTCGGGGCTTCTTTCAGTCGCTTTCTTTTTACTTAGGCCATTTTTGAGGTTGTAGCCTACGGGCAAATTACATTCGTTTGCTATCTTTTTTTATAAATCTGTTAAAACCATCTTGTCTTGTAGCCGCGTTTGGCAAACATTTCTATTTCATTCGTTTAATTGTTCATTTAGCTCGCAAGTTTTTTTCCTTTAAAAGTTAAATTTTGTACCAACATGTTATTTTTCCTTTTGTTCAAAAAGTCACGCATTGATGTCCGTTTTTCGGATTTTGGGGCGTGACAGATCTCGCACACCCTTAGCCTTTCTTTTGACTTTGTTTCCCCTGTCTATGGCGAAATTCACTTCAACCACCACCAATCAGGTTTTTTTGTTTTTATTTTCATTTTTGTTACATGCATATAAAATGCAGAATCCTCACAACTTGCCAACAATCTATCAATTCAAAATTGATTAATCTGCATAGAGATGTACATGAGAATAACAAATTAGGCAACTGCAGCAAGCTTCAGAATGCAGTATCCTAGAAAAAGCCGAAAAATAAGCAAACCCTTCTGTATCATGAACTCAACTTAAACTTCCCAATAATCTAGTAAAACAAACTAGCTATACATACACGTATACATACATTCAACACCCTAGGCGCTAGCAGCATATCCAAACTGCAGAACACTCGTAACAGTATAAGACCCTCGATATAACATGCTATTCCGCATCTCCAAATTCAGCACACTTGAAGTTAAAGTGTTAAACCAACTAACAAAAAGAACTACACATGTTGAAACTCATAAGGTTCTTTTACAAATCCTAGTATATAATATGGTCCTGTATTCTTATGCATCTCCAATTCAACTTAAACTTACAATAAATCCAACAAGAAAGAGATGTAGAATACATAACATGAAATGATGCGATCACAACATTCATGAAATTTTGAATTGTGTAGCCTTCTTAGATATAACATGGTCTTGTGCATTTCCAACTCAATTTGAACTTGCAATTAACCCAACAAACTAAAGCAATCACATAATTAGACATAACACACACACAATGACTGAGTCACTAGCTAAACCCAAGGTATAACATGGTCATCTGCATCTTAAATGTCACATAAACTTGCATTAAACCAAACAAACAAATACACGTATAGACATGCTTACATACTGTGAATTGGCCACTATAAGTAGATTCAAAAACATTAAAATTGTTTTTTCTAGACGTAACATGCTTTTCTTCATCTCTAGCTAAACATAAAACTGAAGCTAACAAAAACAATTACACTGACATACATATGTTATACTATAAACATCCATTATGATAGATATAATCAAAATATACAACCTTAAGGAAATTGGGCTTTTCAGAAATATGGATTGATAGAGTATGGAGACTTATCTCAGACAACAAAGTTACGGTTATGATGAATGGAGCAGCTTCTGGTTACTTTTCGCCCACTAATGGACTAAGACAAGGTGACCCCCTTTCATCTAGTCTTTTTATATTGTGCTCAGAAGTCCTATCCAGAAATTTAAATCAATTAGGTGATAATAAAAAAGTGGTGTTCTTTTAAAGCACATTTGGGTAGTCCAATAATTACACATTTAACCTTTGCAGATGACATCATTATTTTTTCATCGGCTAATAAAAATTCTGTTAAATGTGTTAAAAAGGTCCTGGACATGTATAATGGTGATTCAGGATAAGAAATAAGCCTTGATAAGAGCTTTGTTATATTTCAAAAGGGGTTACACAAAGCAATAAAGATGATACGAGTAATTTTTTGAATATAAAGTGTAAAAAACCTCCTTTCACTTATTTGGGGTGCAATATTTATTCTGGGAGAAGAAAGTGCATTATGTATCACGAGCTTATTCTAAAAGTTAGAAAAACGTTAGCTGGTTAGAAAGAACAGTTCTTAAATATGGGAGGAAAGCTTACTCTAATCAAGCATGTACTCAACTCCGTCCCTATTTATACGCTCGCAACCATGAACCCTCCTTTGCAAGTTATTAGAAATATTGAGAAGATTTAGGCTATTTTTTTGTGGGGAGAAAAAGATAGTAAAAATAAGCACCATTGAGTTAGTTGGAAAAAGATCTGTCGCACAGCAGAAGAAAATGGTTTGGGTGTAAGAAGTTTGAGAGACGTAGCAGATGCTTTTACTTTAAAATTATGGTGGAAATTTAGAACTACAACTTCATTGTGGGCTAAATTTATTAAGGCAAAATGCTGTAAAAGTGTTCACCCCATTGCTACTAAGATCAAAAAAGGTAATAGTACTTGGGCTAGAATGCAAGAGGTATGAGATATTGCTGAAGAGAATATGCACTGGTTAATAAATAAAGAGTCTATTTCAGTAAATTTTGATAATTGGCTTGGTTCTGTTCTATCAAAGAAGACAGATTAGATAAAGACTTATGTTTGGATGATTTAATGACTAATGGTAAATGGGATAATATGAAGCTGATAGTAAATATTCCCACCCATCTACATTATTTATTTGAAAAAGAACTAGATGTGAATGTACATGGAAAAGATGAGATAATTTGAAAGGTAGAAGACCTAGGCAAGTTCACTTTTAAGTCGGCTTGGAATATTATAAGAGAAAAAAAAAAAGAAACAAGTTGGTTTAATAAGTTTAAATGGGAAAGAATTTTACCATTGAAGATCACATATTTTGTTTGGAAACTCTTCAAACATGCCCTACCATTGGACTCTGTAATAAGAAAATTTAGAATTCAATTAGCATCAAGGTGTCATTGTTTTCGTTCACATCCAGAAGAAAGAGAACACCTTTTTAGTAAAGGTAAAATAGCAATGGAAGTTTGGTCTTTTTTTGATAAGATGGTGGGTATTATTAATAATAATATATCTCGTACTGGTAGATTTTTATCTTGGTGGTCCATTGCATATAAAAAAAATAGTGGATGTACAACCATAATAATTAAACTGCTTCCTTCCTTAATAGTGTGGATGATTTGGAAATCTAGATGTAGAAGTAGGTTCGATAATAAGGAAATGAAGTCGAGGGATATTTGTCATGAGGTTGTTGATCTTTTATATATAATCACGAAAGGTGATAAAATATTTCCTAATTTATGGAATATTTATCATATTTCAAATCAAGAAGCTACTCAAAAACCTAAAAAATTGACTATGGTGAAATGGTTAAATCCTCCCCGTCGATATGTTAAAATTAACACTGATGGGTGTTATAAACCTACTATTAACTCAAGTGGAGTTGGGGGAATTATAAGAGATTCAAAGGGGGGTTTCATATCAGGATTTCAAGCTTCTATAATCAGCAATTCGGCTATTGAATCAGAGGCTAAAGCTACTCTTTTATGTCTACAACATTATAATTTGGATAAAATTATATTAGAGACTGACTCAATCTATTTAGCTAATATACTTAGCAGAGAAGCGGATGTTACTTGGCATATAAGATCTACTATAGATGAAATTAATTTCAAGCTGAAAAATAAAGATTACCGAGTGAACCATGTGATGAGAGAATCAAATCAAGCTGCTGATCTTCTCGCCAATTCCGGTAGTGAAGAAGGGTTTAAAGAGTACGACTGTAAAGGTGATTTGTCGGATCGTTTGAGAAACATTATAAATCTGGAAGCAAAAGGGCTTCCTAATTTTTGTTTTCATTGAAGAAGAAATGATAAGAAGAGAGAGAATGTGGCAAAGCGGTCTGAGTTTGGTCAATTGAGAGGTGACTCCACTAAAGAAAAGTAATTTCGCCAAGAAGCCACTTAAGTTTCTAGTGAAATTTCTTTTTTAGCTTCTATCTAAAGTTTTATTTCTTTCAAGTTGCTGCAGTTTGCGATTGTAACTTTAACAACACTTTATTTATGTTTCCAATAATTAATAAAAATGTGGGTTTTTCCCATCATTTATATATAAAAAAAAAAACAACCTTAAGGCTTACAGTTTCTATAAATTTTATTTTTCATAATCTTTTAATACAACATTCGGCAAACACGTCAAAAGACTTGTGGAACAACTCTGTAATAAAGCTGAAAATGGATATAGTTTACTGAATTTACACCCATGGTACCTGTCGTTTATTTCATATGTGCATAACATTGTGCATAACATCATCCGTGTTTGCATTTAGTTTAACAAAGTATTTATGGATCAATTGATTCACAACATGACCAATAATTTCCAGGAGTATTACATCCGTTCAACATGACCAATATGCAGTCGAGTCGACAAACAGTCCAAGAAATGCCACCCAATCTTATGGCTACCCCCACAATATTTCGACCAAGTCGACATTAATCTCGGTCACACAAAGTACTCCATCAGGGTTGGCTTTTAAGTGGAAAAAAGCAGCTAGGGATGCACCTGCAGAAGAAGCTCTTAAAGCTCTTGGTAAACGCAAAGTAAATTCTATACCGCAACCCAGTTTTGTGAATCCATCGGCTATGCCTTTTTTTTTTATATAAGTAAAGAATTCAAATCAGTGGGAAAGGAGAGTTAAAGGATAAGATAAAACCTCACCAAATATCTGTTTTTTTTCTTTTTCATATTTATGTTCATAGTTTTGTTCCTTTTTCTTGAAATAACTTAAAATCATGACTACCAAAGGATTACTAGATAGAAGACTCAAAAATCTTAAGAGTTGTATACTATCAGTGGTTACATATTTTGGAGAATTAGAAAAGGGATTTGGTGGTACACTCCGTATTAATTTGACGGTGTGTCGGAGCCTAAAAACTATCCCGAAAAAGAAACAATTTTATTTTATTTTGCAGCGGTATGCATGTTGTCAAAACCCATGACGAAATTGACTATTTATAATAGTTAATGAGATGGTATAGCTACTGTCCAACACAGAATAGAATTCCTTTTTAGAAGTACATCGGAAAAAAAATACATTTAGTGTATTGTATTACCTGTCGTTAACTATTTAGATATCAGACTACAAAAATTAACAATTGACTTACTGAACTATCATAATGTTCACAATTCAGGTAACGCCGTTAAATTAGTTGGATGTAAGTTAGTTTCACTTATCATTTTGGTCATATTCTTTGTAACTTTTATAAATATATAATTTTCTGAAATTTCTTATTTTAGTATAAAATCAAAAATATATAATTATATCATATATATATATATATATATATATATATATATATATATATATATATATGTATATGTATATAATAACACACACACACATATATATATATATGTTATATTAATGTATGTATAAAAATATATATAATATAATGCATGTACACATTATTGCAAATAATGTAAATTCTAGAAAATGTTTTGTCTATAAAAAAGAAATTATAAATATTTAACAAATATATTCTATTTCTAAAAAATGAATACTTTTTTGAAAAAAAAAAATAACAATTTGCTTATCGATTTTTCATGGAAGAATTTAAATAGTGATATGGACTCAAATAATTTATGCTTGAATATCATAAATTTAAAACTTACTTAATTTTTGTGTTTAGAGAAAGTGTAAAAAAAATTATAATTTTTTTTTTATTTTATAAAAAAAAATCAAAGAAAATCTAGTCAAATAATATGTTTTTTAAACAGAGATATTTATTATTTATGTATATGTATGTGTTTTAATAGAAACGTTGTAAATTATAATATTTCGAAAAGACATGATTAAATTTATACAAATTACAAAGAATATGAGCAAAAAAAAAAAGTGAAACTAACTTTCATTTAACTAAATTAACGGCAGTACCTGAATTGTGAATATTATGATAATTCAGTACGTCAATTGTTAACTTTTATAATCTTCTATCTAAATCGTTAAAAGCAGATAATACAGTACATTAAATGTATTTTTTCATCTAAATTACAAAACGCATGCTAAAGTTTAGATCATTTGATTGCTTTTATTTCATCCGCAAGATCGAACTCTAAATGATGTGAGTCCATTATAGACTCTAAAGAATTTGAATCCGTTCAAAACATACGGTACTTATCTGCATATACAATAATAGATACATCACCATTTAAAAGCTTATATTCTCAATTATTAAACGTTTTTTATATGTCAAAAATATAATTTTCAAGTTAGCAAATGGGACTTGTGGACTTATAATATCAAGCTCCAATAAATAAACAATTAAAAAAACTATTTAATTAAGGGGGAATTAAGAGTTGATCCATCAATTAAAACAAACTATTTAAGGATTGCTCACCATATAAAATTTAATTAAATATTGATCCATTATTTGTAAAACTAATGAAGGATTGGTCACCCACCTAATTACCTAATAAAAATAAAATGGAAAAAATAGGAAAACCTCAAAAAATAAAAATATAATCAGAAAAATCAGAATTTTTTTTAAAAAAAACGAAAATACAAAAAAAAACTGAAACAACCTTTAAAAAAAAGTCGGGAACCCGAAAAAATGCTAAAAACCAAGAAAATTCCAAAAAAACAAAAATCGCAAAAAAAATAAAAAAAGGTTCAAAAAAATCAGAAACCCGAAAAAACCCAAAATTGATAAAAAGTTAAAAAAAACCTAAAAAAAAAAAACAAAGTCACAAACCAATGAAAAAACGTTCAAAAAAGTCGGAAACCCAAAAAAAACCCGAAAAATGGTAAAACAAAATAAAAAAAAACCAAGAAAAATCCAAAATCATCAAAAAATGAAAAAACATTCAAAAAAGGCGGGAAACCGAAAAAAAATCAAAAAATGGTAAAAAAAAAAAATTAAAAAAAAGGAAGAAAAATCCAAAATCAGAAAAAAAAAAAAAAAAAAAAAAAAAAAAAAAAAATTGAAAAAACGTTAAAAAAACTGAAAACCCGAAAAATGGTATAAAAAAAGGAAGAAAAATCCAAAATCACAAAAAAAAAATGAAAAAACGTTCAAGAAAACCGGGAACCCAAAAAAATCCAAAATTGGTAAAAAAAAAAAAAAAAAAAAAAAAAAAAACCCGGAAAAAAAAAAATACGTTCAAAAAAGGTGGGGACAAAAAACCCAGAAAAAATGGTAAAAAAAACCAAGAAAAATGCAAAATAACAAAAAAAAAAATGAAAAAACGTTCAAAGAAACCTGAAAAATGGTAAAAAAAAAAAAAATGAAAAAATGTTCAAAATAGTCGGGAACCCAAAAAAACCAAGAAAAATCCAAAATCACAAAAAATTGAAAAAAAATTGAAAAAACGTTCGAGCTATTTTTTAAAATGACTCAAACTTTTTTTAAAATTACCGAAAATGACTCATACTGTTTTTCAAATTATTTAAATATGACTGAGACTGTTTTTTAAATAACTCATACTGTTTTTAAAATTACTTTAAATGAATCAGACTATTTTTAGAATAAATTATAATGACTTAGACTGTTTTTAAAATGACTCAGACTATTTTTAAAATGACTCGGACTGTCTTTTAAATGACTTGAAATAACTCAGACTGTTTTTAAAATTACTCATATTGTTTCTAAATTACTCAGACTGTTTTTAAAATGACTGAAAATGATTCACTTTGTTTTTAAAATGACTCAGATTGTTTTTAAAATGACTTAAAATGACTCAAAATGACTCAGACTTTTTTAAAATGATTTAAAACGACTCAGTCTGTTTTTAAAATTACTCAGACTGTTTTTTAAAATAAATTAAAATGACTCATACTGTTTTTAAAATGACTTAAAACAACTCATACTTTTTTTAAAATGACTTAAATCGACTCATACTGCTTTTAAAATGACTTAAATTGACTCATAGAATTTTTAAAATGGCTTAAATCGACTCAGACTGTTTTTAAAATGGCTTAAATCGACTCAGACTGTTTTTAAAATGGCTTAAATCGACTCAGACTGTTTTTAAAATGGCTTAAATCGACTCATACTGTTTTTAAAATGACTTAAAACGACTCATACTGTTTTTAAAATGACTTAAAACAACTCATACTGTTTTTACAATGATTTAAATCGACTCAGACTTCTTCTTTTTTTTGCGCTTTTGGATTTTTGCTGATTTTAGATTTTTTGTGATTTTACAATTTTATTCGTGTTTTTTCGAGGTTTTGCCTCTTTCGATTTTTTTTTTTTGATCTTTTTTTATATTTTCACATTTTTTTATTTTTTCATTTTTCCATTTTTATTTTCTGTAATTTATTTTTTTTTTTTTTTTTTTTTTTACATTTTTGTTGGTTAGTTAGGGAAAATAGACAAATTTTTAATTAGTTTCAGTTTCATAGAGTAATCCTTAATTAAGTTATAGATAAGTTACCAATCCAAAATTTACGTTTTTAATTAATATAGACTCTTGAATATTATAGATATAGTTTACATCGCAAACGTTGCATTGATATAGTCATTACATATAAATTAATCATCTATAGATAATTCACAATTAGAGACCGGTGTAATCCGTTAACCTTTCTAATTATTTAATTATGCATGCCCTTGATTTTTGAATGAACATGTATATGTATGAATGTAACTTTTCAAGCTATAAACTAATATTTAAGAGAATTATTTATCTCTTTAGAAATGGATACTATATTGTAATATTAGAATTTACGACTATTCAATTTAATATATTTAAGATACAATAGTTCAGATTTAGTAATATCAAAATCAATTCTTGTAAATCAAAAAAAAAAATCATGAAATAGTAGTCTACTAATTACTCAAGATTAACCAATGTTATAATTAATTAGTTTCATTTTCACGAAAATTACTGGAAACAAAATTATATCGTGTAATATCATTACACATGGTAATTTTAATCAGTGTCTGCCGACATTGATCAGGAATTATTCAATTCTAAATGAGATTAAATGGTAGTACTATTAAATAATTAAAAAAAATGTATAAATTTAACTAATTAGTTGGTCCAACTATTATGACGAACTTGTTTTTGATTGTTATCATTTAAATTTAATCCTCTTGTAGATAACATTTATAAACAATGTTTAAAGTCATATTAATTTTTTCATGATATTTGTAAGGGCTAATTCTCTAAAAGTCAAACTTTTAATATTTCATCACTAAAAGCTCACACATCAATGTTTCCATCCCCAATAAGTCACACTTTTTTAAACTTCAACCAATTTACAAAATTGTCATTATCATAACCTAGAAATTATCACTTCTCTCTCTAAAAATCTAAAAAAAAATACGTATGAAAAAATTAACAATATTTTCAAAATAACAAAAAATAATTAAAAAAATTAGGAGAAATGAATAAAAATAAAAATAAAATTTCTTTTTTTACACAAAAAATAGCTTCTTTCACAAAGAAATAATTTCTTCACAAAAAAAAAATAGTTTCTTCACAAAAAAAAAAGTTTTTTCACAAAAAAAAGAAAGATAAATGTTCAAAAAAAATCAAAATTTTAAAAATGCATGAGTCAATAAAAAAAAGGCATAAATATCGATAAAAGTGCATAAAAGGTATATAAAAGTGAATAAAAGTTGCATAAATATTACATAGAAAGTGCATAAAAATGCAAACGGGTCGATAAAAGTTACATAAAAAGTGGATAAAATGTGCATAAAATGTGCATAAAGGGCATTAAAAGTACATAAAATTGCATAAAATGTGCATATACTTGCATAAAATGTGTGTACATGTGCATAAAATGTGCATATAAGTGTATAAAATATGCATATAAAATGCATAAAAGTGCATAAAAGTAGTCTAAAAATTGTATAAAATGTGTATAAAAAGTGCAAAATGATCGATAAAATGTGCATAAAATTATATAAAAAGTGCATAAAATGTGCATAAAAAATTCATACGGGTCGATAAAAAGTACATAAAAAGTACGTGTATAAAAAGTCATAAAAAGTGTATAAAGGGTGCATAAAAAATGTATAAAAATTGCACACGAGTTGATAATAGTACATAAAAAGTGCATAAAAGTGTATACGGGTCAATAAAAAGTGCTAAAATTCAAAAAATTCAAAAAACTTCAAATAATTCAAAAATACTAAAAATTTAAATAAAAAAACTAAAAACCTCATAAAATTTCAAAAAAAAAAAAAATGTGCATTAAGGGTGCATAAGAGTGGATAAATATATAAAAAATCAAAAAAATTCAAAAAAAAAATAAAATAAATAACTTGAAAAAAACTAAAAAAAAACTAAGAAAATGTCAAAAATCAAAAAAAAAAATATCAAAAAAAAAACTAAAAAATTCAAGTGTGCATAAAAGTGAATAAATGGTACATACAAATTGGATATGTGTCAATAAAAATTGCATAAAAGCTGTATAAATGTTAATTAAAAATGAATAAAATGTGCATAAATGGTCAATAAAAACTGAATAAATGTTGCATAAAAGTAAATACAGCTCAATAAATAGTACATAAAAGTGGATACGAGTGCACTGGTTAATAAAAGTTCATTAAAAGTGCATCAAATTGCATAAGAGATTCATAAAAAGTGGATAAAAGCGCATAAAATGCATACGGGTCTATAAAAATGCATAAAAGGTGCATAAAAATTGTATACGAGATAATAAAAGTGCGTAC
Source organism: Primula veris (assembly GCA_963682055.1). Classification (NCBI taxonomy): domain Eukaryota; kingdom Viridiplantae; phylum Streptophyta; class Magnoliopsida; order Ericales; family Primulaceae; genus Primula; species Primula veris. The sequence continues at coordinate 33,168,577 of OY821742.1, read as the reverse complement.
GGTTTATGTTCGAAATCTCCACACACAAAAAACTCACACTTCACAAAGGTCTCATTTACAAAAAGTGTGAGGATTTTATGGGGTCTGTATCTATTACACACATACACAACTTCATATATACACAAAAAATAAGAAAACATAATCACTGTTTTATCTCAAAATTCAATAATATCAAACTTTCTATGAGTAAATTGCAACGATAAGCTACTGAGCTACTCAAAACATATACCAATTTACAAATCTAGTATTGCTAAATTCTGAAAACTCTTATTCATAAATAAAAACTTATTTATATGAAAATTTAAAAAATATTGCAAAATAGTTTCTCCAAATTACTACCAATCAACATACCAAATCAGTTTTTTTTTTTAACAAAAGTGACCAATTGACACAAATCCAGCAAAAAGTCCAAATCACATTTGAATTCAACAAAAAAACATAAAAAATAATTTAAAACAAATAGATGAAAACCAAACAGACTTCTTACACAACCATTTACATTCCCAAATCCATTCACCTAGTCACAAAGATGATGTCGATTTGATCGAGTCCTCCATAAGATCGACATAAACTGGCACCATATCCTCTATCGCCATGGGTTACAAACTCGTCCTCCCATGGGTTCATTCATGTGGTCGTAGGAGAGAGAAGGGGAGAGAGAAAGAGGGGGAAGGTCGGAGAGAGGTGGGAAAGGATGAGAGAAACGTTGGAAAAGTGTGATGGCGGCGGATCTCTGGTTGGAGGTGGCGGAGCTCCGATCTCGTTAGATATGGAGATAAAAGAGGAGATAGAGAGTAGCGATGAAAGGATGATGGAGGAGGTGATGTTTGTTAGAGGGAGAGAGTTCACCAATGAATTCTAAAAATTAGAATTCTAAGATTATTTATATTTAAGTTAAGTGTAACTAATTGAGGATAATGATCTTATGTGTGACTTTTTGAGAATTAAGTTTGAAAAGTGTGATTAATTGGGCCTTTTTCCTATTTATTATAATAGGTTCACAACACATTCACATAAAAACTAATAATTAATTCCCAAAATAAATCATTCCAAATAATAAAACATTATTTTGGGCACATATCCTTGTAGTAATATCTATGTTATCAGCAATATCTCAAGGTGCAATACTTTTGTGCTCCATTAGAATTTTATTGTTTTCCTGAAATTATCTTTTATGTTAATTGAATTAGCGTGAGTCTATTTTGTAAATGAACCCCGCATTTAAGTGATGCTCATATAATCGATACATATATTAATTGCTGATAGATCCAAAAAACTGAACTTATTTAACTTGTAGTTAAGGATCCAAATTTATTTAATTTTTAGTACATACCCAATACAAACCTCAAGATTTTTATCTGTTTTTAAAATTTTCATCTGTTTTTTAAAATACAAGTTATTGACTTCTGATAACAGATTTTACGTCTAAAATTAATCTTTTACGTTTAAATAAACTTCTATATGTAAAATATAGATTATTGACTCAAAACTCATGATTTTCATCTGTTTTTATATTTTCATATATTTTAAAAAATACAAATTATTGACTTCTAGTAACTGAATTTACGTCTAAAATTTAAATAAACTTCTACATGTAAAATATTGATTATTGACTCAAAACTCACAATTTTTATTTGTTTTTTTTATTTTCATCTGTTATTTAAAATGAAAATTATTGACTTCTTGTAAAAGATTTTACGTTTAAAATTAAACTTTTACGAATAAATAAACTTATACATGTAAAATAGAGATTATTGACTTTGTTATGTGACATATTAGCTCACATATATATGTATATAGATATAGGGAGAGATTATAGATTGAGACAACATACGAAGTGTTTATTCATTAATATGAGTGTAAGAGAGATACATCAAGAGACCCCTGACCCTCTTTATATAATAGAGGGTAGGATTACATATGCTAGAAAAGCCCAAGATAAGCCCAATAGAGTAAGGCCCAAGATGGCCAATAATATCCTACAACACTCCCCATTTGGACGTCTTGATTTCTTCGTCTTCATGTTGTCCATGCGAGTCGAGTTCATTCGCAGTGCTAAACACATAAAAACCTTAGGGCCGGAAAACCAAGTGTGGAACAAAACCGGTACCTAAGAGAAACTGTGTAGCGGAATGATATAGGCCGAAATATCATGTAAGTAACTAACCACAAAACAGTGTGCCTCATCAAAACCTTCCCAGAGCAAACCCAATGGGAAAATCTCTTATCGAAGGAAAAAAAAAGTGCAACAATGGTAGTAGTAGTAATCAACCACAAAACAGGTGCCTCATCAAAACCTTGCTAGAGTAAACCCAGTGGGAAAAAATCTCTAGTCGAAGGACAAAAGAGTACACAGTGGTAAGAAATATACAACAGGATACTCCCCCTAATTTTGACAATCTTAAGTGAGATATGATGGGAACGTGTCTCGCTAAAAGTCTTGTCAAGGAAACCCAGTGGGAAAAAACATTGGTCTAAGGACAAAATGAGTACACGAGCATACGACTGGATGCTCCCCTTCACTTGAACACGACAGGGTGCGAGGATTTCGACTAAGTAGTAATTAGTACAATAATCATTCACATGGATGCTCTCCCTCACTTGCACACGACTGGGCGCAAGGATTTCATATTTCAAGAAAGAGTACGAGCATTCGAATAGATATTTCATTTACTTGCACACAGCTGGATGCAAGAAAATCTAACATGGAATAGAACGAGCAGTCACCCAGATGCTCTTAAACTTCATATGTGAAGATTCATTTCGGCAAGAAATGCTAAATAACATAATCTAGTGATGTCTCTCTTGATCGATAACAACAAGTTGTCCTCAAATAAGACAAGTGTTTTATCCGGATCGTGAGACAGAGCATATGTAATTCAAATATGGCTAATACGAGCTCGAAGTCATATACACTCTCTAGTCGTCACATAGAGCACGAGTAGATCAGAGTGATTCATTTGGAGTCATTCCAAGACCTCCAAGATATTGCCTTATTCCTAATGGTAAAGACAGACCATGTTAGGAATATCCCTTATGCGGGTCTGATAAGTAACCGGCATCGGTATAACCGAAAAAGGGCTGCGTTATTCGAGTATTGAAGGGGGTAGGTACACTCGATGACGCAACTGTGATAAATTATCTCACTTCCAAGATTACCATAAGGTAAGGGAATGTGTCTTTAGTGCCATTTCGATGGCAGCATGTTAGCGCGATGCTGTGTCGAGCTATACCATTCACAGCATACGAGATATTCATCCTAGCACATTAGACCAAGTACAATGATGCGCTTATTGTACTAAGATATGAACATGATGGTTCAATATCTCTTCATCGTCTCATCAGAGACGAGTTGGGTCTATATCAATGTCTAGTGATCGAACGATCATGGGAGAATCTGACGACTTAGCGGCATGATGACTAAAACGTCATAACACCTTCTGGGTGTAGTCTGAATCATGGACTTAGATTCAATCTTTATGGGACTCGATCATCAGGCCGAGTCACTACTGTTTCTTCCCAAGATCCTTCATCTCGAAGGCAAGTCCAAAAGTGGATCGCATAATAAAACATGCAAGGGCATAATAGTTGTTCAAGTATCCCAAGCTGATCAAGTACTCACTTAGGCGGTATACCACATCCGCTCGGATTATATTAATCCATATAGTGAACGTCTCAGTCAATTGAGATCGTGTTCCGTGGTCAGGAACTACTTGATTTAAGCACATGAAGTCACACAGGGACCTTCATCCATATCTTTTTGTCTAAATTATCATAGAGATAAAACAGTGACCACAATCACATGCTGCATAATCAGTTTTTGGAAAACTACTAAACTGATAAAGTAGGGGACCGTTATAATGTCCATTACGAGGAAATCAACCATCTCGTAATCAATTCCAAGATGTGAGAGAAGCCTTGCGCTACTATGCGAGCATTCTACAATCTCATTATTCTCATCACTTTTCCTTACGAATAACCAAATAAACGAACTCATTTAACATTGGTGGTGTTGGAGCTACAGGTTCGAACACACTTTCGCTAAGGAGTCTACTTGGATTGCAAGTTTTCATTAGTCCAGTCTATTCTACGTTGACTTCAGGCAACGGTACATGGTTCCCTGTCATAATTTGCTCATATTATCAATCGTCACCGAATATATGAACAAGTAATCAATGACAGTCTCGTTTTGCTTCAATATAGTCTAAGATATCATGATCGATGGATATTTTGAGATTCTTAGGATTAGGAGGAAATCACACATCTCCTTGCTCCTTTATAATCTTGTGCGATAAACGATTTTCAGTTCACCACCTCTGGGGCTGAACGAATTAAGAAACGGTCAACTTCCTCGTATCTTGGGAAGGACGACAGACTGACGGCCGACGGCAGCATCCTTTGCTTGGCGGGTTCGGCCAAAGCAACGTGTTACGACAGGAACACGGCGTCCGACAGGGACGTCTATCCTTGCAAGCATTTTACAGCAAGTATAAATGATCTCGTGACATCTCATAAAGTCATTAAATGCATCTGGCATTTAGTTAGACTTGAGGGAGTCTATGCATTTACTTATCACTAAGTGCAATTTTAGGGATCAAGCTAAGACTGAGTGGGTTATGTCACGTTACTTCACGTCATTCCTTATCAACGGTAACGTGCAAATCTCCCCCTAACGACGGGGAGAACAGTCTTAGCGATGTCACTTTCGTATATCATGCAGTAAAGATATCGTTTGCCAATGTTACTCTATCAAATGATAGGCAGGGGATTCATAATCGACTTATGTCCCCTTCAGAGGTCCATATTTTGAACGCTTTAGCGGCTCAATCAGAAAATTAAGCACTCAAACACGCGTTCATATGAGGCGTCTGGCTCATAACCAGTAACCAACCGATATGCATTTAGTGTTTTGAGTGACTATGGGCCTCAGACAGACCAATGCAGCAATATGCAATGAATTGTGACCCCACACAGAAATATATATAGGTACGCATCACCAAATAACGTGTGCAATCATTTGCAACCACTTAAAAATTCTGTGAGTCCATTTTGGGTCGGAACATAATCAACATTATGTTCAATTTCAATTCGCAAAGTCAAGTAATACAAATCAAAATTTCGATTCTTACTCTTTGGCATTATCAAGTCGACTAAACTTTTCAGGATAATCCGGATCACGAGCCATCAACTTAATGATAAGGCTAAAAGTTTGGAAAGTGCTGCATTTATGTGAACAACAGTAAAATATGACCATATTATCGATGCATCAACCATAACCATTTATATTTATGGTCCGTCTTATGGTTGGATAAGTTCACAATAACTACTTCAATTCTTTACAAGAATTCTACGAGTTCATTTCGTAATCTTTACACATACTAGTCTTTCAAAGTGAGAATTAGTGGCATGAATTTGGGATTAATCACGAAATATATCCTCAAAGAGAATCCAAATGCGATGCGATTATAAATCAAGCACCGTCTTTTGACCCGGGAATATCTCATCCGGTCAATCCCACAATATCAAAATGCTTTGATCAATCGACGACAGGCGAATGATAGTATAGACAATCATGTCTTAGCATCTAAATACTTTATCAATCGACGACAGGCGAAATGATAAGTTAACTTTAAATGCTTTAAAAAAATGTGGTAGCAACCACTTGAAAGACATTTCAACTCCTCTAAAATACGTTTTTGAGTGGAGGCTATGTAAAGAAATTTCATTTCTTTCATGAGCTATTACCAAATAACACTGATTTTCTCGAATATTTTATAACTCAACAAGGTATGGCACGACCTACATGAGTATAAGATCTCATATTTGGCAAATCAATTTGGTTTTACCAAAGATTTTGATTTGGGATGACAAGTACAGAATCGTTGTAACTTAGTACTTTTTAGGCAAATAGTTGATGAAATTATGTGGTACACTGTTACCCACTATTTCCAAAAAAATCAACTACCCCATAAGTATTACCTAAAATTTCTTAATTTAAAGTTTGGTCACATTTGTCAAAGCAATTTGCTCAAAACACTTTAAATTATTTCGAGAAATTTCGTAAACAGGCAAACCATAATCCAAAAGTATGTCCAAATGGAAAATTCATAATCCAAATGGAAAAACATAATCCAGATGAGCGAAAAAATGGCTCAATGATTTATCAAAATCAATAAATAAAGGTACCAAACTTATTTGAGCCACAAAACCGGGGGTCTCAAGAGTTTCCTTTCAGTTATCTTTAACCACTTAGCATTGGGTTTTTCACCTTTATAATAGTTTTGAACTATTTAAGTAGTAACCGCGCATGACATTTGTCTTTATAGCATAGAGTTGCCTCCTTGAGCATTATCTCTTTCTTTGTGACAACGGGCCATATTGTTCCTCTCAATTACTGTCTTAGAGCCACAGGTTTTCGATTTTGACGATTGTCCAAAATCTCGCTTGGCTAGGCGATTCATCGGGATCGTGACAGTTCGAGACAAATAACACTTGTCTCGGTTCTCGATTCGTGGAAAAAAAATGTTCAAGAAGGGCATTAATATCAGGAAAACAATTCGTCATTGACCCAATAGGATTAAAACTACTCACCGGGGCAATTTTCTTATCCAATAACAGATGGGTGATAAAGGAACATGGTGAATATAAATTCACGATACTGCTTATGGAATACAATTTCCAAGCTAGTATTTTGGTGAATGATTGCTCCAATATGTCAATTTCAGACATTTGTTCACCATAGACGTCATCACGTCTCAAATGTGGCGGCGGAATATCATCAACGCCTTATCTTTCATCTTGCGAGTAACAACAAACTCGTGTTTTACTCATCAAAGATGGCATCCAAAAAAATATTGGGCATCATATTTTCACACATCAGGGTGACTAACATGTGGTGACGGAATAACATCAACGTCTAAACAGTCATTCCGCAAGTATGTTTTGCGATTTTTCTCATCATAAATGGCATCCAACATGTGTTGGGAGTTCTGAATTATTTTTCATATAAAATGACTGGTTTATATGTTTATGGTTTGCACAAGCACAAACTTTTTTTTTGAAACGACAGGTTCGAAAATATTAGTTTTGCTTCTCATGTGAATCGGTTCTCATTAATTGAACGACTGGTCGATACTGAAATACCAATTCGGCGCAACATATATCACTATATAAACACACTCGGGAAAATTATTATTTAGTCAACCCTTTTCGGTAGCTCTACTTGAAAAATGACCAGGAAAGACGGTGAGGGTGGAGGGCATGAATGCCACTTAAAACCCGACCTCATTACGATATCGACTTCCGTCTATATCTTTCCTAGACATCGTATCTAAATAGGTGAGCCTATTTAGGAAAAATTCATAATTTTTTCAACTTAAATGTGAATATATATGATTTCGCAACTCTATCATGGCAATAAATAACAGATATATCTATTCTAGATAACCACATATATATACAAGGCAGTATAAAATATATTCATGATATATATCTTATCATGCAGTAGATTTGGTGATAAACTAAATCAATTCAGGATTATCAATCACACAAATTATATCATACCAAATCAAATCAATTAGATCAAATCAAATAATTAACTGCCATATGTCATATTTATATCTATGGTAACATCAAAAGATATGTTGATTATGCTAACAATATATCAATCAATTATCTACGGTTTATTGACATATAAGTAATTCTATACATGATAGTTTAGCATGCAAGCAAGCAATATATTTTTAATTACCAATTTATTCTATATATGGTAATTTTTAACATACAAAGTGGTTAAATGTACATGAAAACATATCAATTTATTCAATTAACATGGAATTTTTATTCACTTACCTTTTTAATAAATAAATAAATATATATATATATATATATATATATATATATATATATGCATTTGGGTGAATATTTAGACCGAATATTGACTTTTATAACACATATATACTATTTTTATACATGTCATATACTACAGGGACTATCCGTGTAATTTTAACAAACTATATATCTATTTACAGCATTATTACAGCTTCAGTCCATAATTTCAGACAAATTTTAGTTTAGTCTTTTAGTAGCGAATTACAAAACAGTCCTACTGTTTTCAGTTTTTTTACAGATTTAATCCCACAGATTAATACATGTTTTACAATTACATGATTTCCGATTTACAACCCGATTATATGTTTTTTACTGATTTTGTTTGTATAAAAATACAATTTTACAGTACACGATACATATTATATATCAATAAGTTTTTATAGACAGATTGATCATGTTAGACAGTAAAAAATAAATAATAAAACTATCATGCATAGGTTTTTTTTTATTTTAACAAATACATGCAGTTTGGGTTACTATGTATGGTCTTATCAACAAATATGATTTTATAATCAACAATATATGTGTTACGATCATGCTGTAGTTATCCATACAAGTAACAAACTCTAATACACATGGATTATATACTACGGTATATTTATCATGGTTTATTTATCCATAAAATAATACGTGCAATCACATATATGGAATAAATTAAGTTTTGAATTTGGTATCTTACGCACGGTATGTTGGTGAAGGTCGATATAGCAAAACCCTAAAAAAACCAGGATAAACCTCAAGGTTTATAGATATTTAATATTTGTGCGTTTACCAAAAATCTTCAATATCCGCGAGCGTATATCTTAGTCTCCGCGAGTAAAGTGCTGATAACGTATTGTGTGACATATTAACTCACATATATATGTATATAGATATAGGGAGAGAATATAGATAGAGACAACTGACGAAATGTTTATTTATTAATATAAGTGTGAGAGAGATAACCCTCCTTATATAATAGAGGGTAGAGTTACATATGCTAGGAAAGCTCAAGATATGCCCAATAGAGCTAGATGACTAATATACTACAACAGACTTGTACAAATACAATTTTTAGCGTTTCATCTGTTTTATATTTTGGACTAAAAATTAAATAAGTTGTGTTTTTTGGACTTACGCTTAATAAAAAATCAAAAATTGGACAAAACATAAAATTGGGCATATGCAATTACGTGTATTTGCCTTTCCATAAGAAAACAATTTTTTTCCGGATTTAAGTGATGCCGATACCAAAATTAAAGAGATCATAATTTGCCCACTCTCTTTTTATTATGCCAAAATCATTACTGCTCCATCTGTTTCTGTTTAATTGTCCACTATAAAATTACATGCAATTTTGACCGACTTATAACTTGTATCAAAATTATCAAAATGAATTTTTTTTAAATCTAATCATAAAATTTAAGATTAACATTTGAAAATTTTCATTCCAACAATTTTGATACAAGTTCTTGGCCGGTCAAAATTACAAGTAGTTTTGTAATGGATAATTAATGGGAACGGATGGAGTAATTGTTCATGAAACCTCTATTTCATCCACGCACAGAAAAAAGGTTTATATTTTTGTACATTAACTCACTCTCTTTTTCTATCTTCCGAATCTTGATTGAGAGACCGTGGAAACGAACGACTTCAACAGAGCATTACTGAATTTTGAGAGTACCTCAGACGAATATGTTCATAAAAATAGGATTAGGAAATCCTTTGGTTTGCAACACCAGTGTGGTTATAGTCAGTGCCTTGGATACAAAAAATGGCAACACCTCCTCGGTTACAAAAAAGAATGAAGAAGTTACCTCTCCACTGAAATCACGATCTCGAGAGGTGACCTTAATTTTTTATGATCCTTGCTGTGTAGTATTTGATAATAAAATTAAACCTAAAAAAATCAATATGAAATATATTATGCATTTGGTGAAAGTGATGATGTCGGCACAGTCGAAGATGTGCTCTCAAATTTTATGGAGGGCGATCCACCCGTACATTGTACCATTCCAAAACACGACAGGAATGCTCTGTTACACAACACCAATTTTCTCAATGTTCAAAATTTGATCAGAAATACAAAACCAGCAACCAGAAAAAATAGACAAACGAGGAGAATAAAGAAAACTATTCAACAAATAGCACGATACACAAACTATACACCTCCATTTTCTGTTTACACAACACCAGGTCCTAAAACAAATTAAACAATAGTGGTATAATAGATAAACACGCAATCATTATACTACCAGGACCCAACTGGTTACCGTAAGAAGGTGGCGACTTGGTACCTGGGCTGGAACCCGGTGTGGCGCTTTCCTTTGAACAAGTGTAACTGCATCTGCTGGGACGAACAACTCTGTAAACACCACTACTTGCTAGTACATAAATGTCTTTTCTACTATCTTCGCCAAAGGAGAAAATGTAGCCAAGAGTGAGATCAGAGCTTGCAGGTACATTGGTGCATGGTATAGGCGAATTACTTGCACATGTAAACGGGAGTTTGTTTGTGGTGAAGTTGCCGCTATTTTCTGGGATTTCTGTGCCTGCCCAAATGTCTTTTGCGTACAGATCAGCATACAAGTACCTAGAAAATACAAAAGTTAGTATATTAGTGTTTCATTAATAGAATAATGAGCTTAGTGTTACACTAGTTTGAGAAAATAATCAGTGCTATACAGCCTATATTTATAACCCAAAAAAGAAGAAGAAATTTGGAAACCTTCTCAAGAAAGTGCTTCTCGAGATTGGCCCCTAAGGCTAACGTTGATTGTAAAAACTTCTCAAGATCTTCTTTTTGGAAGCAGAAAGTGCTTCTCTTCTTTGTTAGATATAGAAACCTTTTTAAAAAATATACTCTCCAACATTTTCCAATGAAGAGAAGCAGTTCACCATTTTAATACGAAAATCCGAATTACTTCTAAAGCAGCTTTTAATGTTTTTCCCGTGAATATCATAGCAACTGCCTAACTGAAATTTCAGAAACAACAGCAATTCCAAACCTTAACTAACTTAGCAACCCATAATCGCCACAACCTCGATAACCAGATTTTCAGTGCATTACTAATTACAAATTTGCAATAGAAGCATTTACATACAAAGAAACAAATTAATAGAAAATAACTTGCCTTCCGCTCAAGCATGGATCAGTGGTTGATCGGTAAAAAAAGCCTCCTGTTATTGAGGCCGATCCTTCATTTTTGTTTACCTCAGAGTGTTTGTATCCCATTACTGGGGGAATTGGCCTTATAGAACTTAAGGAAGTGTTTCCACCAGGTGTCTTGGAAGGATTATATAGATCATTCCCCTCATACACACGCCAACCATAGTTTCCATTCTTCGTTATTATATTCACTTCTTCGTAATCATCCTATACGAAACAAAAAAACGTCATTCAATTTAACTGTCAGGAATCTTGGTTGGTCCAGATAAAGTTGGTGTCTATCACTTTGGCTTATTATATTATTGTGCTCTAGAAGTTTTACAACACGTATCTATAATTAGCAAGTCACTTTTCAAATCATAATATTTCGGTAAGAAAAACACAATGGTCCTTGTTCGGTGACCAGATCAGCTTGTTTCTTAAACTAGTTATGTAACTATCTGGAAGATCTAAGAAGTCACCTCACTGTATACCCTCTAAAACGAAAAAAAGAAGACATTTGGGATAAATTAGTACCTGCCCGATATCTGCACACATAAAATAAGAAGGCCTTTCAGCATCAAAGCTGCATCGCCAAGGATTTCTTAATCCCAATGCAAATATTTCAGGCTGCATGTCTTTGTCTCCTGTGAAAGGGTTATCCTTTGGGATAGAATAGTTTCCCCACAGACCTAATTTAGAAATCTCCGAGGCACCTGAAAAATTATGACGGGACAATATTTCATATAAAAATTATGTCGAAAAGGGAAAATAAGCACATCATTCCAAAAGGTTCACTAGATTGCTCATATTTTCAGTGATACATTCGTCCTTTCGAGCTATCTTGCAAATTGTACTTTAATTTTGCCCTTCGCCAAACTAGCAACTTCTAACAATTTGTACAACATTCCTAATCTATCATATATGTACTTAAAACTATTTGTCGTAAGCGTTTTTAAGAGCTAATTGTGCCCTTTTGTATACAATCTATATATTCTACAACAATTTGTACCCCAGCCTATGGGTTTTGACAATTTGCACCCCATGCTAACATATTTTCCATCTAATTTTCATCGCTGGTTTATATGGAAATGACTAATTTATAAAAAAAAAACATGTATATCAATCAGTGAATATAATTAGGGGTGTTGGTGGATGGTGAAAAAGGTGAAACGCTGTCAGTTTGTTCATTGATGAACAAAAATGCAATTTGTCCTTTGTGACTTGATAACTGTTATACAAGTTCCGCATAAGACACAGTGTTTGGAATAAAAAACTCAGATTTTGACATAATAAAAGACCATATGCACGAAAAACTAAAAGAGACTCACTCCAAATGTTAACAGAAAATGAGAAAACTGACTGTCAAATATCAAGATAATTACTTACTCGGGTTGGTATCAATATCAAGCCTCAAAACCTTTCCAAGCAGTGACTTTTTGTTCTGGGCGAAATTATAAGGATCCCCCGTATTCCCACCATCCCCCGTCAAAAAGTATAAATATCCGTCTGGTCCAAAAAGGATCTGTCCCGCGTGGTGAGATGTAAAAGGAAGCCCCATAGTTAATACTCTTCTCACTTCAATTGGTTTAGCACTTGTTGCCTGGAAAGATTTTCAAGTGTTAATAATAAACCTCGCCTAAGTAATAACAAACAATGTAAACTGATAATTTAACAGAAAAGGTTCAGACAAAATCCACCAGAATGGTGAGACTGTAAGATTGGTACAATTATCAGCCACAATATTCACTAATTTGCTTCCAGAATTAGCCAAATAAGAATATGAAAAGGTGAAATATTATCGAATATTGAGTGAAATTTTTTGGACTTATTTTCTATATAGTCACAAAGTACATTCGTATTTCTCACTTAGAGATACTTTTGATTGCATGCACTAGCTAAATGAGCTGATTTTTTAATGACATGTTGTACACTAAACGCATTTCATTTTCCATGAACATGCACTTCAATGAGATGATCTTTGGTTGGCATGTTGTTCACTAAACTGAAAATTTTATTAACAAAGTTACAAAACATATTGTAATTACCGAGGAAGGCTGAGATGCAGAACCATTCGCGGTAAACTCAGCCACAACACTATGAAACTGACAAGGTGCAGCCCCATTATCTGTACCCAATTCCGAAGGATCACAATTCACATCCGAATTACATGCACACCGTCCAGAACACCCACCCCACGTACTCTTATCGCAATTAAAAGACGAAAAAAAACGTCCATTTTGAGCAAAATTCGAATGGAACGCAATACCCATCATTCCAAACGCCGAATCAAAATGAACATGATCTGTTAGATCCAAAAATGGAGTCGATTCATCAAACCCCAAAGTCCCACCTGACTCAGGTTCAGGAATATCAGCCAACCAGATTTTACCCTCTTGGCCAGCAAAAAAAGCCCGAGAAGACCCGTCAGGATGTGGGGCCATGTTTAGATACGACCCATTTCCTATTTTCTCAAGACACATACCACTTGGAGGGGTTAAAGTGTCATTGCTATTTAGTTTGACAGGTACTCCGTCGTAGCATACAGTGTGTTCTGTGGAATCTCCACCGTATGCATTGCAGAAATCAGTTTTTGATTGCCAAAAGTCAGTTAGTTTAGTGGAATTTGAAATGATTGATTGGCTTGTTTGGCCTTTTAGAGACACGGAGAAGGGGGAGTTCACTATAGATACGTTTTGACAGGTGTCCCATAGTTTTGAGCAAAAGTTATTGTCTGTCAATTGAATTGTGCGAGAAGCACTTGATGTAAGGGTAGAGTTGCAAAGTAGAGGGACGAGACGAGGAGAAGCATTGACACCGAAGAGTTCGGCTGAAAATGGATCACAATTCTGCAAATAAGAAGAAATACCAAATTAAACATCGAGATGCAGATTCTCATATCCGAAACTAAGTGACTACTTTAATTTAGTATCTCGGCTATATCATTCATTTACTTGAGATTCAACTATCTATCAAAAAAATCTACCGAAGAATCCTTTTCACATAAATTTTAAAACATCAAAAACTTTGCATCAGATAATGGCTTAAAATTGTACGCTGGTTCTGATAACAGAAATGCTGCATGAAATAAATTTATAGCTAATTGACTCCCAAAATCAGGTTTAAATAATTCTCTTAAAGCCAACTTAGGTATCCAGATGTGCGGAGAACAAGTTTTGCTAATTTCAAAAAGAAATTTTGTATGGAAATTGATATACCATAAAAAAGCAATCAACACTATTTGACTGCTAATGAGAAATCTAAGGAATTACACCATAGCATTAATCTATTTTGGTAGTTCATTTCAATTCTTACTATATTTTAAGGAATTATACCATAGCATCAAATAACAATTAAAAATATGATGGATTGGTTAAAAGAATACATTTACATCTTATCATCAAAAGTAAACTGTTGTTTAGAAACGTTTCCTTCACCAGCAGTTACCAGATTTTTTATTATTTGAAGAAATATCAGGCCTTGGTTCATTATATTGCTCTAAAATAAGAAATGCTATCAACAATTTGCTTTCAATCATCCTCTTGGACAACCGCGAACCCATTTTTCTTTGATACATCAGACAACCATTTAACTTCATATGCATGTTTGCTGTTTACTTCACCTAAAGGGCCTTAAAAAATTTGCTACTTATTTTCATGTATATTCTAACCAAACTGTGAAATAGGGTAACATCAACCAGAACTGTAGCAGTATATTTCACTTGAAACATAAGCCGGAGAGGATAAAGAAAAGACATGATAAGCAATAAAGTTGGGAAAGCGTAATTCCCATCCGTCAAAAAACCAAACTACACAAACGGAGAAATTAAGGCTTAGTACGTATAAACAACTTTTAGCAATCCTATCAATCAGTGCTAGAAACTGGAAAAAAAAAACTGTACCAAATCTTTCTATTGGGATCAAGAAAAAAATCATACCGCACAAAGGACCGATTTAACAAGAGAAGCACACCCAAGGTCAGAGATGTTCATAGACTTGAATTGCTTATGCAAGTTCAAATCTTGCTTAGAGTCACAGCACACAGTTCCATTGTAAGGACAAAATAATAGAGGACTTGTTTGAGTAAAGGGTGCAGCTGCATCAATTAACATTGTACTCCAAAATAAGCTCAAATATTTAACCAAGATTAGCAATAAAAGTAAATGAAATATAGAGAAAAGACATACTTGAATCAGTGCATAAAGGGTGTGAGATAGAAGGTGTCAGATGCAAGAACAAATAGGTAAAGAGCAGAAGAAAAAAAGAAGCCCCACTCATATTTCCAAAAATGGACAAAGCACTCTAAAGCTCTAACAAAACTCCCCTCTCTTCATCAAATCTTATAGGTTTCACAAAAGTCACCACCTTGATTGTCACAGGGTTGACTCAAGAGCCACGCACAATAAATGTTTTTTAACAAATAGCTATAAAAAATTGTGGGTTCTCATCATGGTTACCAATTTCTCAACTCTATACAGTGTTTACTCTCTGTCAATGACAGTATCTCATGAAATCTCAACTTCCAGGTACAGATAAGTGTGTCTCTATCTTTCTCTGTCCTTTTTTTTTTTCTGTATATAATATATACTTCATGTATTCCTCTCTCTCTCTGAGATGAATATTAAAAGGTTTAGGCTTCAAGGGAATCAAATGGGGAGTCAGCACAGTTGACTTTCTTCAAGAATATTTAATCCCAAAACATGCCAAATTGTAATGCAAAATGGTGGGTTGTTGAGATGATAAACCAGGAGCTACTTCTGGCAAAGATTACAAGAATCTTGGTTAGTACCATGTGTTTACCCCCCAATATTGACTGTCTTTAAGAAAGTGTAGATTTTTCATGACTTCAATTAGCATTGGCATCAGCAAAAGGAAAAGAAAAAATGCAGTTCAACAGCAGGATTTGATATACATACATATTATATAGGGGATATGACTTTTTGCAGAAAAATGATCACTCTTTTGGCCAAAAGATAAATCTTTTTTTTTCTCTAGTATTTATACAAACATGACACAAGCTTTCCTAATTACAACCTCTACCAACCTCTTACTCACATAAATTCATGAAAGTAGACTGTATATGAACTATCAAGCAACATCCTAAAATCAATTTTTTTGCACTGAAGCTTCAGCTTCATTAGTTAAAACATTTCAGTGAAATTGAAAAAATGAAGCTTAAAAAACTTGGTCCAAACTCCAATGTGGTTGTTTCAAAAAAAAAAAAAAAAAACTCCAATGTGAATTTGATACGTTTGACTGTATATTTATACAACTATTAACTATACATACATATATATTTGAGAGAAATTATTACTACATTTGTACGTCTGGAAGGAATTATTCCTTAACTAAGAAAATTTCGTTTAATCAAGGGAATTATTGATAGCTTCAAATACAAATAATTGTAATATTCGAAAAGAATTTTCTAGCTGTGTAACCAAGCTTAACTTAAGTATGAAATTCCCACATGACAACAGGATGAACGCATAGTGGATAGGATCACATTATTTGGTAAATTGATTTTTTATTCTCTATAAAATAAGATATCAGTCACTCCCCTTAACTAGCCTGGTCTCCCTGAATAAGCCAAAATTTGCTTCAAAACTATGAAAAATCCCTGAATATTATTACCATTGATGTACAGTGAAACCTCCATAGTTGTTTCACACAAATTTTCACTAATTGCTCAATACATATAAAATGAATGCTAATCAAAAAATAATTTTATTATTCAGTAATTTTGCGGGTACTGATAAATTCTCTACAAAACTAGAAAATGAAAGTAATTTGATTCTTCTCTTCGAATAATTTGTGATGGCTCGAAATGTTGAACTAGACTCTTTTACGATAAATTTCGTTGAGTTTGAATTTTTCGAATTTGATGAAAAACTTTACAGGTTTGTTGATTTCGTTGATAATCTTGGTGTTTATCAAATTTGGTGAACAATTTGATGACTTTTATCAAAACCAGCTTTTTATAGTTGTTTCTGGGGATCGAATGCCGGTTTGTTGTAGATTTCTCGGGTGGAGCTCCTCATATTTGGTGAATAATTTTGAAGATTTTGATATGTATAAACGTCTTCCTTGCCGCTTGTAGTCGTTCCTGAAAATCTGGATTTCGTTACAGAAATTCTTCAGATTTGGTGAAGAATTTTAAAACTTTAATCGGTAGAAACGTGTTGTTTGCCGCTTTTAGATGTTCCTGAAAATCGAAGGCTGGGTTGTAGAAGCTATTCAGATTTGGTGAAAAACTTGAATAATTTGATCCGTAGAAACGGCTTGATTGCTACGTGTAAACGTTCTTGAATATCGAATGTAGACTTTGTTTCAGTTGTTCGTCGAGTATTTGAAGATGCAGAAGCCGGAGTGTGCAGATTTTTTCTCTAAGAGTTGAATCTCTTGTTGTTGTTGAAAGTTTCTCTATATAGTCTTGAATACTTGAATATTGTGAAAAATATGACACCACTCGCCCCTCTATTTATAGCTTTTGGGATAGATTTGTAATTGCAATAACATCTCCCTAAATTTCGGCTCATTATCGTATATAACCAAAATTATCATTTGATTTAAATTTAGTATTTGTGTTTTGAAAACATTTTAATGAGCTCTATGATTTTAAAAAAACTCTTTGTTTGCTCCATACCAAATGATTTTTAAAAAAAAAAAATACTTTTATTTTATTTAAATTTACTATCTTAATTTTATGAGATAATAAATTATAATTTTTTTCTTTTAAATTACTAATAACTTATTCTCTATTTAATTTTAGAAATTAGTAATCATTTTTAATTTTGTTTAATTTTAAAAAAAAAATAGAGGAAAAATGATGAGAAAGATCGGAATGAGAGAGTAAGGATGAAAGTGAGAAGGATGAGGAGATAGATCGCAGGAAGATAGAAAGAGGAGATAGAGATTGGAGAGAAGGTGAGAGGAGGAGAGAGGGGGCAAATAGATTGGGAGAGATATAAATCAGATTTTTTTATTTTTTATTAATTATTAACTGAAGTTATGTTTTTGATAATTTAATTTTTGATGGTATGATTTTGTTAATATAATAGATGTATGATATGTTTATGTTAATTGCCTCCTATTAAAATAGAATGAGGGTATTTTTTAAAAAATTAGACAGAGATAGGTGACGATGGTTCATGTCGGATGTGGCGGAGATCCACCGTTCTCCGGTGAGAGACGGGAGAGACAGATTTGTGAAGTTGCAATTAGAAAGATAAACTGTTTTGAGTTAACGAGGTAAAAAAGAATTTAGACCCTTTTTATATTTATTGTACTAAAACCAAATTAAAATATTTAAAAAGATAGTTTATGCTAATAAAAAATAAAAAAGATAATAAAATCTAATAATTCTTTTTAAGTGGTAACATACTCCAATTAATTCATGTTATCATACATTATTGAGCTTTTATGTGAAATACCTGAGACCATCATAATACATAAAGAAGATGTAAAAATATGATTTATGAATATGAAAGTGCATAAAACGACGGAGTGTTGATAATATTATGGTGATTTATATTTCCATTGCATTATTACACATTTACACCAAATCATCAAAATTTCAAACCATAAAAAAATGAGTTTAGTGTGTCTATACTCTATACACCATGTACAGGATAACCTTGATCATGTCACCCATGACGATAATAGTGCTTCATTTTTAAACCTTGATCATGTCACCCATGACGATAATAGTGCTTCATTTTTAAATGACTAATAGGAGTATTAAATAAATCTCATTAATCAGTTATGTTTTTTGGGATAAGTCCAAGGACGACAAACGACAGTAGATTATTCCCCCTGCTCAAAATGAAATTGTGCAACTTGACAGGCCTAATTAAAAAAATAACACAGTTTGGACAATGGAGCGTGAAACTAGTGAATATGTTGTAAATTTTGGATTGGTCCATAAAAACAAAACTATTTAAGAATTGGTCCATGAAACTGAAACTAATTAAGGATTGGTCCATTTGGTGACATCATTAAAAAAAATTGCTGACGTCATCAAAAACAATTAAAAAATAAATTAAATAAAAAACAGTCTGAAAAATAAATTAATTAAAAAACAGTCTGAAAAATAAAAAATAAAACAGTCTGAAAAATAAAAAGTCTGAAAAACAGTCTGAAAAATAAAAAATAAACAGTCTGAAAAATAAAAAATAAAACAATTAAATAAAAAACAGTCTGAAAAATAAATTAATTAAAAAACAGTCTGAAAAAAAAACAGTCTGAAAAATAAATTAATTAAAAAACAGTCTGAAAAATAAAAAAAAAAACAGTCTGAAAAAAAAAAAACAGTGTGAAAAATAAAAATAAAAACAGTTTGAAAAATTAAAAAAAACAGTCTGAAAAACTTAAAAAAACAGTCTGAAAAATAAAAAAAAAACAGTCTGAATAAACTTCTCCCACTATACCTTTTAGGCTAACCAAACCCCAAGGTTGGTCAAACAAAACAATAATGTTGAAGATAGCTTGGACAACTTGTTCCTTGCAAATAGAACTTTCAACCTGATTATACATACAAATGAATTATCAAGGATGCATATTTCTCAAAACAAAATCCATATTCAACCATGAATTAGTTGATCCACAGCTTCATTAAAATGATAAGTTGATCTGGCAGTTATTGCTTTTCTGTTTTTCTTTTCTGATAATTGTTATTCGTTAACGAGGCTGTTGATATATATATATATATATTATGTGGGTATGTATGTATGTGAGTATGTATGTAGAGAGAGATATATTTGGGGGAGAAAATGTTTTCTGTGGAAGTGGGTATGTATGTGGATGGGTATGTAGGTAGAGAGAGATATATTTGGGGGAGAAAATGTTTTCTCTGAAAGTTGTTTTTTTTTTCTAGAGAGAGAATTATTAATTAGATAAATAGAATTAGGAGAGCTTTTATAGTGGACCAATCCTTAATTAGTTTCATAAATAATGGACCAATCCTTAAATGAATTTTATAGCCGGACCAATCCTTAAATACTTTTGTTTTCGTGGACCAATCCTTAAATAAATAATTTGTCCCACATAACGACACATCTTATTTTCGAAATTTGGCATCTTTTTTCAAATACTCCCATATAGAGCGGATTCAAGATTTTTTTTAATGGGAGCACAAGTAATCACATAATAATAAACTCAAATCTAAAACTTAACATACAACGAAGGAGATACAAAATAAGTAAGGTTCATACCCTATATATATTATGTATAAATATGACTTTCATAATAAAATTCATAACATACAAAAAACACCTTAAGTAATACTAGGGGTATATTCGTAATTCCACATGGGAAAACTTGGGGGTATGTGCCACCCAGTGTCCGGATCCGCACATACAAAATTGGTTTTTGTCACAAATGGAAAACAATAAGTCGTGATATGCACATACAATGTAAATGTTGATTGCAATAGTTTTACTACTTTTATAACCTCGACACTACGAACAATAAAAATTTCAGGATGACATTTATTCACATACATACTTATAACCTTTCCTCATACATGGTAAACCTAAGGGCTGCGCGCTAAGAATAAATTAATAGTCTTTATTTCCCAACATAAATTAACTAGATGGCAACATTCCACATGATCAAAATAAAAAACTGTTTATACATAAATATAGCAGTAGGAAAGAATATTATTCAAGTTTTATGATAAGCCGAATTAGGCAACTAGCTTCTTGTTATTGAGAAATAACATGTGGGATTGACTAAAATTAGCTAAAATTGTCCAGTAACGCTATAGAGCCAGACTGGCTCAATCAGACTGATTACCAGACAGTCTTTTATTTAATTTTTAGAATTCTTTTGACACTCAACCAAAATAAAAATAAAACCTCAAATATAATATTTATGAAACCATATTTGAAACTACCCTAAACTTAAATATTAATTAAAAATATTAAAAATTTTAATGATCTTAATATATTTTATTTGACTATTCAATAAAATAAAATCTCAAATATAATATTTATGGAACCCTATTTGATACTACCATAAACTTAAATATTAATTAAAAATATTTAAAATTTTAATGATTTTAATATATTTTATTTGACGATTCAACAAAATAAAAACACAAATATAATATTATATAATCATATTTGACACTAGTCTAAACTTAAATATTAATTAAAAATATTAAATATATGGCCGAATAACATACTCTTAAATTTAGGAATGAAAATAAAATTCTAAATTTACATTAAATACCGATGTGTTGAAAGTCTTATTAACTCATTAACATTATTGAAAATTGTCAGCCTTCTAATAACTATGGGCAAGAAATCACTTGGTTTTTCTTATCCAGAAGTAAATGAAATTGCAAATTTTCCGTCATTATTGTTCAAAGCAATCACAGTCACATTAATTACCCCATATATATATATATATATATATATATATATATATATATATATATATATGAAAATGTTATATGAATTAATACCTCATGGGTATCATTTTTTAATTTTGATTCTCACTATATACCTATGATAATTTGCATTCCATTCAGGTACCATATTTTCATATTATATAATTAAAAAAAATCTAATTTCATAAAAAAATAGAAAATATCTCTCACCCTCTCTCATAAATGAAAAAAAAATCACAAAAAATTATAAAAAATTATAAAAAATCACAAAAAATTATAAAAAAATTATAAAATTATAAAAAATCAAAAAAATCACAAAAAAATCACAAAAAAACACAAAAAATTATAAAAAATAAAAAAAATCATAAAAAATTATAAAATATCATAAAATATCATAAAAAATATCAATATACCACTTTTTACACCGAAAAAGCGTTTTTTCATGAAAAAACACTTTTTCATAAAAAACCACATTTTCATAAAATAAAAACATTTTTTCATAAAAAAACATTTTTTCATCAAAAAGTGAATTTTATGTATTTAACTCTCGTTTGACTAATTTCAATGCTTGTTAAAGTTTGAATTGCCTTTTTAAAAACTAATTTTAGATCCGTAAGCTCAAATTGGTAAGAGTGTTTGCACCCAACACCAATGTTCAAGAGATTGGTGGTTCGAATCCACCCAGTTTTTTTTTAACTTTAAAATAAAATATATGCACTTTTTGTGCTGTACTATATGCACTTTTATTGAACTGTATGCACTTTCGACTGTACTAGATGCACTTTCGACTGAACTATATGCACTTTCTGCTGAACCAACTTTTAACTGAACCAGATGCACCTTTTACAGAACTATATGCATTTTTATTGAACTATATGTACTTTTAGCTGAACCACATGCACTTTCAGCTGAACCATATGCACTTTTAACTGAACCAGGTGCACGTTTAGCTGAATGATATGCATTTTTGACAGAACTATATGCACTTTTATTGAACTATATGCACTTTCGACTGAATTATATTCATTTTCGACTAGACTATATGCACTTTTGACTTAACTATATGTACTTTCGACTAAATTAGATGCATTTTAAGTTGAACCAGATGTACTTTCAGCTGAACCAGATGCATTTTTAGTTGAACTATATGCATACTCACTTTTATTAAACTATATTTACTTTCGACCGAATTGTATGCATTTTCAACGGAACTAGATGTACTTTCAGCTCAATTGAATGCAATTTCGACTCAATTTTATGCATTTTTGACTAACTATATGCAATTTTGACTGAACTATATGCACATTTATTGAACTATATACGTTTTTGACTAAACTATACGTCATTTCGACTGAACTAGATGCACTTTCAGCTCATTTAGATTAAAAAATGCACATTTTCATGTAAAAACCACTTTTTGTATAAAAAAATTCACTTTTTGATGGAAAAAGTGTTTTTTTATAAATAAACAGATTTTTCGGTATAAAAAGTGTTATATTGACAAAAAAAATTATATATTTTTTTGTAATTTTTTAAAAAGTTTGTGATTTTTTTCATTTTTTATGATTTTTTTCATTTTTTATAATTCTTTTGATTTTTTGTGACTTTGTGATTTTTTTGATTTTTTTGATTTTTTTTTTTGATTTTTTTGATTTTTTGATAATTTTTTGTGATTTTTTTGATTTTTTATATTTTTTTTGTGATTTTTATATTTTTTATAATTTTTGTGTGTTTTTTTTTTATTTTGTTGTAATTTAAAACTATTTTTTTAGATTTGTAGAAAGATAAAATATGTCTATTATATTTTGCTTTGTAAATAAACTAAATAATTAAAAAGTGATACATGTGATGAATGTTAACTTATCAAGATATATAGGAGAAATATAAGTTGATATGACATAGTTATAGAGAATTCAATATATATATATATATATATATATATATATATATATATATATAGGCCATAGCTGCTACTTACTATGTGGTCTCTTCTTTGACAACATGATCAGTCATCTTTACAAAGTCTTTTTTGATTCCAACATTTAAGCAAAATAAGTTGACTTATTTGGCAATGGGAAAAAGTCTTGATATTCCGAGCTATGATTATCTTAATTCCAAAATTGAAGTAACCTTTATGATAGAACACAAAAATTAGACCCGAATATGTCTATTTGGGTATAAATCGACCCAAACTTTATTAAAGGGTATCCAATGCTTAAATAATGGATATTGGGTTATAACATGCCTTTTCTAAAGAGTGAAGGTGGGAATATTGTCAAAGGACCAAGCGCCCTTAACAAGGGTCCCACATTGGAAAAGCCCATGAGAAGATTCATGGGATGAAGACATTTGTCAACATCCTAGGATGTTCAAATGCCTATAAATAACTCAGCACCACCCTTAGAAACAGGACCAGAAAATCTATCTAAAAAATATAGAGAGAAGGAAAGAAAAGAGAAAAAATTGTCAGAGCTTATCTCAATAGAAAGCAAGCCGAGCAAGACTAAAGACCGACCACCGAAGAGAAAGATAAAGACCAAGAACAAGAGTAAATCATTAAGTCGAGTACAAGTGTAATAAGAAATTGTAACCCGAGTAAAAATAATACCGAGTAATAAGAAAGAACAACGAAGTGTTCAATATTTATTCTCTTTTACTTATTATAGTATTGTTGAAAAATCTAACGCCACCGAACAAATGGTCGGGGGGAGATCGAGACAGCCCGGGGATGTCAAGAGAACTCACGACGCTGTGAAGACATAACCGCTCCTCTCAAAAGACAGTTGGTCGTCGTCGAACAACCCACCAGCACAAAAAAGCTAATCAACCAAATAGCCAGAGCTGAGAGGGTCGTCGAGGAACAAGTAGGAGAGAAGCTCCGGAAAGTGTGTATCCCGGGAATGGACGAGGAACATTACTTCCTCATTGGCGAGAACCTTCCCGAAGAGGAATCCAAGGAGATGGAAAAATTCCTCTTCAGTAACATCGATAAATTCGTCTGGAACCCCAAAGACATGCCCGGCCTAGACCCTAAAACAGCATGCCACCACCTGAGTGTTAACGCCGAGTATAAGCCAATAGCTTAGAGGAGCAGGAAATTTTCTGTCCAACACAGAGCGGCTATTATAGCGGAAGTCCGACAGCTGTTGGAAGCCGGGGCTATAAAGGAGGTGTTCTACCCGAAATGGCTCTCCAATCCCGTCGTCGTACCCAAGAAGAACGGGAAAGACAGGGTCTGTATAGACATCACCAACCTAAACAAAGCCTGCCCGAGGGACCCATTTCCCCTTCCGAGGATCGATCAATTGGTTGATTTAACGGCGGAAGCAGAACGGATGACCTTTCTCGATGCATACTCGGGATATCACCAAATCCCACTCGCCCACGATGATCAAGAAAAGACCTCGTTCATATTGCTATAAAGTAATGCCATTCGGCCTACGCAATGCGGGAGCAACATACCAAAGGATGATAACGAATGTATGCCAGAAGCATATAGGGAAGACAATGGAGGTATACATAGACGACATGGTCGTCAAAAGCGAAAGGGCTACATCCCACCTCCACGACATCAAAGAAGTCTTCCAAACATTGGGCGAGCATAAACTGAAGCTCAACGCAACCAAGTGCGCGTTCGACATCAGCAAAGGAAAGTTTTTGGGACATATGGTCAGCCAGCGAGGAATAGAAGCCAATCCCAACCAGATAACAGCTCTGCAAAATCTAGCAGCACCCAAAAACAAGAAGCAGGTGCAGGAGCTCACGGGAATGATGGCCGCACTGAGCAGGTTCATCAGTCAATCCGCCGACAAGGGACGACCATTTTTTGAATCACTCAAAAAGGATAAAAAATTTGTGTGGGATCCGGAGTGTGAAGCTTCATTCAACAACCTCAAGGAGTATCTAAGGATGCTGCCACTGCTAGTAAGGCCGAACAAAGGAGATATTCTGGCATGTTACTTAGCAGTTTTCACAACAGCTGTGAGCGCAGTCATCCTTAGAGAGGAAGGTCGAGAACAATTCCCGATCTACTTCGTCAGCAAAACTCTGGTTAAAGCCGAAACACGCTATTTACCGTTGGAAAAGTTGTGATTGGCATTGGTCGTTGCTACCAGGAAGCTGCCACACTACTTCATCGCTCACCAAGTCCAAGTTTACACGAAGTTCCACATCAAGGAGTCACTTCGACGGACGGACATAAGTGGTCGGGTTGAGGCATGGGGGGTCGAGCTATCCCAGTTTCATATCGACTTCGCACCCCGAAATGCCATAAAGGGACAAGTCTTGGCCGACTTCGTAGCAGAATTCACCGAAGGATATGACGAACCAATAACCAAATCACCGCAATCATACTGGCAGATACATTTCGATGGATCAGCAACCAAGGACGGATCGGGAGCAGGAATCGTCCTCAAATCTAGTGAGGGAGCCATCATAAAGAAGAGCATAAAACTAGGCTTCCGAGCTACTAATAACGAGGCAGAGTACGAAGCCATGATAAACGGCATGATCATTGCACATTCCCTCGGATGCTCACACTTAATTGCCAGCTTCGACTCCATGCTGATCGTAAATCAAGTCATCGGTGAATACCAAGCCAAGGATGATAGAATGATCCTATACCAACAGAAAGTCCAGAGTTTAATGGCCACATTCGAGCAGTGCGAATTAATAAGAATCAATCGGACCGAAAACGCCCATGTCGACGCATTGGCAACCATAGCCTCGACGCTCACATTGGCAGACACTCGGTCAATCACGGTGGAACTTCTGGAAACACCAAGCATCACTAGAAGGGTAGACCGAGTAACATCAATACAGTACGAGCTAGGATGGATGGACGAGATGATCCATTATCTACGAAACGGGACGCTCCCGGCAGACAAGATAAAAGCGCTGAAGATCACAAGAAAGGCTCCCAGGTTCTGGCCATCGGCGGAAGACAAACTGTACAAGTCAAGTTACCGAGGACCACACCTCCTCTGCATCCGCACCGAACAACAACAACAAGTCTTGGAAGAAATCCATGAAGGTTCGTGTGGGGCACACATCAAAGGAAGGTCCCTCGCTAACAAGACCGTTACACAGGGATACTGGTGGCCCTATATCAAAAGAGACGCCGACGTCTATGTCCCACGGTGCGACAAATGCCAACGATTCGCCAAAATACCTCGACTTCCATCATCCATGATGACCCCGGTATCGGCACCATGGCCATTTGCACAATGGGCAATTGATTTGGTAGGGAAGCTTCCCAAAGCACCCGGCAGCGTTGAATATTTGATCGTTATGACGGATTATTTCACCAAGTGGGTCGAAGCTAAACCTCTCCGAGAAATCAAAGCCAGCAACGTGAAACAGTTCATTTGGGAGCATATCATCACTAGGTTCGGCATACCATATGCCATTGTCGCCGACAACAGAACTCAGTTCAAAGACACCAAGCTAAAGCTTTGGTACGAAGAACTAGGTATCCGGAAGTTCTATTCGACGCCAACATACCCACAGGGCAACGGACAGGCCGAGGTGTCAAACCGAACAATCCTAGATGGCATCAAAATAACCCTTGAACAAGCAAAGGGGAGATGGCCAGAGCGGCTACTCAACGTTTTGTGGTCATGCTGAACAACGTCAAAGACGGGCACAAAGGAAACACCGTTCAGCCTAGCATACGGCGTCGAAGCGGTCATACCAACGGAAGTCGTCCTACCCACACTCCGAACATCCCTCGTCGAACAAGGGAACAATGAAGCACGAATGAGGGAAGAGCTTGACATGTTGGATGAAAAAAGAAAGATAGCAGCCCTCACCCTAGCAAAGTACCAACAAAGCGTAAAGCAGACATATGACAAGAGGGTGAAGGGATCCAAGGAATTCATGGTAGGAGAACTGGTGCTACGATGCGTAACTTCCTATACACGAAATGAGTTACATGGCAAACTGAGCCCCAACTGGGAAGGACCATAGGAAATCGTCAAAAGAACAAGCCCGGTGTTCTACAAGATCAAAAGTGTTCTGTTCGACAATAGCAAAGGAGAGAAGAATTCTTGGAATGTAGCTAATCTCAAGAAGTACTACGTGTAAACTAATCTAATGTTACAGGTAATACTTTACCTCTTCCTTTGTAATACCATTTTATCTCAATAAATGAAATATTTTGTTATATTGTCTAAACTCAAGTCCTCCAACGCACCGGAGGCATGTAAGAAATTCCCAACATGGCATGCCTAGGAATACTCAAGTCCTCCAACGTACCGGAGGCATATAAAAGATTCTAAAACGGCATGTCTAAGAAAGTGCCTAGGAACAAACAAGTCCTCCAACGAACCGGAGGCATATAAAAGATTCCAAAATGGCATGTCTAAGAAAGTGCCTAGGAACAAACAAGTCCTCCAACCGGAGGCATATAAAAGATTCCAAAACGGCATGTCTAAGAAAGTGCCTAGGAACAAAGAAGTCCTCCAACGAACCGGAGGCATATAAAAGATTCCAAAACGGCATGTCTAAGAAAGTGTCTAGGAACAAACAAGTCCTCCAACGAACCGGAGGCATATAAAAGATTCAAAAACGGCATGTCTAAGAAAGTGCCTAGGAACAAACAAGTCCTCCAACGAACCGGAGGCATATAAAAGATTCCAAAACGGCATGTCTAAGAAAGTGCCTAGGAACAAACAAGTCCTCCAACGAACCGGAGGCATATAAAAGATTCCAAAACGGCATGTCTAAGAAAGTGCCTAGGAACAAACAAGTCCTCCAATGAACTGGAGGCATATAAAAGATTCCAAAACGGCATGTCTAAGAAAGTGCCTAGGAACAATCAAGTCATCCAACGTACCGGAGGCATATAAGAAATTCCCAAAACGGCATGTCTAAGAAAGTGCCTAGGAATACTCAAAGTCCTCCAACGCACCGGAAGTATCTTTTACAAACAAAAAGGTAGCAAACCTAAATGCAGGTAACACAAGACGCTTAAGTAATTCAAGCCCACAGGACGGAGGCACAAGCAATGCTTAAGAAGAAAAATTGCAAGGAAAAACCGGTACAGAAATAAGACAGAAAAAATCCAATGTATACAAATGAGGCAAATGATAAATAGCCCGCATTATGCAGGTAACAATACTCAAAAAATAAAGACAAACATGGACTAAGAAGAGCTACTACATGAGGAGCATGACGGTAATTGACCAAGTACAACCTCTTCGTCATCCGTCGCCGTATCCTCATCGGTATCCTCACCCTCAAAACGCTCTTTAGAAATAAGGGAATCGAAGTTGGTCGTATTAGCACCAACACATCTTAGCACCTCAAGCCGAGCCGAGAACTCTGCTCCTTTGGTGAGTTCGTGAGCATCAGACGCATCCTTACGATGACCATCGTCGTAGGACAACTCACGAACTTGGAACATAGCCGCTGAAGCATCATACCGAGTGCACGCAGCACAGAAATACTTCATCAATACATTGGTATGAGATACTAGCGACCTTAATTTGCCAAAGTAATTCCCCTTTACACGCCAATACCGGTTTAACCGACGCTCCTGCACCTCAACAACATGCTCGGCGCGTCGCACATACTCACGGAAAGACGCGGCTTGGGTTTATAACTTTTCATTAAACCGAGCACACCAGGCATGGAGCTTATCATTCTTCCCCATCAAGTCAGTAAAAAGCCAATGGTCACGCACTTCACTAGCCACACCAGTTGAGGCCTCGTCCTGGGCAGCACCAGTAGGTCCTTGCCCCGGACCAACAATAGCCGGAGAACCAACCTGGTGTGACATGGTATCAAGTGCCTATATGCAAACAAAATAAGGGGAGGAGACATAAATATTCGTCAAAAAGAGACAGCATATCAAAATAAAGACTATTTTTATACAAGATTGCACGAGACAGGTCAAAATACAAGTTCCTATTAATCTAAGTCAGTCAGATAATCCCTCAACAGAAGGCGAGGTCTCTAAAGAGTCAGCAAAATGAATGTCTCGCAGCGAGACTATTTGCGTCCCTAAACGACCCCTCACAGAAGCTTCCAAACGGTTCAAGGAGGCCGTGGTCTCAGTTACCCCAGCCATAGCATCAACCATACGCTCCGCTCGGGAAATGCCACGAGTACCTTTCACATATTCATACACCTCTAGTGCACGACCTCGGGCCCAGTATGCTTTGACAAAGGATAGCAACAAGTCCACATCCTCATAAACGGCTCCTAGCACCAAGTGCAAGCTCGTTACCCGGCCTGGGGCCTCATCCCGTGACCGACGAAGTGCGCCAAGAAACTCTTTGGCCTTTTCCTTATTTGCAGTATAACGAGCTGTTCTCTTGCTGAATTTCTCACCCAAATCGTGTAACCGACTAGATAAGTCCAAGTTGTGGACTTTTAACTCTTTAATCTCACGACGAGCCGAGTTCAGTTCGGCAGTCTGAGACGAACTAGGTCCCTCAAAAATACCTAACCGTTCACCTAAAGTACCACTTGGTCGGGACCAGATCACCATGGCAAGAGGGTTAACTGGTACCTGACACGATTGTTATGACCTTCAAACATACGAAGACTACCAACAAACAATAAAGAGCAAGACAACGAGAATGAAAAGCCAAACAGGAAATAAACCAAACAGGACAACAACGGTGCAAAAATATTGTAAACTTTCCCAAAACAATTTCGTAGTTTATACAACGGCCCACAAACTGGCCTACAAAACAATGCCTACACAAGCTAAACACATTTACAAAAGTTACTGATTCAAGGATCAACCTGAGGAGACGAAGAATGGATTGAAGGTCGAGAAGCCGGAGTACGAGGGGTTGAAGAGCCTGACCCAGAATGAGGACGGGGTGCAATCGAGGACGATTGACCCGGCAGACAGGGAATCTCCTCATCCTGAATGTTCGCCCAATCCTTGGGGATAGGAGGCGCAGCATCCCGGACCGGATATATCAATCTTGACCAGGCACGGTTAGAAAGGGGCACCCTCGCCAGATTTAATGCACGGACATGACAGCTATATGCATAGAAGTTGACGATCTGTGTGAATTCGTCCCGATCCTTTGCCCGACCCGCCTTCAACGAGACCACCTGGTCCTCAACCAATTTCTTCTCCGCCTCCAGCTTCACCTTCTCCTCGGCCTTGAGCCCCTTCTCGGCCTCAAGCTTGGCTTTCTCTTCGGTCCACGGCACCTTCTCCGCCTTAAGCTTATCATTCTCTTGGTGCAGAAGCAAGTTCTCATTCGTCGACCGGGCATACTCCTTGGCCACACTAAGCGCACGGGCCTTATCTTCGGTCATTGCCTTCTCTTCAGCCAGCAATTTGGCATTTTGTTCAGCCAACACCTTTTTCTCGGCTTCTAACACCGAGAAGCGATCCCTCAGCTCAACGGTGCTGAGGAAAGCCTGCAAGAAAACCATATTAGATACCAACAAAAGATGTTCAAAATCAACAAATGAAGACATAAAACGTACCCGAAGAACATCCGAGTTGGCCTGCTCAATGGCCGTCACTGTAGGACGAGCAACCATATCAGCCATGTCTTTATAAACAAGAGGCATAAGGGCAGTATACCCCATCCTCAATGCTCGAGGCTGTCCCAACAGGTGCCCATCGCACCGAGAAATATAATGGGTCATGGCATCCCCGTCCACCACCACCTCGGCATGGTCATCGCCCCCCTCCTCGCCGGCAACCTCCACCTCTTTGCTGGCTACTTCCACATCTTCTTCAGCAACAACTACCTCCTCGACAACCAAAGTCTCAGGGGTCTCTTTCTCGGTAACCTTCTCCTCCTCTCGTAGTGGTGAGACATTAGGAAGAGTCATAATATCCTCTTCCATGCCCACGTCAAGGTTCACATGACTAAACAAGTCAGTGAATGACCCCTGAAACAAAACAACGCCCATCGATCGGGAAAGAGCAATGGTAACCGACGAGGAGGTTAGCAACTGAAAGACAACGACCAAAATGAAAAGATAAAGGGAAATTTTCGGTACAACAAACAGACTAATACACATACCTCTGGTGCTGCTATCTTGTCGTCGGTAGACAAGGGCACGATTGAGCTCTTCTTTGGGGATGATGACACCCCCACTTCCAAGCTCTCCTCGGCCTGAGATGTCTTGTCCTCGGGGAGTACGACCGATATAGGAGAAGCCTGCATCACCTCTTCCGTGTCCTCCGGCACCACATCACTCCTCGTGGACTCAGTGACCCTTGCCTTCTTAGCAGGCTCATTCTGAGGCTCAGCTGATCGTTGCCGAGTATAACGACCAGTCTTCTTCCTACTTAGAGATAAAACGCGAGGCTTAACCACCAACAGAAAGTCAGCCTCCGTTTCATTCGGTATTACAGGCGCTTGAGCGCACCTGTTCCCCGGTTCGGCCACATACCCAAGCCACTTGGGAGCAGCACGGCTATCGGCCGGCCCAGTGGGACCCGACCCCCACCATTTCCAGAGAGCAACAAGTGCCTCAAGATTGGGGGCTCCAAGATTAGGCAGCTCAGGAGCAGTATCCGCAGGAGCAGGAATCTGGAGACCAGCCGGACACCAATTCCCGGACACGATCACGAGACCAAGGTTGTGTTCCTTGTTCGTGTCGGGAAGATCAATAACAAGCCGAGTAAATGAGCTCACCGACTTCAAATATGAGCTCCGCAATTCAAAATGTCCATAGATGCCAAGAACATCCTTCAATTCCACCGGCATATTAGCCAATTCTGACAGCCTCTTTATACCGTTGAGAATACGGTATGTATTCAGCGCGAGCTGGCAGGGAGCAATTTGGAAGGCGTCAAAGAAGGAGACCATCCAATCAGAAAGAGGTAGCTTCACACCACCAGTCAGAAGAGCAGACGAACGAATGGCCACCTCACCGACACCTACGTGTCCGTGTGCCTCCACCTCGGTCGTGGGAGGCCTCACACGTACATCATCAGGTATCCCTGCACGCTTTCTAAAATCTGCCTCGTTAAATTAGCCAAGTTGGGACAAGCATTGAGGGAAATATTCCTGAACAAACACAGAACAAACAGGCTATCAATACAAATACATAGAGCAAGCAATACCAACAAAATAGCCAAACCACAAATCCAACCACACAAGTACAATTGCCAATCACCATAAACAGCCTAGCCATATCCACAAACCTCAACAGAAAAATCCTACCAAAATAAACATCCCCAATCAACCCAATACGAGATTTTCCTAAGACCAATAAACTAAGAAAACAAGCAACAAAGCATACAAAGGATCCCATGCATGAATACACTTACAGCCATTCCAGTAGTAACACGGAGAGTACAGCTCTGGAGATATTTTTTCTCTTAAAGAGAAGATAGCAGGAGTTATTTTCTAGAGAAAAGAACAGACCCTAGAGAGAGATACGTTGGGGAAAATATGGGGAAAGATAAGATAAAAAAGAATTACTTAGAAAAGATAATGGAGTGGAGCCGCAAAAAAGAGAATAAAATTTTAACCGTCCTTTCGTGTGACAGAGGTTTCCCTCTTTTCAGCCACAGAAAAGTCAAACACCCACAGATATTTCCAAATTCAACGCTCCAGATGTTGCCATGTCAAAAGGCATATCCCACTAACCCATACACTTCACATCATTACACCTATATAAACGGCCAGTGGACCCCACCACGAAAAGCTTCCAACATACGCTACCAATATTAATACAAGCAACATGGAACAATAATTCCCACCTAGGATGCACACCGATGACGTTCCACGACACCGAGCAGTATTTCTGCCCGTTTGGAACACCTCACAATACGCAGACCGTCCCTAGCTCGGCTGCCTTTCAGCCTAATTCTAGCCACGCTCTGCGGGGGGATAACCACGGTGTCCAATACTGAGGAACACAACATAGTCTCAAAATGAAGAAACAGTCAAGCAAAGAAAAATAAGCAGTAAACGAATTGTAAAAAAAAAAAAAAACAGGACTTTTATTCATCCACAAGGGGGAAAACAAACAAGTACAAGGGCAAAAGAAAATGGACAAACATTTTTACAGAAAACCACATATCCCTAAAACTTAGAACTACCCCCCACACCAGCATCCTTCTTCGCCAAGAGCTCCTCCAAACGCTCATTCTCCCTAATCAAATGGGAAATACCAATCTCTACTTGTTTCAAAGCATGAGATTGAGATTTGCACTTCTGCTCGGCTTCAAAACGAGCAACACCCTCCTCCTCCCAATATTGTTTAAACCTCCTGACTTCAGTCTGAGCACACTTAAGGTTGGCTTTCAGCCACGATATCTCGATTTCTTTCAACTCAAGAGGGGTCAAGTCCTCAAAGCCTGGGGGACGGGGTAGCATATAAGTAGGCTCCTCTTCAAGAAGGGCTTTCTTTTTTGCAGCAGATCTAGTAAGAGAGGCCATCTCAAAGAAAACACAGGTTAAGAGAAACAAGTGATAGAAAGAAGAGGAAAAAATATGATAAATAAAATGCAAAACAATAGGGAGCATTTATAGGGAATCATAAGGCACGAATTACGAAGCGGTGCAATAGACGAAAAGGCAAAAAATACGAGGCGTTATAACAGTTCAAAATATTAAAGGGCACGAGTTACAAAGCGTTGCAACAGTTCAGAATACCAAAAAAGACACGAAATACGAAAAGGTGCAACAGTTCAAATGCAGAAAAGAAAATACAAATTACAAAATGGGAAATACATCAGAAAACAAGCCCAATTAAATTAAGGATCAATGGGCGGGAAGACCGAACCGCCAGACCGAGAGAAAACCACCCGAGCAGAGCAATCTAACCGAGCTTGGTACGAACCGTTCATGACGATCAAACACTCATTCTCCCGGGAAAGGGCAACGTTCTCCCTAGTAAGGGCAGTGATATGTTCCTTAAGCCGAGCATTCTAAACCATCATGCTAGCTAGGCCCTGAGGACCGTTGTCAAACTCTTCCTGAGCTTGATCCCAAATCTCCTCGGCCTCATACCAAGAGCTAGCCAAATGATTTCTACGCAACAACAACTGGTCGAGCTGGCGACTCAGGGCTGAGATCTCGGTCCACTTAAGGGTCTCCTCGGGATATGAGTCAAACTGACTAAAAGCCAGAACCCCATATTCCCTTTCTAGTTTAGCCATGTGATGACGGACCCGAGACACTTCAGCATCTAAGTCCTTCATTTGAGCATGATATCTCACCACTGGCTCAGACATTTTTAAACGGTTATTATACCCGCAGAGAAAGAAGAAAGGATAAGCAATGGAGGAGAGAAGCTTATACAAGATAATGATACAACTTGAAAAAAAGACGAAAGGGTATTTATAGAGCAAAGATAGTATGGCATTGTCTGACAATGCTTGGGAACATGCATCTTTGACCAATCTGCCATGTCTCAGATATCACATGGCTACAGTATGGCAAGAAATAAAAGTAACAAGATATTCGAAGATCAAACATTCTAAAATCCGACAAACCACAAACCACAAACCACAAACGCAACATAAAAAGAAGAACAATAGAAGATGCAAATATATATTTCATTAATTAAGATGGGATACACAGACGTTCATTACATCATAGGACAACATCAAAAGAAAATTTGTTACATCAGAGGACGACATCAAAAGGAAATTCATTACATCAGAGGACAAAACATCCAAAGGAGATCGATTACATCAAAGAGCCAAGCGAACAAGAGACACGAAGAAAAGAAACATAAAACAAAAAGAGAAATACGAAGAAAAGAAACATAAAACAAAAAGGGAAAAAATGAAGAAAGTCCTCAAAGTGTGAGAGAAGAAAGTATAAAACAACAAAGAAAAGCGCAGAAGAAAAAGAAAAATAAAAGGTGCTCAAATAGAGAGAACAAAATATAAAACAGAGCACAAGAGAATAAAGAAAATTATTCTGGCGCTTAGGGCGAAGTTGGTCGGTATCGATGAGAGTGCCCTGCAGGTATTACAGCAACTTGTAGCGAAGGATTCCTCCTCAAAACATTGTTCTCATCGATCAAAGATTGATGAGCACGCCTACAATAGTCCAGCTCGGCCCTCAGCCAAGTCAACTCCCTCACCATCTCTTTATGGTGACCACGCATTACTTCCAACTCCACCTCAGCATCTCTCAACAGCTTCAGTGCATTGCCATAAAAGGCTTCAAAAGCTTCTACTTGTAAAGTCAAGGCAGAACTAGAAAATGGGGAAGCCATCGCAATATATAGAATAAGAATATATAAAGCAGAGATTATATGAGGAGATTATGAAGAAAGACAAGCTTCAAAGGGGTATTTATAGATAAATTGAGAAGGGCATGAGGTGAAGAATCGCAACCGTTCACCAAAAGATTTAAAGAAGCGTGCGCATTAAAGAGACGCGACTGTTCAAAAGAGACTCTTGGATTCGTACCATTATTTTAATAGATATTGGAAAAGGAGATACATGCATGTACTTAGGGGAAAGTGCAACAATCTCAAGGAATATTAAATATATTCTTTGCACAGGGCTCGAGAAAACTAAGTGGATAAAATCATGCACATGGTTCAAAGAGGCCCATTAAACAATGCCACGCGAGCATGGGAAATAACATTATAGCAGAAGTAAATTGCATGGGGAACATAAAAAGAAGCAAAGGAAAATAAAAGGATATTTTATTAATTCCAAAAACTCCATTACAAAGAAAATCCACATTCAAAAAAAAAAAAAAAAGGGATTACAAAAATGAACTATTTAGCAGAAGAGCCTGCCTCATCGTCCGGCCTCTTCTTGGACCGAGCATACACCTCCTTGAGGGCCAGTTTGTAAGCCCTCATGGAAGCTGTTGAACGTTGTTCTTCAAATCGATTATTTTAATGATAACAAAATTTGTAAAACATGATAAAAGCTCGTTTTGCATACTAATCATTTATCTAGCGTGTTAAAGGTTTGAAATGATAGTATATTGAAATACGAAGCCAACGGATCAAGCGGAACGTCAATCGGACTTAAATCGAACAAGTTACAAGCTTTCGAACTATGTCGAGAAAACCGAGATATTACTAAGGCAGAAACGACCAATCATAAGCA
This sequence comes from Primula veris, assembly GCA_963682055.1. Classification (NCBI taxonomy): domain Eukaryota; kingdom Viridiplantae; phylum Streptophyta; class Magnoliopsida; order Ericales; family Primulaceae; genus Primula; species Primula veris. The sequence goes on along the minus strand of OY821742.1, from coordinate 33,132,146 downwards.
GAAACGACCCATCGTTTCAGTGCGAATTTTTTCCAGAGAGTTCAATACAAAAAAGACCGATCGTTTTAAGAAACGACCGATCGTTTCAGTACGAATTTTTTCCAGAGAGTTCAATATTAAAACGACCGATCGTTTTACAGACAACGACCGATCGTTTCTGTAGAATTTCAAATTACAACTTTTTAGCTTATCCTGAAAATTGGGCGAACTGCTGCAAACAAGTGGCTAATCTACTTAACAACTGCCAACGGTCATGAATTAATTGATGGACCATTTTGGCTCTACAAATAGCCCCAAATCCTTTGTTGAAGAGTACCTAACATTCACACAACTTCAAGCTTTCAAATTAAAAGATCATACAAGCTTATACTACTTAATTTTCTCACTTATTCTTAAAATATTCTCGAGTGTATTACTATTGTAATCTTATAAACATCGAGATATTATTTGTTAGTGAGTGATCCATTCAAATTTAATCTTGTAAAAGAGTATTTTATAAACTCATTTGTGAGCGAGTGATCGGGTAGAGGCTTTATAAGCAAGTGTAGCTTAAAAGGTCTAGGTCATTTTATTCGGGATACTCATAGAGTGAGGGGGAGCTAAATCGGTTGATTAGCTCGTTAGGTTGTAACCTTGGAACGAAGATTCTAGTGAAACACTCGGTAGTGTGAATACCGAGGAGAGGACGTAGGCGCGTTTTGCCGAACCTCTATAACTCTTGTGTTATTTCTTTTCCCTCAACTTTTACTTTTCGTAATTATTTATTGCCTATATTTATTGCTTGCGTAGATTAAATTAGCAATTATTTGTTAACGAAATTGTTTAAGCTATAAAATCCACTAATTAGCTTAGTTAACAACCCATAGTTTTTATTCCGCGAAAAACGTACGAAAACCTTATTCACCCCCCTCTAAGGTTTAGACTCCTACGGACCAACAATTGGTATCAGAGCTTAGCTATTCTATTTTACAAAATCTAACGATTTTATAGTTTAAAGATCCGCTATGTCTTCGTATACCGACTCTAAATCCATAACTAGGCCCCCGTTCTTTGACGGTACTAACTATCCCTATTGGAGAGACCTTATGAAAAAATTTCTATGTGGTTATGAAATAGACCAATGGATTAGCATAAGTAAAGGCTATAAAACGCCTAGGAGAAATGGTCTAGATAAACTTGTAGAAGAACTAGACACGGATGAACGCCTTGCCTTTTCCCTAAATTGTAGGGCTATGACTTCTATCACTTGTGCGCTCTCGCCTAGTGAATATGATAAGATTTCCGGTTGTGACACCGCTAAAAAAATGTGGGATAAGCTAGCTATTATGCACGAAGGAACTAGTCAAGTTAAGGACTCTAAAATTAGCATGCTTATTCACGATTATGAATTGTTTAAAGTTGATGATGACGAGTCTATTGCTTCTATGTACACTCGTTTTACTAAAATTACTAACGATCTTAAAAGATTGGAAAAAGTATATTCTAGCAAGGAGATGGTGACCAAGATTCTAAGAAGTCTACCAAGGAAATGGGAATCAAAAGTGACGGCTATACAAGAAGCCAAGGACATGAACACTCTCTCTCTCGACAACCTCATTGGATCCTTAAGCACTCATGAACTCGACATGATGACTCGAAAGCATGAGGATGACTCGAAAAAGAAGAAAGGCATCGCCTTCAAAAGCACTACAAATAATGATAGCGACAACGATTCCTCTAGTGAGGATGATGAAATGGCACTCTTCGCCAAATGCTACAACAAGTTCCTAAGTTGGAAAAAGAAGGGTGGACAACGATTTCGGAAAAAGGAGTATAAGGGAGAGCCTTCCGACAAATCATACAAAAAGGACGAAATCATTTGCTATAAATGTCACAAACCCGGCCATATGCAAAACGAATGTCCCTTGAAAAAAAAGGACAAGTTCGAAAAGAAAAAGTAATACAAGAAGGCATTCTTGGCCGCATGGGGGAGCGATGATGATAGCTCCGATAGCGACAATGAAGAAGTCGCAAATCTATGTCTCATGGCTAGAGACGACGATACCGAGGATGTAAGCTTTTACTCCTCTAACTCTTCTATTTCTAGTGATGATGGTCTTGATATAAATGATGTGTTAGCTTCTTTAGAAAAAGCTAGCGGTAAAAACAAATCGTTTAGAAAAATGCTAATCACTCTACAAGACGAACTCGAGAACTTAGCCATAAAAAATGACTCACTCACGACTAAAAATGCCGAACTTACCATAGAAAATGATAAGTTAGCTAATGACCTAAGTTCATGTAAACTAAAGGCGGATAGCGCCGAACTCACTCTCTCTAAGTTCACTAAAGGAAGTAAAATGTTAAGTACTATATTATCTTCTCAACAAGGCGCGTATGATAAAACCGGTGTAGGTTACAATCCACTCCTAACGGCTAAGCATAAAAACCTATTCACTAAACAAATGACGAAAAATGAAAATAGACAACCAAGTTACTCTCGTAAGAACAACTCGTATAAAACTAACTTAGTTTATAATCGTTTTGTTAAACCTAGCATACATGTCAAATGTATTACTTGCAACCGTAGTGATCACTATGAAGATTATATATATTGCCCTTATAGATATAAAGTAAATAGAAATGATTTGGTTTGGATTCCAAAGGGTCGAGACACTAACCCTCAAGGACCCAAAAATGGATTAGGGTACCAATGATCGTTTTGTCTTGTAGGTATGCTTGAGGTCAAAAATTAACGAGGACAAGTGGTTCTTGGATAGTGGATGCTCAAGACATATGATGGGAGACAAAACAAAATTCACTACTCTTGCACCTAAAGACGGAGGCTTTGTGACCTTCGGGGATAATAGCAAGGGTAAAATCATCGGTATTGGTAGCATTTCTAAACCATCTAATGTTATTATTGATAATGTATTGCGTGTTGATGGTCTTAAACATAACTTGCTTAGTATAAGTCAACTTTGCGATTTGGGTCACAAAGTAATTTTTGAAAAATCGCATTGCATCATTCATTGTATTTCGGAAAATAAAACTATTCTTATGGGTCAAAGACAAAATAATGTCTATATGATTGATTTGAATAGTTCGGTAGATAATGAGGTTAAGTGTCTTGTTACTATCAACGACAATGGTTGGTTGTGGCATAGACGACTTGGTCATGCAAGTCTTGATTTACTTGCTAAACTCTCTAGAAAAGATTTGGTAATAGGTTTACCAAAAGCTCCTTATATAAAGGACAAACTTTGTCACGCTTGTCAATTAGGCAAACAAACGAAGATTTCTTTTAAGTCTAAAAATATTATTACTACTACTCGTTGTTTGGAGCTCATTCATATGGACTTAGTTGGCCCCTCCCGGACACTTAGTCTTGGAGGGCGTGCATATGCATTCGTCATGGTTGACAATTTTAGTCATTTTACTTGGGTTTTGTTTTTAACTCATAAGCATGAAGCATTTAGAGAATTCTCTATTATTTGCAAAAAGCTCCAAACACGAAAGGGTTATATGATCAAAAGTATCCGAACCTATCATGGTAAGGAATTTGAGAATACTCCATTTGAAACTTATTGTGATGAAAATGGTATTGATCATAATTTTTCGGCCCCTCGTACGCCCCAACAAAATGGGGTAGTTGAAAGGAAGAATAGAACCCTAGAGGAAATGGCACGGACCATGCTTTGTGAAAATAATTTGCCAAAGTATTTTTGGGCCGAAGCCGTAAATTCCGCTTGTTATATTTTAAATAGAGCCTTAATTAGGCCCATATTGAAAAAGACACCTTAGGAATTATGGAATGAGCGAAAGCCCAATATTTCTCATTTACGTGCATTTGGTTGTAAATGCTATGTTCATAATAATGGTAAGGATAATCTATGAAAATTCGATGCTAAGTCCGATGAAGGAATTTTCATCGGATATGCACTATCGAGTAAAGCTAATAGAATTTTTAATAAAAGAACTTTATTGGTGGAAGAATCGGTACATGTTTCCTTTGATGAGAATTTACCAATGACTAGCTTAGAGTCCACGCCTAGTATAGAGGTTGAACCCGTTGTTGAAGAAGTCACTATAGAAAGACTTCAAACGGACTTAGAATCTAGTGTACACATTCATGAGGATTTGCCTCAAGAATGGAGGTTTGCCAATCACCATCCGCAAGATTTAATTTTGGGTAACCCGGGAGAAAGAGTGCATACACGTTCTTCATTAAGAAATCTAGCTAATCACTTTGCATTCTTGTCTCAACTAGAGCCCAAGAACATTCATGAAGCGGAACTCGATAAGAGTTGAGTATTAGCTATGCATGACGAATTAAATCAATTCGAGCGTAGCAACGTATGGACTTTAGTACCTAGACCGCGTGAGAAAACCATCATAGGTACGAAATGGATATTTCGTAATAAGATGGATGAATCCGGGGTAGTCATTAGAAATAAGGCTAGATTAGTGGCTCAAGGGTATAACCAAGAAGAAGGCATCGATTTCGATGAAACCAACGCACCCGTAGCTAGACTAGAAGCCATTAGAATGTTGCTTGCTTATGCTTCTTTTAAACATTTTAAATTGTTTCAAATGGATGTTAAAAGTGCATTTTTAAACGGTTTTATAAATGAGGAAGTTTATGTAAAACAACCACCCGGTTTTGAAAATCACGAGTTTCCCGATCATGTTTACAAACTTCAAAAGGCACTTTATGGTTTAAAACAAGCACCCCCGGCTTGGTATGAAAGACTTAGTAAATTTTTGATTGCAAAAGGCTTTTCTCGTGGTACTCTAGATACTACTCTTTTTATTAAAAAGGATGGTAAAGACATGCTTTTAATTCAAATATATGTTGATGATATTATTTTCGGTGCTACTAATGCTCGCATGTGCGAGGAGTTTTCTAAGTGTATGCAAGGTGAATTCGAGATGAGCATGATGGGTGAACTTACCTACTTCCTTGGATTGCAAATCAAACAAACAAAGGACGGAATTTTCGTCAATCAAGCCAAATACACAAGGGACTTGCTCAAAAGGTTCAACATGAGTGATGCAAAGCCGCTAGGAACTCTAATGAGTCCGGCAACAAAACTAGACAAGCATGAATCGGGTAAAAGCGTGGACCAAAAGCTATATAGAGGTATGATTGGCTCACTCTTATATTTAACCGCAAGTAGGCCCGATATCATGTTTAGTGTTTGCTTGTGTGCTAGGTATCAATCTTGCCCTAAGGAATCGCATGTTATAGCCGTTAAACGCATATTTAGATATCTTGTAGGTTCTTGTAATCTAGAATTATTTTACCCTCATGATACTTCTTTTGATTTGCTTGGCTATTCCGACGCCGACTTTGCCGGTTGTCGCTTAGATAGAAAGAGTACTAGTGGCACTTGCCATTTTTTAGGAAACGCTTTAGTTTCTTGGCATAACAAGAAACAAAACTCGGTTGCGCTTTCTACGGCGGAGGCGGAATACGTCGCCGTGGGTAGTTGTTGCGCACAAATCCTTTGGCTACGTCAACAACTCAACGACTTTGAATTATCTTTTGATAGTGTGCCTATTTTGTGTGATAATACTAGTGCTATAAATCTTTCGAAAAATCCGATCCAACACTCTCGTACTAAACATATTAATTTGCGACATCATTTTTAAGGGATCATGTTCAAAAAGGGGATATTATACTTGAATATATAAGTACCGATAGGCAATTAGCCGATATTTTTACAAAACCCCTTAACGAGGAACAATTTTGTTTTATTCGACGAGAGTTAGGCATGTTTGATGTGTGAAATATACATATATATATATATATATATATATATATATTTGATTGATTTTATATATATTTTAGTGTTTTTATATATTTTTTGCCAAATCCATGTCGAAAAGTGCAAAAAATTCTTGTTCTGTAACCCATTTACAGTCGATCGATCGTCTGTAAAAACGACCGATCATTTCTATACAGACGACCGATCGTTCCTAAAAATGACCGATCGTTTTTTAGGCCTGCTCTCTGGAATTTTTGCGTTCCAAAACGACCGATCGAAACTAAAAACGACCGATCGTTTTTATGTTTTTCATTGTTTATCTTGGAAACCCTAATCAACTTTTTTTTAAGCTCCTCAAAATTCCACAGCCTCTCTCTCTCAAAAATTCGTCCCTTTTTCTTAAAATTCTTCCCAAATCCATATTCTCTATATTTATATAACCCAATTACTCTTATTATTCGTATAATCACTATCGATTAATTCCGTTTTTCTTAAAAAATCCCAATTCTTAAAAACCCATTTTTTCCAAATATGGTTCGTACCAAGAAAGCGACGCAACCCCACCTCGTTGATGAACAAGAGGACGATTACGTGCCTCCGTCCACTCACCCCCGTGTCCCTCGCGGTCGATGAACCGGCTCCTCCACCGCTTCGCCATCGGGCCCCGGTGCCTCTTCCGGCTCTCTTCCTCCTCTCTATCCACCAACTATCGCTAAACGAGGTATTTTGTCTAATTTTACCATAGACATGCCTCTATTCCTTGAACGCTTTCCTCTTCTAATGCAAGATTTACACTTCCAAAAACTCGACGTTATTCTTATTCTTAAAGAGCCTTTCTTCACGGAAAATGTCTATGAATTTTATCATAACCTAGTTCTTGATAGGGATCATGATGATGCACTCCGCTTGCGTTCATCGTTTAACGGACAACACTTCGTTTACGGTATAGACCGTTTACGAAATCTATTACGCCTAGATAGCGACGGTGTCCATGAGTCAAGTGACGACCTTTGCGACATGCTCGAGATCGAAAATTTTAACGATCTAAAAAATGAGCTATTTCATCCCCTCCATCAAAATCGCTCAAACAAAGCTCACGGCCTTCTCTTTCAAAATAAATTAGCCTACCACATCCTCTCTCACATCGTCCTCCCTCATACTTCAAACTTCACGGATGTTACCAATGAGTACATCTTCCTTCTAGGGTGCATCCATCGCCGAGTCAAACTTGACTTCGCGACGCTCATATTCTTTAAGATGGATTCGCTCAAAACGAAATATAAGAATGGGCTACCTTACGGTGCCTTGATTTCGGCCATCTTAAAAGACATCAACCTTGTTCCCGGTGGAACCCTTTTCAAGAACAAGGATAAACACATTTGGGACACCTCTTATCTTGCCCAAATGTCGATAAAATTCAACACTACCGCCAAGACCATTACTTGGTCCGGTAAACGGGTGTCCGGCCCCGACTATACTCCTATTTCTCCCGAAGAGGAAGAGTATGTCGGCCCTAAGGCCACACCGCAATCCCCTCGTGAGGACGTGCCTATTTCCTCCGAGTCCCTTCCCCCATCTCACCTTCCTTCCTCTTCTCGTCCCTCTCAAGGTCGAGGAAAAGCTCATGTCGGATCTTCCAACCGTCCTCCGCGCACCGAACAATTCTACGACGATCTATACATCGACCAATATCAAAATGCACGTCTCCACCGACGCATGTTTCGCTCCATGAACACAAGTCAAGAAGACTTGGACAAAATTGATAGGATAAGCACCGAGCAACGGGCCAAGTTCCACGGGTATTTTCCCGATCTAGCCGGTCCCGATGATGACGCCGATGAAGAGGACGACGCGACCTCCCACCGCGACTAGGCGGTTATGTTTTTTTTGTTTTTTTGATAATGTCAAAGGGGGAGAAATACCTCTCCTTTAGTTTGCGTTGTATTTCTTATGCATTCTCATTTCTTTCGAACAACGTTGTTTTTGATGTAATAAGTAGCAAACGCTTTATGTTATGAATCATTATTATGTTGCTTTTTATATGTGCTTATGCGTTGTGAGATTGCTTTTTAGATATATGCGTGGTTATAGTTGTTATTATTGAAATTGTGCGCATAATATCTAGTTGATTGGGATATATTTGTTATTTTTCATTTGTGGCGATTGAGCGTTTTTAGGCAAAACTATGGCCAATTTTTCGCTTGCATTTGATCATTACTTATCCTTACACTTTTAGCTTTGTTTAACTTCGTTTTAAATCGGATGTTATGACATTTACTTGTTTATTTTCTAAAACTTTTTATCCAAGTAAAACGTCATCTACACATCTCGGTTATACTTATTTAAGCAAAAAGAGCTTATAGTATGTTAAAGCCAATATTTTGTCATCATCAAAAAGGGAGAGATTGTTGAACTTTGTTCTTCAAATCGATTATTTTAATGATAACAAAATTTGTAAAACATGATTAAAGGTCGTTTTGCGTACTAATCATTTATCTAGCGTGTTAAAGGTTTGAAATGATAGTATATTGAAATACGAAGCCAACGGATCAAGCGGAACGTCGATCGGACTTAAATCGAACAAGTTACAAGCTTTCAAACTATGTCGAGAAAACCGAGATATTACTAAGGCAGAAACGACCAATCATAAGCAGAAACGACCGATCGTTTCAGTGCGAATTTTTTCCAGAGAGTTCAACACAAAAACGACCGATCGTTTTAAGAAACGACCGATCGTTTCAGTACGAATTTTTTCCAGAGAGTTCAATATTAAAACGACCGATCGTTTTACAGACAACGACCGATCGTTTCTGTAGAATTTCAAATTACAACTTTTTAACTTATCCTGAAAATTGGGCGAACTGCTGCAAACAAGTGGCTAATCTACTCAACAACTGCCAACGGTCATGAATTAATTGATGGACCATTTTGGCTCTACAAATAGCCCCAAATCCTTTGTTGAAGAGTACCTAACATTCACACAACTTCAAGCTTTCAAATTAAAAGATTATACAAGCTTATACTACTTAATTTTCTCACTTATTCATAAAATATTCTCGAGTGTATTACTATTGTAATCTTATAAACATCGAGATATTATTTGTTAGTGAGTGATCCATTCAAATTTAATCTTGTAAAAGAGTATTTTATAAACTCATTTGTGAGCGAGTGATCGGGTAGAGGCTTTATAAGCAAGTGTAGCTTAAAAGCTCTAGGTCATTTCATTCGGGATACTCATAGAGTGAGGGAGAGCTAAATCGGTTGATTAGCTCGTTAGGTTGTAACCTTGGAATGAAGATTCTAGTGAAACACTCGGTAGTGTGAATACCGAGGAGAGGACGTAGGCGCGTTTTGCCGAACCTCTATAACTCTTGTGTTATTTCTTTTCCCTCAACTTTTACTTTTCGTAATTATTTATTGCCTATATTTATTGCTTGCGTAGATTAAATTAGAAATTATTTGTTAACGAAATTGTTTAAGCTATAAAATCCACTAATTAGCTTAGTTAACAACCCATAGGTTTTATTCTGCGAAAAACGTACGAAAACCTTATTCACCCCCCCTCTAAGGTTTAGACTTCTACGGACCAACAGAAGCCTTATTCTTCTCCATAGAGGCCTCGAGCTCGTTAATCCGAGCAAGAGACCAAATATTATCGATCAAGGCCTTCTGATAGGCACTTTCCATGGAGGCCAGGTTGCCCTCCAGTTCAACAGCCCGACGAGCTTCCCTCGTTAAGGAGGCAAACCTCCTCTTAAGAATACGAGCTTTCCTAACCTCCTCTTCTAAGTGGGCGACGTACTCGAATAGATTATCTCCACTGGATCCATGAGGAGAAACCATTGGATCGTTATAAAAGAACAAAGAAAGAGAAAGGTGAGTTATACAAAGAAGAGCGGATATAGCCCCCTTTTATAAGGATAGATAAGGGATATGTCAAAGGTCTCCTCAAAACCAAACTAACCTATTGAGCTTCCCAAAGACATTTATGGCCACCTACTAACAGTTTCAGTCCAATTACGGCATCCAACAAGGTATTGGGAAAGTAAACAAACAAGAACAAGAATAAGGAAATATTTTATTAATTTCAATAATTCGGTTACAACTTGGTGATGAAACCCAACAAAAAAGAAATTACAAAAGCTAAAATTATCCCGAGGAAGAGCTTGTTTCAGCATCATCCGACCCAGGTTTGGACCGGACATGCAGCTCCTTGAAGGCAAGCTTATAAGCCCTTTTTGCCGCCTTATGCTTATCCTGAGAAGCCTCGAGCTTTTTTATCCGTTCGAAGGCTCAATCCCGGTCAGCCATCGTCACGTGATGAGCCGCGTCCATATCAGACAACCTTTTCTTGTAGTCTGGTACCTGAAGAAATTCTCTAACCAGAACAGCAAGCTTCCTCTTCACGATACGTGCTTTCTTGACCTCGTCTTCTAAGTAGGACCATTGGAAGAGGCCATGATTTTACTGATAAAGTGTTGAAAGTAATTGAATGTTTCTAAGAAGAGTGAAACCCCCTTTATATTAGACAAATGGGAAAAGATCAAGGGACACCTCGAAGCAAGATAGCATGTTTGAAATTCCCTATGACATTAAAGGGTCATGAGGAAACAGTTATAAATCTATTACGCTTCTCGATGAAACATTGGGAATAGCAAAACCGAAGTGACATCCTTATAAGGCCGATCATGACTCCCTTGTCGTGGAGACCACACCGAATAAATCAGGGAGCACTTGATAGAACACAAAAATTAGACCCGAATATGTCTATTCGGGTATAAATCGACTCAAACTTTATTAAGGGGTATCCAATGCCTATAAATAACCCAGCACCACCCTTAGAAAGAGGACCAGAAAATCTATCTAAAAAATATAGAGAGAAGGAGAAAAAAGAGAAAAACTTGTCAGAGTTTATTTCACTAGAAAGCAAGCCGAGCAAGACTAAAGACCGACCATCGAAGAGAAAGATAAAGACCAAGAACAAGAGTAAATCATTAAGTCGAGTACAAGTGTAATAAGAAATTGTAACCCGAGTAAGAATAATACCGAGTAATAAGAAAGAACAACGAAGTGTTCAATATTTATTCTCTTTTACTTATTATAGTATTGTTGAAAAGTCTAACGTCACCGAACAAAGTTATGGCTTTATCACTTAATTTTCTGATTGATTACTTTTTAATTGTCTTTCCTGATCCTAGTATTTCCAGTTCTAACTAATTAAGATGCATGTACCAAACTAAATATATAGCACTAATGACTTTATTTGTTCAACTGAGACACGGGTAAAATATAAAGATTGTCCTCATTTTTTTCTCTATATTGAAATTTCTCATAAATAAATAATTTTTAAAACATATTTTAAGACATAATCTTATCAGTAAAAGAAAAAAAAATCAGTAATCTTATCAGAAAAACATCTTTTGTTTTAATAGAAACTCACACTTTATTGGGAAATAAATAATTGATTTTTGTATTTAAAAAAAAAATTAGAACAGAGTTAATTTTGTCATTTTTAACAAACCGGTGACTAATTTATTAATTTCTAAAATATGTGGGCTGAATTGTAATTTTTTAAAACTTGTGTAATTTTTTTTTAATAAACTGAGGATACTAAATAAAAAATTTGTAAACTCAGGTCAATAAATCAAAGAATTTGTTAAGGTGAAGATACTAAATTAACATTTTATAAACCTTATATAATAAATCAAAAAACAAGTAAAACACATCACACTAAACTCAAATTAGCCCGTTTTAAATAAAGAAATTCACGGCTTGAAATATAAGCCCAATTACCACATGAAGAGCAAACCTTTTTGAGCACTACTGATACTTCGCTGTTTCAAAATATTTGAACTTTATATATTTATGTGCAACTTTGCCCAGCAAATATATCGTACTTAAATTATTTGTTGAACCATGGGTTCAATAATTGATTTTGATTATAAGTTTGATTATGTTTTAATGATTTTACGACTTATCTATTTCGGTGATATAATGCTTTGTCTTTTCTAAAAATAGAAAATGTATATTTCAGAACGTCAGAATGATAGAGTAATTAAATACGAAGTCAACGGTCCAAGCGGAACCATAATCGGAGCTAAAACGAAGAAGTTACGAGCTTTCGAAGTATAGCGGGAAAACCGAAAATTGCCAGAAAACGACCGATCGTTTTGGACAAAACGACCGATCGTTTTTTGTCCAAAATGTTCCAGTGAGGTCGTCTGAAAAACGATCGATCGAAATGACCAAAACGACCGATCATTTTTGGTCCAAAATGTTCCAGTGAGTTCATGATAAAAACGATCGATCGTTTTTCAGAAAACGACCGATCGTTTTTCTGCAGAATTCGAAAATAGCTTTTTGACTTTTTGGATAAATGGGAAATTGCTTAAAACCAATGGTTAAACACATAAACCATCATGCAACGGTCATCTATGAACCAATGGCCTTTTTGCTTCTTAAAAACACACCCCAATCACCATCCAAATACAACAATTACAATCTCTTAACCTCTATCCATCAAAAAACCCAAAATCATCATTTTGGAGAAATAGTTCGAAAAAGAGGAAAATTGAATAGAAAACGATTCAAGCTCAAATCAAGATCGAACATCATCAAATATCACAAATTAGCTTATTTAGAAGCAATCAAATTGTGAGTATTGTTTCAATTTCGATAATTTTGTAAAGAGCAAACTATAAGCTCATTTGTGAGTGAGTGTTTGGGTAAAAGCTTTTAAACCAAAGTGTTGGTTAAAAGTTTTAGATTGAACACTTGGGTACTCATAGATTGAGGGGGAGTTGTTGACTCGTAAACGTGTTCGCTTGCACTTGTATCAAGAGTAAGAACATCGGGTAGAGGGTGAGCAAATTGATTGATTAGCTCGGTAGGATTTGTAATATCGGAAAGAGCATTATAGTGAAACACTCGGTAGCACGAATACCGAGAAGAGAACGTATGCGGGTTTTGCCGAACCTCTATATATCGTGGTATCCATTTTTTTCCCTAATCTTTATTTTACGCATTACTTATTATTATTGCTTATTCTCTTGCTAGCGTATAGTAATTCTAGCATTTCATTAACTTAAGTTAAACGCTTAAATTTAGAATTACGTTAGGTGGGTTGTTAGTTGCACTAAATTTTAATTAGACGAAAAACGCCTAAAAAGTTATTCACCCCCTCTAAGGTTTAGCCACGTAGGCCAACATTATTGAAATATCAATTTTTAAAATTTGTTCATATAGTTTAATATTTTAAATATGTGATTAACTTTTAAAATTTCGATTTCGACAACTTAGATATAAATTATTTATCGATCAAAATTACACATAGTTTCGTATAAAACCAACTATTTGAGATAGAGGAGTAGCTCCTTGTTTTTTTACCCATTCACACAATGCCATTGGTATCTTTGTAATATCTGCCCATAGAATCCTCTTGTTCGGAAAAACAACACCAACGCAAACAAAGACCCCAATAAAGTGCCACAAGCTACCACGAAAAAAGACTTAAAACAGTGTGACCCATAGCACGAATTCCCCTCACCCGAAGCTTCTCTATCGTAAATAGAACCAATTATTAACACAGATGATATGAACGATCCTACAGGAGAAGCAATATCGATGGCGTTGAATATAGTTCCCATATGTGTGACCCCAAATAATTCCGACGTAATAATGGGCATAAGTGAACATAGCGAACCATAACAAATACCGACTAAAAAAGTTCCCACATACAAATTACCCGAAAAATCAGAAGCAATAATAAGATGCCCAACAGTCATAAGTCCAAGAGAAAGTACCACATATAATGGCCTCGCCTACCCATTCGCATAGAGAAATATATCCGATACATATCCAGCACCAAATCGACCAAGAAAATTCCATATACCCCATAAAGAAACTAGAGTGTGAATTTCCACACTCGTATACCCAAGTGATTGTCCTATCTGGCTCACGTTATTTGACAAAGCAGATGCCGATCCTTTTCCGCATAATATGGCAATATACAATAACCAAAAATCTAGGGTACATGTAGCTTGCAATAGATTCATTTCTTTGTTTTTGGAGAATTTCTCAGGCTCTTTTATCTCACTAGTTAGTAGTAGGGTCATCTCATCGGTGGGCAGTCCTGATAATTCCTCATTTTGAGCTTTAAATGCGCTTAAAACCGGAAAAACTAGAAGAACCAGAAGCAATAGTATTTTCAGAATTTGCGCCCATGAGGGGAATGTAAAGAAATTTTCCAAGATTATAAGGGCCAACAGATACATAGCTAAAGCAAGGGCTAGTAATGAGAGACCATTCAAGTGCTTTTTATCGTTATCGTTATTATTAGGCCTCGAACTTATAGGATGAAATTTTACGAACCACATGAACAAAAAGGAAACTAAAACAGGCAACAAAGCAAGGATTAGTACAAAAGTACTTGGGTTGTCTTTGATCACAGAATCAGTGGCTTGTATTAGTACTGTTCCACTCAACCCGGCAAAGCCCTGGCAAAAGGGAACGCACATTGGACAAATTATTGAATGAATAGATTTTTTTCCAATCAAAAAGGAAACTCCGGTATCAATACAAATTAGTGGCGAATAATGTAATTTGCATACTTATGTTGAACATGCTCAGATTTGTTTCTGCTTGGCAGGTGGTACACTAATCGGTTATTTTTCAAGTTTCAACAATTCAGATTGTTTTCATCGAGTTAAATGCGCTTCAAGCAGGATGAACCGAAGATCAAAGCCGTCAATGACATTTTCTTTCGTAAGTTGGAGCCAAAAGCGAACCATTAATAGTTAAAGCAAACAATTTTAACGGTTCCATACAATACAATTAGATTATGATTGTATGGGTTCGGTGCAGTAGCCACCGAAATCAGAAATTTAGACAATTGCGATTCGGTTTTTATATCCAAAAAGGCACGTAAACTCTAAACATATAGATTTAACCACCACTGTTTTTTTAGAAGAATAATGAAAATATTTATAGACATAGCCCCACCCATCAAAATAAATTAATATAGACATAGCCACCCATCAGAATAAATTAATATAGACATAGCCCCACCCATCAGAATAAATTAATAAAGGACCACATAAGAGATGGATACGTTAGAGGCAGAGTACGCAAATTACTCTTCTTTTTTTTCTTTTTTTTTTTTTTTTTAAGAAACGGTTTAGATTTCAAACTCACGTCATACCTTGTTTTTATTTATTTTTTTAATTCATTTTATTCATTTTATTCAATTTTATTACAAAATAAATAAATCTAACATAACTTCATTACATCTCATTACACTTTATTTATATACAAAATAAATAAATTTATCCACTCTATCACACTATTAATTAATACATTACTCTGTTTTTTTTTCCACTCAAACTAAATACAAAATTAAAATATTTTATAATCATAATATTATATCAAGTTAACACTTTCAAGTAATTTATATTTTGCATTTTTTTATTTATTAATTTTGTTACTTTCGAGTAAATAATTAAATTGTACCCAAAAATCATACACGTCATTATTTTATTCCACCTTTACCTACCCACATTTAACCGGGTTAACTTGAAAGTGATTAAATGTGGGTAGGTAAAGATGGAAGAAAATAATGACGTTTAGGATTTTTAGGCACAATTTAATTATTTACTCGGAAGTAACAAAATTAATAAATAAAAAAGTGCAAAATATAAATTACTTGAAAGTGTTAACTTGATATAATATTATGATTATAAAATATTTTAATTTTGTATTTAGTTTGACTGGAAAAAAAACAGAGGAATGTATTAATTAATAGTGTGATAGAGTGGATAAATTTATTTATTTTGTAAATAAATGAAGTATAATGAGATGTAATGAAGTGGCGTTAACGTTTAGAGTTTTTAGGGACAATTTAATTATTTACTCGGAAGTAACAAAATTAATAAATAAAAAAGTGTAAAATATAAATTACTTGAAAGTGTTAACTTGATATAATATTATGATTATAAAATATTTTAATTTTGTATTTAGTTTGAGTGGAAAAAAAACAGAGAAATGTATTAATTAATAGTGTGATAGAGTGGATAAATTTATTTATTTTGTAGATAAATGAAGTGTAATGAGATGTAATGAAATGGCGTTAGAGTTATTTATTTTGTAATAAAATTGATTGAAATGAATTGAAAAAATAAATAAAAATAAGATGTGACGTGCACTTAAAATCTTTTATCATGTCCTAAAAAAAGTAATTCGCAAACTCAAAAAAGACTCTGCCGTATTTTATGTCAAACGATAATATATTGTTTAATTATGACATGTTTCAGATTTTGTAATTATCTTTTATGATTTTTTTTACGCATGGTATTTTATTTTATTTTAACCAAGTTAAAAATATGTCCAAAAAATTGTACAAAAATACAAAAATACGTCAGTCAGGCCGGCTATGAGAACTAACAAACAAAATTAAAACTTTACCTCACACATAATCAAAGTAAAATAAAAGGTCTACATGGATTTTAACACTTCCGATAAAGGGAGCTGGATCTACCACTAAATACTTACTCATGATGTTCATGGATCAAAAAAAATGAAAAGAATATTAATCCGGCTCGAAATGAAACTTTTATATCGAAGCAAACTCCTTACCATCATTATTCCGACGATAGTCCCGCTATAATCAGGAAAGTTTCGAACAGCCGTGACAACGTTTGCAGTCACGAAAAAAGTCCTTCCATGAGACGCTACCGCCATGAACAAACACATGACCGCCACAGGCGGCCTACTAATAACACCAACAACGCATAACCATATTAGAAAGTAACCGGCGAACTGTTGAACTGCTCCAGCTAAGTGGACAAGCCATGGTCGGCTAGGGACGAAAGAGTAAAGGAGACCTGAAAGTACACCGGCGCTGACACCAATATCAAGAAAAAGTGCGACGGTGTCGAGGGTGGATTGATCATAAGATTGTGTTGATTTTAAGAGTGGTGAGATTATACCGAACGTGTATGCTCCTAGGCTGACCTGGATCCATATACTTGCCACTGTGGCACTCCATTTGGTGGTTCTAAGCTCCATTTTCTTTTGGAACTTTATGTTAGTAATTACTTTTAAGTATATTGGGAAACGGAAATTATTGGTATATGTTAGTATCATGAACAGATCAATAATGTTTCTATTTGGCACGTCTAGTAGTCTAAATATTATTCTTTATTTGAATGATTGGAATAAAACAGAAACCAATTAGCAAAATTATGCACAAATGGTAAGGGGTGCAAATCATGAATTGAGCCAGACAATATTCATATCAATTTGTTTACTTAACGCCTCCCAAAATTCCATTCAGACTCTGCTCGTTTATAAATGAGCCTCGAGCTGAGTCTAAGAAGAACCGTTTATAACGAGTCAAATCGATCTGAACATGGTTTTCAGGTTTGTTTAGTATTATTTCGGTCCTGAAAAATTATTGTTTTACTTAACTAAATTATATAAGATAAACAATAAAAAAAAAAAAAAGTGTTATGAGTTTATAATTGAGAAAAGAGTAATGATATATGCACAATGTGTTTATGCACATAGTTTTGTACGTAATAGTAATTACTGTTTTGTCCTTGATAGATTGTTCCCCTTTCCAATCCGTTCCACTTTGTACACCCTTCTCTCTCTTCTCTTCATTTCTCCCATACTCTCTCTCTAATTGTGAAGTGGAGTAATAAATTGTGAAACACTAACTATTTGGCAGCGTCTTTTTTCAGCAACCAAATTACTTCTATAAAAATTTCAGATTCACGTCACATCTTATTTTTATTTATTTTTTCAATTTATTCCACTCAATTTTATTACAAAATAAATAACTCTAACACCATTTCATTATATCTCATTATACTTTATTTATCTACAAAATAAATAAATTTACCAACTCTATCACACTATTAATTAATACATTCCTCTATTTTTTTTTTCCACTCAAACTAAATACAAAATTAAAATATTTTATAATCATAATATTATATCAAGTTAACATTTTAAAGTAATTTATATTTTGCACTTTTTTATTTATTAATTTTGTTACTTCCGAATAAATAATTAAATTGTTCCCAAAAACACTACACGTCATTATTTTATTAGTGTTTTTGAAGACAATTTAATTATTTACTCGGAAGTAACAAAATTAATAAATAAAAAAGTGTAAAATATAAATTAATTGAAAGTGTTAACTTTATATAATATTATGATTATAAAATATTTTAATTTTATATTTAGTTTGAGTAGAAAAAAAACAGATGAATGTATTAATTAATAGTGTGATAGAGTGGGTAAATTTATTTATTTTGTAGATAAATGAAGTGTAATGAGATGTAATGAAGTGATGTTATATTTATTTATTTTGTAATGAAATTGAATGAAATGAATTAAAAAAAATAAATAAAAATAAGATGTGACGTGGAACTAAAATTTTTATCCAATTTATCAAAAAAGTAATTTGGTTGCTAAAAAAGACGCTGCGGAACTATTTACCCATACTAATTACTCTCTCTCTATATGAATATATATTTATATGTATGTATTCTTTCTCTATCCTATATTTAAAAAACAAGCAAATTACGAATACAAAATTGTGAAATAAAATCAGGCATGTGAAAAACTAACTTTTTTTATATAAAATTGGAGGTCTAAAATATGGTGAAATAGTGAAAACAAAGTAATAATTGAAGTAAATTGACTTTGAATGGTTCCGTGAAAGTATTAGTCACAGAGAATTAGTCACATGTGAAAAACTAACTTTTTTTATATAAAATTGGAGGTCTAAAATATGGTGAAATAGTGAAAACAAAGTAATAATTGAAGTAAATTGACTTTGAATGGTTCCGTGAAAGTATTAGTCACAGAGAATTAGTCACATGTGAAAAACTAACTTTTTTTATATAAAATTGGAGGTCTAAAATATGGTGAAATAGTGAAAACAAAGTAATAATTGAAGTAAATTGACTTTGAATGGTTCCGTGAAAGTATTAGTCACAGAGAATTAGTCACAGAGAGAGGGGGTGTTCTTTTTTATATAGGGTAAATGCTGAAAACTATAAGTGACATGGGATCTCATCCTAGACTGAATTTTTTTTATTTTTATTTTTTTTCTTCTGAGTAGTGCTGCGAAATTAATTAATTTTTTTTTCTTCGTTCGTTTGTTATGTTATTTCATTTTAATATATCAAAAAGGACAATTTTACTCAAAAACTTTCTCAATTTTATCCAAAAAAAACCCTAACCATCAACCATCAACCATCAAATTCCTTCATATATCAAATTAATATATTTTTTTATCAAATCATCATCACTCTACCACTACAATTATCCCTAATTTTAACAAACAAAAAAAAACCTCTCCCAATTTAACAAAAAAATTTTTTTTTCCAATTTTACCAAAAAAAAACTCTAACCATCAACCATCAAACATCTTCATATATCAAATTAATTTATTTTTTTTCAAATAAACATCACTCTACCACTACATTTATCCCCAATTTTACCCAAAAAAAAAACCTATCCCAATTTACCAAAATAAAACATCCCCCAATTTAACAAAAAAATAAACTCTAACCATCAACCACCAAACTACTTACTATATCAAATTAATATCATTTTTTTTTCTGAAGTATAAATAACAATTATAATATTTGGGTAATAGATCTTAATTTATCACATCCGGATAATACTTCCCAAAACACCTAATCATGATATCAAATTAATATCATGATTAGGTGTTTTGGGAAGTATTATCCGGAGGTGATAAATTAATATCCATTACCCAAATATTATAATTGTTATTCATACTTCAGAAAAAAAAAATGATATTAATTTGATATAGTAAGTAGTTTGGTGGTTGATGGTTAGAGTTTATTTTTTTGTTAAATTGGGGAATGTTTTATTTTGGTAAATTGGGATAGGTTTTTTTTTTGGTAAAATTGGGGATAAATGTAGTGGTAGAGTGATGTTTATTTGAAAAAAAATATATATTAATTTGATATATGAATAAGTTTGATGGTTGATGGTTAGAGTTTTTTTTTTGGTAAAATTGGAAAAGTTTTTTTTTTGTTAAATTGGGAGAGGTTTTTTTTTTTGTTAAAATTAAGGATAATTGTAGTGGTAGAGTGATGCTGATTTGATAAAAAAATATATTAATTTGATATACGAAGGAATTTGATGGTTGATGGTTAAGGTTTTTTTTTTTGATAAAATTGAAAAAGTTTTTGAGTAAAATTGAACAATTTTTTTGATATATTAAAATGAAATAACATAACAAACGAACGGAAAAAAAATTAATTTGCAGCACTACTACTCAGAGGAAAAAAAAAAATAATAATCCAGCCTGAGATCCCACGTCCCTCATTTACCCTATGTAAAAAAGAACTCCCCCACAGAGAGAGAGAGAAAGAGAGAACATGGATGAGAAATGGGTAATTTTGTCTTTAAAAAAAGTAATGTTATTATTGAATTATTAAATGCAAAGAATTTCATGGCTGTTGGATTATATCTTTTATAGTGACGTGGATAAATCTGAACCTTCTATTTTTTTCTGTGTATTACTCTGTGCACTTTTATGCTATGCGTATAGCAATAATCTTGAGAAAATTAACTAAATATACAACTTTTCAAATCTAATTATCAAAAAGTACAAATCTGTTATAGAATATTATTAGACTCTTGGGCTTATACTTTATGGGTCCAAGTGGACTTGTAACCCTACTCCTCTATATCTATATAAAGAGGGTTAGGAGTCTGCTATTTTAGATTCATTCATATACATTTTGATTAATAAATACCATCTTGTTGTTTTTCTCTATATTCTTTCTCTATATCTATATACATATATATGTGAGCTAATATGTCACACAACACGTTATCGGCACTTTGCTCGCGATTGGAAATTTTGGGTAAACGCAATAATATTGAGTATTTATAAATCTTGAGGTTTATCCGGTTTTTTAGGGTTTTGCTATATCGATCTTCACCAATATATCGTGTGTAAGGTACCGAATTCAAAACTTAATGTATTCCATATATGTGATCGTACGTATTATTTTATGGATAACTAAAACATAATCAAACTGTCTATAAAAGCCTATTGATATGTAATATGTATCGTGTACTGTAAAATTATATTTTTATACAAAAAAAAAAAAAAATCAGTAAAAGACATATAATCGGGATGTAAATCGGAAATCATGTAATTGTAAAACATGTATTAATCTGTGGAATTAAATCTGTAACAAACTGAAAACCGTATGACTGTTTTGTAATTCGCTGAAACTATTGACTGTGCATGTTAATTACTAAAGGACTAAACTGAAACTTGTCTGAAATTATGCACTGAAGCTGTAATAATGTTGTAAATAGATATATAGTTTGCTGAAATTACACGGATAGTCCCTGTAGTATATTACATGTATAAAAACAATATATATGTGTTATAAAAGTCAATATTCGGTCTAAATATCCACCCACATGCATATATATATTTATTAAAAAGGAAAGTGAATAAAAAAAATTGCATGTTAATTGAATAAATTGATGTGTTTCCATATAAATTTAATTCATCATATTGCATGATTTAGTTACCATGTATAAAACTTACACATAAAAGCAATAGATTTATATAATATAAATTTATATCTTGCTAGTGTAAAATTGGTAAATAAAATATATTACTAACAAGCATGATTTAGTGACCATGAATAAAAACCTACACATATAGCAGTATAATAATAATATATTATGTTAGATATTGTTGGTGTAACTTTGGTAAATACTAATATAGATTGATTACATTAATTTGGATTACTTATTAGGAAATATGTACTGTCATGTTAGTTAATCATGAAACATGTACAATCTATATAATTGATCACTGTCATGTAATATTTATTTACTGCCGTGTGTAAAATATGTTAATTTGCGAAATCATATATTTTCACATTTAAGTTGGAAAAATTATGAACCTTCCCCAACTAGGCTCAGCTATTTGGATACGATGTCTAGGAAAGATATAGACGGAAGTCGATATCCTAATGAGGTCGGGTTTTAAGTGGCATTTGTGCCCTCCACCCTCACCGTCTTTCCTGGTCTTGTTCAATTAGAGCTACCGAAAGAGGTTGACTAAATAATAATTTCCCCGAGTGTGTTTATATATTGATGTATGTTTCGCCGAATTGGTGTTTCAGTATCGACCCGTCGTTCGATCAATGAAAACCGATTCACATGAGAAGCAAAACTAATGTTTTCGAACCTGTCGTTTCGAAAAAAAGTTTGTACTTGTGCAAACCATAAACATATAAACCAGTCGTTTTATATGATAAATAATCCAGAACTCTCAACACATGTTGGATGCCATCTATGATGAGAAAAATCGTAAAACATACTTGCGAAATGACTGTTTAAACGTTGATTTTAATCCGTCACCACATGTTACTCACCCTGATGTGTGAAAATTTGATGCCCAAATTTTTTTTTGGATTCCATCTTTGATGAGTAAAACACGAGTTTGTTGTTACCCTCGAGATGAATGCTAAGGCGTTGATTTTATTCTGCCGCCACATTTGAGACGTGATGACGTCTATTGTGAACAAATGTCTGAAATTGACATATTGGAGCTATCCTTCACCAAAATACTAGCTTGGAAATTGTATTCCATAAGAAGTATCGTGAATTTATATTCACCATGTTCCTTTATCGCACATCTGTTATTGGATAAGAAAATTACCCCGGTGAGTAGTTTTAATCCTATTGGGTCAATTGCGAATTGTTTGCTTGATATTAATGCTCTTCGTGTACATTTTTTTTACACGAATCGAGAACCGAGACAAGTGTTATTTGTCTCGAACTGTCACGATCCCGATGAATCGCTTAGCCAAGCGAGATTTTAGACAATTGTCAAAATCGAAAACATGTGGCTCCAAGACAGTAATTGAAAGGAACAATATGGTCCGTTGTCACAAAACAAGAGATAATGCTCAAGGAGCCAACTCTATGCTATAAAGACAAAGGTCATGCACGGTTACTCCTTAAATAGTTCACAACTATTAATAATAGGTGGAAAAACCGATGCTAATGTGGTTAAAGCTAACTGAAAAGAAACTCTTGAGACCCCCGATTTTGTGGCTTAAATGAGTTTGATACCTTTCTTTATAGATTTTGATAAATCATTGAGCCATTTTTTCGCTCATCTGGATTATGTTTTCCATTTGGATTATTATTTTTCCATTTGGACCATACTTTTGGATTATGGTTTGCCTGTTTACGAAATTTCTCGAAATAATTTAAAGTGTTTTGAGCAAATTCCTTTGAAAAATATGACCAAACTTTAAATTATGAAATTTTAGGCAATACCTGTGGTGTAGTTGGTTTTTTGGAAATAGTGGGTAACAGTGTATCATATAATTTCACCAACTATTTGCCTAAAAGATCACTCAGTGACAACGATTCTGGACCTGTCGTTCCAAAATTGAAATCTTTGGTAAAGCTAAATTGATTTGTCAAATATGAGGCGTTATACTCATGTAGGTCCTGTCGTACCTTGTTGAGTTATAAAATATTCGAGAAAACCAGTGTTATCTGGTAATAGCTCATGAAATAATTAAAATTTCTTTACATAGCCTTCATTCAATACGACCAAAAACGTATTTTAGAGGAGTTGAAATGTCTTTCAAGTGGTTGCTACCATATTCTTTAACGCATTTAAAGTTACCTTATCATTTTGTCTGTCGTCGAAATTATAAATGATTTAGATGCTAAGACATGATTGTCTATACTATCATTCGCCTGTCGTCGATTGATAAGAGCATTTTGAAATTGTGGCATTGACCGGATGAGATATTCTCGGATCAAAAGACGATGCTTGATTTATAATCGCATCGCATTTGGATTCTCTCTGAGAATATATTTCGTGATTAATCCGAAATTTATGCCACTAATGCTCACTTTGAAAGACTAGTATGTGTAAAGATCACGAAATGAACTCGTAGAATTCTTGTAAAGAATTGAAGGAGTTATGGTGGACTTATCCAACCATAAGACGGACCATAAATATTAATGGTTATGGTTGATGCATCGACAATAAGGTCACATGATTATTGTTTTCCACAGAAATGCAGCATTTCCCAAACTTTTAGCCCTATCATTAAGTTGATGGCTCATGATCCGGATTATCCTGAAAAGTCTAGTCGACTTGATAATTCCGAAGAGTAAAAATCGAAATTTCGATTTGAATTACTTGAGTTTGGAAATTGAAATTGAACATCCTGTCGATTATATTCAAACCCAAATGGACTCACAGAAAGTTTGATGATGCGACTCAAATGATTGCACGCATTTCTTGGTCTTGTGCACCAAGATTTATATTTCTGTGTGGGGTTATGCTATTTTACTGCATTGGTCCGTCATGAGGCCCATAGACACTCAAACACCATATGCGTACCAGCTGGTTACTGGTTATGAGCCAGAAGTCTCATTAACGCGTGTTTAGAGTGATTAATTAATATTTTGATTGACCCGCTATAGCGTTTAAAATATGGACCTCTAAAGGGGACATAAGTCGATTATGAATCCTCTGTCTATCATTTGAAAGAGTAACCTTGGCAAGCGATCTCTTTACCGCATGATATGTGAAAGTGACATCGCTAAGACTGTTCTCCCCATCATTAGGGGGAGATTTGCATGTTACCGTTGATAAGGAACGACGTGAAGTAACGTGGCATAACCCACTCAGTCTTAGCTTGATCCCCAAAATTGCACTTAGTGATAAGTAAGTGCATAGACTCCCTCAAGTATAACTAATTGCCAAATGCATTTAATGACTTTATGAGATGTCACGAGATCATTTATACTTGCTGCAAAATTCTTGCAAGGATAGACATCTCTGTCGGACGCCGTGTTCCTGTAGTAACACGTTGCTTTTGCCAAACCCGCCAAGCAAAGGATGCTGCCTTCGGCCGTCAGTCTATCGTCCTTCCCAAGATACGAGGAAGTTGACTGGTTCTTAATTCGTTCAGCCCCAGAGGTGATGAACTGAAACTCGTTCGTCGCACAAGATTATAAAGGATCAAGGAGATGTGTGATTTCCTCCTCATCCTAAGAATCTCGAAATATCTATCGATCATGATATCTTAGACGATATTGAAGCGAAACGAGACTGGCATTGATTACTTGTTCATATATTCGGTGACGACTGATAATATGAACAAATTATGACAGAGAACCATGTACCATTGCCTAAAGTCAACGTAGAAAATACTGGACTAATGGAAACTTGCAATCCAAGTAGACTCCTTAGCGAAAGTGTGTTCGGACCTGTAGCTCTAACACCACCAATGTTAAACGAGTTCGTTTATTTGGTTATTCGTAAGGAAAAGTGATGAGAATAATGAGATTGTAGAATGCTTGCCTAGTAGCGCAAGACTTCTCTCACATCTTGGAATTGATTACGAGATGGTTGATTTCCTCGTAATGGACGTTATAACGGTCCCCTACTTTATCAATTTAGTAGTTTCCCAAAAAACTGATTAGCAGCATGTGATTGTGGTCATTGTTTTATCTTTATGAGAATTTAGACAAAGAGATATAGATGAAGATCCCTGTGTGACTTCATGTTCTTAAATCAAGTAGTTCCTGACCACGGAACACGATCTCAATTGACTGAGATGTTCACTATATGGATTAATATAATCCAAGCGGATGTGGTATACCGCCTTAGTGAGTACTTGATCAGCTTGGGATACTTAAACAAGTATTATGCCCTCGCGTGTTTTATTATGCGATCCACTTTTGGATTTGCCTTCGAGATGAAGGATCTTAGGAAGAAACGGTAGTGACTCGTCCTGATGATCGAGTCCCGTAAAGATTGAATCTAAGTCCATGATTCAGACTACACCCAGAAGGTGTTATGACATTTTAGTCATCATGACGCTAAGTCGTCAGATTCTCCCATGATCGTTCGATCACTAGACATTGATATAGACCTAGTCCGTCCCTGATGAGACGATGAAGAGATATTGAACCCTCATGTTCATATCTAAGTACAATAAGCGCATCATTGTACTTGGTCTAATGTGCTAGGACGAACATCTCGTATGCAGTGAATGGCATAGCTCGACACAGCATCGCGCTAACACGCTGCCATCGAAATGGCACTAAAGACACATTCCCTTACCTTATGGTAGTTTTGGAAGTGGGCTAGTTTATCCCATTTTGCGTCATTGAGTGTATCTGCCCCTTCGGTACTCGAATTAACACAACCCTCTTTCGGCTATACCGATGCCGGTTACTTATTAAATCCGCATAAGGGATATTCCTAACATGGTCTGTCTTTACCATTAGGAATAAGGCGATATCTTGGAGGTCTTGGAATGACTCCAAGCGAATCACTCTGATCTATTTGTGCTCTATGAGAAGACTAGAGAGTGTATATGGCTTCGAGCTAGTATTAGCCATATTTGAATTACATATGCTCTGTCTCACGATTCAGATAAAACACTTGTCATAAAAGACAACTTGTTGTTATCGATCAAGAGAGACATGACTACATTATGCGATTTAGCATTTATCGTCAAAATAAATCTTCACATATGAAGTTTAAGAGCATCCTGTCGAATGCTCGGTTTATTCCACGTTATATTTTCTTGCATACAGTCATGTGCAAGTAAATGAGGCATCTAGTCGAATGCTCATACTCTTTATTCGAATATGAAATCATTGCACCCAGTCGTGTACAAGTGAGAGAGAGCATCCAAGTGAATGCTTTTTGCACTAATTACTACTTAGTCAAAATCCTCGCACCCTGTCGTGTGCAAGTGAGGGGGAGCATCCAGTCGCATGCTCGTATACTCCTTTTGTCCTTAGACCAAGGTTTTTTCCTACTGGGTTTTCCTTGGTAAGGTTTTTAGCGAGACACGTTCCCATCATATCTCACTTAAGATTGCCGAAATTAGGGGGAGCATCATGTTGTATACTTCTTACCACTGTCTACTCTTTTGTCCTTCGACTAGAGATTTTTTCCCACTGGGTTTACTCTAGCAAGGTTTTGATGAGGCACCTGTTTTATTGTTGATCCCTAGTACTACCATTGTTGTACTCTTTTTCTTTCGATCAGAGATTTTCCCATTGGGTTTGCTCTGACAAGTTTTTGATGAGGCACACTGTTTTGTGGTTAGTTACTTACATGATATTTCGGCATATATCATTCGGCTACACAGTTTCTCCTAGGTACCGGTTTTGTCCCACATTAGGTTTTTCGGCCCTAAAATTTTTATGTGTTTAGTACTGCGAATGAACTCGACTCACATCGACAGCATGAAGACGAAGAAATCAAGACGTCCAAAGGGGGAGTGTTGTAAAATATTATTGGACTCTTGGGCTTCTACTTTATGGGCCCAAGTGGGCTTGTAACCCTACCCCTCTATCTATATAAAGAGGGTTATGGGTCTTGTATTTTAGATTCATTCATATACATTCTGATTAATAAAGATCATGATGTTGTCTCTCTCTATATTCTCTCTCTATATCTATATACATATATATGTGAGCTAATATGTCACACAACAATCAAAAATTTTATTTTCAAAACATAGAACTCCAATAAATATAGAGTTAATTAAGGATTGGTATTTTTTCGATTGTATATGCAATTTCTCGATTGTTTATGCATTTTTCTTATTATTTATACATTTTTCTTATTTTTTATGCACTTTTTTGTATTGTGCATGCAATTTTTTGTATTATATATGCATTTTTCTTATTGTGTATGTCATTTTCTCGATCGTGTATGCATTTTTTTGGATTGTGTATACACTTTTCTGATTGTGTATGCATTAACCTCGATTTGTGTATCTATTTTCTCGATTGTGTATGCACTTTCTCGATTTTGTACGTATTTTTTTTATTGTGTATGCAATTTTCTTATTGTTTATGCAATTTTTTGTATTGTGTATGTATTTTTTTGTATTATGTATACAATTTTCTTATTTTTTATGTCATTTTCTCGATTGTTTATTAAATTTTTTGAATTATGTATGCATTTTTCTGATTGTGTATGGACTTTTCTCGATTTGTGTATGTATTTTTTTGATTGTGTATGCACTTTATCGATTGTCTATACATTTTTCTTATTGTGTATGCATTTTTCTTTTTTATGCACGTTTTTGTATTGTGTATGTATTTTTTTGTGTTATATATGCATTTTTCTTATTGTGTATACTCTATTTTCTTGATTGTTTATGCACTTTCTCGATCATGTATGTATTTTTCTTATTATTTATTCACTTTTCTTATTATTTATGCAATTTTATTTTGTATCTAATTTTTTGTATTATGGATGCACTTTTGTTATTCTTTATGGCATTTTCTCGATTGTGTATTCACTTTTTTGGATTGTATATGCATTTTTCTGATTGTGTATGCACTTTTCTCGACTATGTATGTATTTTCTTGATTGTGTATGCACTGTCTTGATTGTGTATACATTTTTCTTATTATTGTATACACTTTTCTTATTGTTTATTCACTTTTTTTTTATTGTGTATACATTTTTCTCGATTGTTTATGCATATGTATTTTTCTTATTGTGTAGCCAATTTTTTTTTATTGTTTATTTACTTTTTGTATTATGTATACACCTTTTTTATGGTCTATGCATTTTTCTCGATTATGTATGCACTTTTTTTTTTACTGTATATGCACTTTTCTGAATTGTTTATGTATTTTTTTTTATTGTGTATGTACTTTTGAGAGAGTGTGTATGCATGGATTTTGCATGCACTTTTCTCGATTATTTATATAATTTTTCGGATTATGTATGTTTTTTTTCTCGGTTGTGTATGCATTTTTATAAATTGTGTATTCTCGATTGTGTATGCACATTTTTTGGATTGTTTATGAACATTGTTTGGATTGTGTATGCAACTTTTCGCGATTGCGTATGCAACTTTTTTAAGTTGTGTATGCATTTTTCTCGATTTCTTTACTTTGTCTTGTTTTTTTGTTGTTTTTGAATTTTTAATTTTTAATTTTTTTAGAATTTTAGAAATTTTTATCTTTTTGTATATTTTTTAAAATTTGTTGAGTTTTTAATTTTATTTTATTTTGAAATTTTTGCCCAAGATGATATGTGGAGATGATCGTCGGTTTTTGCCATATATATATATATATATATATATATATATATATATATATATATATATATGGGAAATATTATATGAACATCATGAAAAACACCCAACTAGACACTTTTTTCGTAAAAACACTCCAAGACAAATTTTATAAGTGTACTATAGAGATATATCATGAGTATATTATGTAGTTTTTGTAATTGGTATATTAGTTGTATGTTTTGAGAATTACTCCTTTATAATTTAAGTTTAGATTCTAATATAATTTTATTATATATTTAAAAGAGTTACTACAAGAAAATGTTAATATGACAACAGTTTAATTTTTAAAAATTGTTAGTAAGTGAGTGTCGCTAAATTTTTGCAACAATTTAGCAACAAAAATTGTTGCTAAACTGTTGCTAAATTTAGTGACATTCACTTTACCATCAGTTAGCAACAAATGCTCTGATAGTAAGCTAACATTTTATTTTATTTTGCAGTGAGTGATTATCAATCATGTCCATTGTAATCTATATTTACTTACATATAGTATATACACATGATATAGAATCATAAATATGTAGAAAAATAATAAACTAATTAAAGTAGTCTGACTCTAATATAATCCTTACATTTTTGTTCTGACTCGGTTGTTTAGTAAATGAGCATACAGAAATTAGGTGTTTAAAAACCCAAGCACGAGATTATTCATGAACGACTCGACTTGTCATCAGCCCTACACAAAGATATTCTTTGATTCTTTTACATTTCCCCCATTGATTAAAGTTTAGTTACATTGTTTTCCCCTGCTTGCTTTGTTTCCATAAGTATATTATACATGGGCTTAAAGGTAACGTTTTTAGCTATGCAGCATACGGATGAAATTTGTAGGAGCCTCTCCCTCTTACCCTTTCGCTTGAATCAATCATAGATTGACACTAGACTAAAGAAAAAAAATATTATTATTGCTATTCCCTTGTAAAAAAAAGTTTTATTCTTAATACATATGTCAAAATTATACTATATATGTGAATTTATAACTAAAAAATAGAGCATATCATTTTGACTTTTGATATGTATTTATAATTGAACAAATTATTTCCTACATCTAATATATTTTTTACTAACAATTAGCAATAAGCAAAACTAAAAGTCGTTGAATAATTTTTGATTAATTTTTTGTCTCATATACCTTCTCGATGTACTCCATTAAATATTAACTCAATTAGTTTGCAATCTATTTTTGTTATTTTGAATATATATCGTCTCGAACGAATGCTAGAAAATAGGTAGAAAATATATTCAAAATAATGTTTTTAATTACATCATTAGTTAAAGCTAAATAAATTTGTTATACTCAAATATCATTTTAACATATACAAAGCAATAAGTATAAAAACATATAGTCATATATGCATTTTAATCAAATAAGTATAATTTATTATATTTACTGGCACTAGTTAGTTAGTTAGTTAATATTTGAAGTCATGATATACTAGTGTTTATAAACGATCATATGTTCACTTGTTAAGTTGAAAATTTATATATAACTATTATGTACTTTTGATTAAGGAAAAGATTTGATTTGTGTAAGGAACAAATTTATTATGATAGTAAATCTTTTTTCTCTTAGTCTTTTTCATAGGTGTCAAGCGATGATTGGTCCAAGTAAAAGGGTAGGAGGGAGATGCTCCTACCCCGTTAGTAGTCAAGTTTCGTCCGCGACATACGATACCCCCACTTACCCTATAAGACACTAAAGTCCTCCCATCCACCATCCCCAAACAGTGCTGTCACACTATATTTCAAAACGTTTGATATGAGTTTAAATCCAATTTATCTAACTTCTATTTAATTAACAAAGGTTTAGTGCGGATAAAACCAATTAGGAACCATTCGAAATTTGACGGATTTGAAGCAAAACCGAATCCGATCTATTAGACACGGTTACGGGAGAATTAATCCAATCGAAATCATTCAAAAATTTAAGCTTGATCTGGACCGAAAGACTGAGTCCTGTCACGGTATTTAGGGTTCCAAATCACAATATCTATCAATCTTAATAACAAACAAAAAACAAACAGATTGATTCAAAAGTTATAAAACACAATATATATCAACTTATCTAACAAACAATAGATAGACCACCTGCTCTTAAAAAAACCAAAGTGTAGTGTCATCAAATTAAATACTCCGTAATACCGTAACTTATTTAAGAAAAGTTAAAAATTTGAGCAAAAATGCAAAAGTACAACCACAACAACAATCAAATCTCATGCTTATCATAAAAAATAATAACAATCAAATATCCTAACAACATGAAAAAATATACGAGTCTGCACATAGAAACAATATATAATGGAAAGATTACCAAATATAATAACTTTTGAAACCTTATTTCCAACTTTGTTTCTCTCTCTCTCTACCTCCATAAGGAGGATGGAGCTCTATCTTTTCTATTTGTGGATTTTTCCGGAATATTTTTTATTATGGTTGTTTTTTGGAAAAAAGAGCTTAGTTTTTCTTTATATATATTTGAGTGTCTTCTTCATTTTAAGAAAGAGCTGATAATGATAAACAGTATCATAATCTTGCTTTCACTAGAGGAAGACCATAATATATTATATATAGTTAAAATATTCATCAAGAAAACTAACCATTTGTTGGAGTTTATTATGGTGTGCTTTTTGTGCTCTCAACAAGTTTAATCATTATACAACTCATTTTTGTTCATCATTATGATTCCCAGATTTCACTAATACTGCTAATTGATTGATTAAGCACACTGAAAGACCATAAGAGGACATTTTAATGATTGACCAAACCAAAACAGTTTACTATCAAATTTAACCACATTATAGAGATTAATATATATCTTATGAATTGTCCTAGTGATACATGTAATAGGTTAATTAAGTATAAAAGTGAGACGGAACAATGGAACATGTAGAGGGAAAAATCATTCATAATTTGAAATGAAAGGAAATAAATACTACTCATATATATATTCCACAATATAAGCACAGGTGATATCTCACGAAGTAGGGTTTTTTCAAATATGGTGCACGAATATATCATGGAATATTTCAGAACAAAGTCGAAAAAATAGTGACTAAGTTTTTAGATTGAAGAAGATATCAAAGATATAGTGCAACTGCAAAAAAAAAAAAAAAAAAAGTGGCCTGTATAAAAGAATTTGAAGTTACCAAATAATCAAAAGAACTGAACAATATCAAAATATACGATGAACCAAGCTTTAATTTAGGATATATGTGAATTGTGATCAGTTGACACTAGTAAGACTAAAATGCGCCGCTGCATTTTTCAGCTCGTTGTCAGTAACAAACTCGAGGGGTGGTGCTGTGTCTTTCAGCGAGGAATCGGAACTGAAAATGATAATAAATGTCAGCTAAGTAAATATTAAACAAACAAAAGATATATGGCGCCCTTTGCGCACAAAAAGATAGTCATCTATTTTTATACTAAATTATTACCTGCAATCATTAGCTTCTTTGGAATGAACAAAAGATTGTCTATCATCAATCGTATCGAAGAACGGATGGATCTCATCATATTCTTGCGCCTCTTGTTGGATAGTATTAACTTCTTGTGGATTAATCATCTGATATTGCATTAGTTTCATAATGTTTTCTCCATCGACATTTCCATTCCCGTTAGTGTTTAGGTTCTGAACAGAATAAGAACTGGCCATGTCGTCCTTGTCATGGTAAAAAGAACCGATATCAACAACAGTGGCATTTGGGTAAATATGGTTGGTTTCAGTGGGCAGTATCGGTAGTGGATGATCCGATGGTCCTGGATTGACCATGCTTAACTGCAAATCAGATAACGAGTTGTTTTGAGTGCAAGAGATTTCTTGATGCTGTTGATTTTGCCGAAAATAATCTAGTTGGGCTAACACGGAGTTGAGTTCTTCTTGGGCTAGCCGTATTTGATACTGTAACTGAGCAATAACTGCACAACAACCATGAACTCGAAACTCCTCTCTCCTGTTTGACTGATATATGATCGATACCATTGCTTCCCGTCTATTAAACTGATCGAGTGGTTTAAGGACTTTTAGTATATTTTTCACACCAAAGAGTTTATGCGCGTTTTGGAATATTTTGGGATTATCCGACGGGAAATAAGCGGCTAACAAACAGTCAGATGAGCATTTTCTTCTTTGGTACTTGCAAGCGGCGCAAGCATGGCTTGAACCACCTTTAATTGTCATTTTCGTGCCAGCATAAATGTTAGAACATTAGCAATAGCAATGCTACAAAAAATGATTTTGCTAAGGGAAAGAGGAAATATTTTCACTAGTATTGGCAGTGATATACATAAGTACGTATATAAATGTGAAGAGGGTGTGATGTGGCATAACAGATTTGCTTAAGAGACTGAGTAAAAACAACTGATGGATAAGAAAGGGAGAGAGTGCTATTTTATTGCAAAGTTTGTTCTTTGAATCATATATTACAGTTATGGACAATAGTTTTGAGGCTATCCTAAGTTTATGGGATACCTAAATTGTAATCAAACATGTTTTTCTTTTCTCTTAAAACTTTTTGGTGTTTTATTGAGCAATGGTGTCTCCTTTTACACATGTATGATGCATCAACCAACTTTGATGCATACGTTCTCATCTAGTACCTAACGTGAATTAAGTTCTTTGCAAATAGACTTCAACGAAAATTTAGTTTTTTTTGGTATATAACGAAAATTAGTGAACAAGTATAAGGTTGCTTCCATATACTCTTCAAGTTAATTTCACGTCTGCTCTTGTTGTTTGTAAGCTTAAGTTGAAGAACAAATATATTTGTTTTGAGTTGAAATTGCAGTGCACAACTTCATCAGTCTCTGATAGAACATATCAGAACTTCGCTTTAATTGTCCGGTTCTAGCGCTAAAACCATAATTGATCTACAAACAAAATCAAAACTCAATCTAAAGTTCTGTTTTTCTTTATATTGAATGTCGGTTTATGTTGGTCCAAACGCCCAATGTTGATCAGCTAAGTTCCATTGAAAAACCGAAATTGATCTGAAGCAATCGTGTGGACTGGATTTGTAGAGAGAATATACTGGATTAGGCCAAGGGATGCCCAATATAAAAATAAATAAATGTCATTTTTTGTCTTTCTTTATCGTAAACTTAATCAGAAAGTGTCGGTCTACATTAAAAGTGCCGGTCTACCCCCAAAAAAGGGCTACATTCAAAGTGCCGGTCCTCTCAGAAAAGGCATTTCTCATGTCTAGAAACACAATTAAATTGAGAACGTGTTCATTCAATGTAATCCAAATTTAACCGAGAACTTTATCAAAAAAATAAGCTGAGAATATGTTCATTCACTGTAATCCATGATGAACAAATTAGTCAAGATACCAATGCATCTTACTTAATTAGGTGGTTGTCACAAAATTGTAAAATTTAAATTTAAGGGTTCATAAATTTAATCCAAATCCAACCATGTCTTGGCATTTCCACTTGTTCCTATAAAACTAAAGTTCCGACAATAATCGCCTTTTAGAAGAAAAGTTTGGCCTACTATAAGGAAAGTAGAAATAAATTGAACTTTTACAACCCAACGTTACACCATCCGGTCTATACAGAACCCTCTTTCTGTCACAAAAATAAGATGAATATTTTTTTCACTTCTATGCTCTTGGTGGCCATCTGGCGAGTAAATTATTGCCATCGTATATTTATGGAAGCATTTGCTTTTGTCGCCAGGAAATAGGATGGTCACTGCTCTTTAACTGAACCACCATTTATTGAAAAGATAAAAAGAAAACATATCTGCTGACGGCTGATATAGTATTTTCTGTCAAAGTACCACCAACCAAGTATTTAGCTCTTTGATCCCAGATTTTTTCTAAAAGCTACAAAATTACTACGCCCCTTGCTCGTATTTCACTCCTAATTTTATATTAAAAAATTGTACGCCTTGCAAGCTATGCTCATAGGATCGTAAGGTGGGATAGGCAATAAAGCTTCCGTTCAACTGAGACTCAAAGCTCACTTTGAAAGACGGCAAAGATCAGGTAATCTAGTTTATAGCTTCATAAAAAAGAACCTGAGGTTGCAAGTGGCCTCTCTCACACATACTGATCACCTCGTCCCAGCTGCCAATTACCTAAAGACAAAGTATTGCTTAGCAAGCTGATATAAAAGAAACAAAAAGGGGGAAATAATTTTAGTGTATAAAGCACGATATATTACCTTCACGGTTTTGTCATCATACATCACCCACCGTTCATGATCATGACTATAGGCAAAGCAGTGATAATGTTGTCCATAATAGCATACCTGAGTATTAAAATTACAATGAGATATCATATATGCATATCATTCTATTATAATAAGTCAACCCAAGTCAAATGAGGCTGTCCAATTTAGGCATTTTTTTCCAAAAATACCCATATACTTTTTTATTAATTACAATAATACCATAATCACATAAAAATATATAAAAAGTAATAACTAATAACACTATTTATCCCTCTTTAACAACCAAGCATTCTTTTAAGTCTTGTCATCTTATACTGTTTTTTTTTCAAATGACGCTGCCCAATTTAGCCACTTTTTTCAAAAAATACCCTATATTTTTTTATTACTTACAATAATACCATAATCACATAAAAATATATAAAAAGTAATAACTAATAACACTATTTATCCCTCTTTAACAACCAAACATTCTTTTAAGTCTTGTCATCTTATACTGTTTTTTTTTTTTTTGTATTATCCACATATTTGTATCATAACTACACTTATTTTCTATATTTTAATTGCATTGCGCGTCACACACGCAACGCGTGGGGTACGATTACTAGTATATACATATATATCTTTATCTAAAAAGTCTTTCTTGAAGAAGAAGAAGAGGATATCATATATATACACCCGATA
Source organism: Primula veris (assembly GCA_963682055.1). Taxonomy (NCBI): domain Eukaryota; kingdom Viridiplantae; phylum Streptophyta; class Magnoliopsida; order Ericales; family Primulaceae; genus Primula; species Primula veris. The sequence goes on along the minus strand of OY821742.1, from coordinate 33,096,361 downwards.
GCGCAGAAAATGCTCGGTGTCCATGTGCTCGAGGAGATACATATACATATATTAGCGGACCGTGTCCACCCGATGCACGGTGCAACGCGTGATTTGGGATTACAAAATAATTATCTTACGAAAATTCTATGCAAAACAAAATAAATCGATGAAAAGTCATACCCCTTTATCCGAAATATGGGAAGTCTTCTCTGCCTTTTCAAAATTTCTGTATTTTAAAGTCTTCTCTGCCTTTTCAAACTTTTAATATTTGACAGTTGTTTCGAGGCAGTTGATTTTTAAAATCTGTAATTTTCTAAATTAGCAAGGGTCTTTTGTAAATACTTGTTTCAAGCCTTCATAAGGCCTGTAGACATATATAATAATATGATAATATGATACTATATTAAAAAGAAGGGTGAAATGCAAATATAAACTTTAATTCACATTTAATACATCAATTAAGAAAAGTATACATACCACTGAGACCAAGCTACTTTCACCCAATATTAACTTTAATTCACATTAACTAAATCTTGACATCATTTAATACATCAAGTAAGAAAATAATACATACCACTGAGACCAAGCCATGTCTGTTCTTCGGATCAAGTCCCCTATAAAGAAGACCAATATCTACTTCGGTAGCTAAAGTTGCCAAAGTTGCTGTAATATCCTCAGCATTCTCATGAGTCTTCTGCCAACCCATAACTGCCATATTTAGAATATCAATATCATTTCAAGTTTCTTATATGGGGATAGATGAGAAATCACACACTACTTTACGCATACCTGTTGTAAAAACATGAGGAGGAGATGAAAGAATATGGTGGATATAGTTGAGTTTACCACACCCACCAACATCAGAGTCACAGGCTAACTGGTGATTCATCTCTACAAGATTTAGAAGCTCACCAAAGGAGCTCTCAGGGCACATAACCTGGATAAAGAAGAGGGGGGAAAGGACGTGCTTAATCAGTAGCTAAGCACGCTATATAAAAAAGGAACAGTATCACATTTTTAAGCAAAACTATCAGTTTTTTTTATTATTATTAGTATACCAACCTATCAAATTCACAATTAGAAACCAATCTACCCAACATCAATTGACTAATGCGACAGCCTACCAAAATACTACCCATCTACTAAAATCACACAATAAGTATACCAACTTATCTGAATTATGAGTGCTTATAGGTAAGATTTTATTGTTTGCGTACGAATTATTCAATTCTCTGATGATCGGTGCTCTTTCATCAATACATCATCGTAATCAACCAATGAATATATGCTTTCATTGCTTTGAGTAACTGAATTTGCGCTGAACTAATATTTTATATCAAATAGATTAGTTAATGATAAAATTTAATAAAAATGGTGTACTAACTGTGAAAAGGTGATAGATCAATGCATAAATCGTTAAAAGATGAAGGTTTTGGGTTTTGGTGTACATAAGTGATATTTTTCCTTTTTACAAAATATGGAAACTTGACCCTTTTAAAATCATTTTTAAAAAAGCAAATTAGATGTGGAGTGTCAAAAAGCACAAACGTACCTTCATTGTTCGAAGGGCACTAGCATTGATATTGTGAAAGAAAGACGTGTACTTCAGGTGTCTGGACTCCAAACCACAATTGTAGCAATTCATACGTTCAAAAGTGTCCATTCCAAAAAGAGAATGCGCAATACAAGCAGTGCTTGTACAATCCCAACGACCTTTGCAGTTGCTTTCAGTTGACTCGTCATCAGACACACCTGAACTCGATGTAAATGATTTATGAAGACACTCAAATAGCACTCCCAACACTTCCGAAGCATCATTCATTTGCCCCTGTAAAATTAAGAAGTATTAGTAAACAGTTAAAGGAGCATTTTAAGCAACTTATGTAAAACGGTAATCCATATTATAATTTACATCGCAGCAAACTCATTCTATTTATTCTACAAACTCTAAACACAACCATACTTATCCAAAATATATTGATCTGAAATACCAATTAACTATACAACAGATTATGTAGCTTTATTGTGATGCAAATATCTAAAAAAATGAGGGGGATCAGAATAAATGGAGAAGAAGTGTAGGACCCAATAATGTAACATAGATGAGCGAAAGTATATAAATGACCCATAGAAATAGCGATTTTCAGTATGATTTCATCAAATATATATTAGCTAGATACTCTGCTGCATGATCAGCTTTTAATGAATAACTTCAATCTTATCTTGTAAAAAAACCGATTTGTTTGGTTTTAGCTAATCTGTTGTCACTTGTGAGTGCTCTAATATAACAAAAACAGCGTCATATATTGTAAAGAAGACAAGGGGAAGTTTCTTTTTCTGGAGTAATGTTAAAGGGACATAACTCTCCCCCTTATGTTGGTCTAAGTTTTAGAATAATTACACTATGAATGATGATATACTTGTCTACGCAACTGAACACTAACTTTCAGTCCAACTCTCCCTCAGGTCAAAAGAGTACGAGACCCATTTTCAAGGCCAAAAGAGTCTGTAGAAACAAGTTTTTACCTCCTGAAAGAAATTACTGTCTGGGCACAAGTTGCTGAGAGCAATTCTGAGAGAAGTAGGAGCAACAGCATCTCTTCCCATGTCGGTAGATGCCAAATTCAGAGCCGTAAAAATATCATACAGCGCACAAGTAACACAAGGATTTCCAACATGAACATGTCCTGAACTTGATCTCCCCAGGAATTCATTTCGAAAACGTCTCAAGTGCCATAATGACTAAATCATAATAAGAAGGAAAGATCAGGCCATGTTTGATACCAAAAAAAAAGTTAATATTAATAATTTACTAACGAACTTTATCCAACAAACCTGTATAATAACATTTAAGAAACAATTGTATTCACCAACTTCATTCTTCAACCCGGTTCCAAACACATTTGTTTCATTTACAATTTCAGATTCGAACTCGGGAACTGAAACAGAAGAATTGTCTACTTCGGAAGTCTTCTTTGCTATGATTGAACTTGAGGTCAATGGCGGTTTTTGACGAGTTTGAAATGTGTCTGTACAACAGCATAAAATCAAGAACAGGCTGACATTTCAGCAACTCTGGAAATGGATATCTAATGAAATGATGAAGGTATATGGACATATGCGAAATGTACTAGCATTAATTTTCAACAATGCAGTAGCCTTTGTGTTAATTAACTAGAAAATAATGTTTGCAATCAAAACATTTTAGCTTAACGAATCAAGTTTGCAACAAAATCCCTTTCTTGATTTTAATTCCAGGACATCTTATATTGACCGAGACAAAGATACTACGCCACCAGACAAGACCCCGGAGCTTTGACGGTGGACCAGTCATATCTCTGCCTGCGACGATGGGTTATGAGGCGGTGAGAGATTTCTGCCGCTAGGGAGGAAAAATAAATTCAGAGCTCCATCTTTGCCAGAGATGGTACGATGGTGGCAGAGGAGAGACAGATAGTGCAACGGTAGGACAATGGTTGCCGGTCGCCAGAGAAAGGATGGGATAGAAAGATGGAAAGGCGGTGGCGAAAAGGCTTTTTAAGGGCGGCGCATGGATGTGGGTGAGATGGGAAGAGGATGAGGGTACCCGCCATTGTGCTGCCTAATTTTCGTTCCATCCACTTTCATGTAGAGATTAGCTATTGTTAATTTGAAGAAAAACTGATATATGTTTACTAATACTTTAGCTTGCCTTGTGATGTACTTTATGTAACTACTAAATAATTCAAAAGGCGCTAGGCGGGTTCTAGGCGGAAAGGTTCCACCTGATGCCTAATTGGCCGCTTAGGCCACCTTTTCCCTGCCTACGCCGATTTTTTCCGCCTTTTGAAATACTTAAAAGGACCAGTTACCGTCATACAAGTCATACAGAATTTGGAAATGCTTAATGAGAAATACAGTGAAAGGCAGGAAAGAAAAAGTAAAGTCAAAGCATGAAGGACTAGATACAGATAATATACCAAGGCTTTGGCGTACAGCTTTCTTAAGGTCAGCTTGGAACCTGTCCTCATCATCCTCCTCGGCTTTTAATTGCCTCAATGTCTTAGTACCATCGTCCCCCGCATGAGGATTATCTGATAAAACAAAGTATCGAAAAATAATAAGTACAAATGGTATCAATAACAAATGGTTGGCTTTCTCTAAATCTTGGGGGAAAAACTTCAACCAACTGCAATATAAACTACAAACATCAAACAACTGATTCCATGCCAGAAAGATAAGCAATGTTAACCACCGATTCTAAGTGCTGATATTGATCACCAGAAACTTGCAAAATTCCACACAAATTATACAAAAGCTAACTGAACATAAACCCGCGATTAATTAGTAAGATTGACGTAAGTGTTCCCTAACCTTCAATTAACTCAGATAGAAAAACCTACAAGGCTAACGGTCAAAAGCAGTTTTAAGCAAAAACTGTGTAAGCTGCGTAGATCTCTTCAGACATGCATCTTATTGATAGTTGCACTAAGTATGAATTCAAAATGTGTGGATTTCCCTATCTTTTCCTAGCACAAGTGGTTGAGTGAAGGACAAGGAAAATCATACTAGATGCAGATCATTATGAATCTCTGAACTTGACCCATTTATCAGTTTGTTCAACTCAAATTTGTAATAGCATTATCCGAAACTGATTTTATGACAACAAACATGTTTTCAAAAAGAAACACCCAACATTTTGTCGGCAACAGTATACCAGAACTACAAGAGAGAGAAAATGAGAGAAGGCAAAATTCAAGCAATGTCAACAGTCAGTAGAAAATTGAAATTCAATAAGGGGTAGTTACAGTTTTCTACACCAACCTACAAAAGTGCTATTGGTACACTAATGTTATATTTACAGTAAAGAAAATAACATAGGTTGGGGTGCTTATCAGTTAAAAACAAGTACTATATAGTATATACCCAATCTTATCACAAATTTTTGGTTTTACACACTATTCTATCATGAATGTTTTTATTTTGGATCCCAACCTATATAATTTTATCCGAGTATACAAAAGCGGAAAAAAAATCAGGTTGGTGTACTGATTAAAGTTTTTGTTAGATGGGTCACGTAATAAAATAAGGATAGTAATTTGGTACACAAAACTATAATTATACCGATACAATAATCAATGACTATATAAAATCATACAGCATGAGTGCAACTTACTGCCATCAGCAGCTTGTCCAGCTTTAAAATCATCTTTCTCAGATGTCAAAGTTAGATTTTTCCCATCATTCAACTTGGCTGAATTTCTTTGGCGTCTACCTCTCCGTCCTGTTCGACGATCTGATGACAGAACTTGATCCTCGGGAGGTCCTCCATTAGAGATGCCTACATAAGTAAGAAAATTATAATATAGTTTACAAACATCATATTTCCCATCATTCATGGAAGGTTCACAAAAGTATCAGCTAACCTTGAAGTGCAGGGTGATGTACAGAAGTGCTAACAATCTCATGGTCCAATCCATCACTAGCTGGTTCTACCTCTAATCCTTCAAGGACTCCGTTTTCCTGAAATAAAAGGTCAAGAGAAACCTAACAAATTAGTTTTTTTTTTCTTCAAGATGTAAGTATGTAACGAAGCAACTCCAAATACTTGATAGGGTGAACTACAACAATGACCCCTATACTTGGGATCATATTTTGATTTGGTCACCATAATTCCAATTGCTAGACCAGGTCCCCATCCTTAAGGTGTATTTTCTATTTGGTCCCAGAGTTTGGTTAAGTTACATAATAGTCCACTTCATTGTATGTAAGTTACACAAGTGGCCTATGTATAAGACGATCGGTTCTCATAGGAAGACACCACCAGCGTAACTTACTGAAGATGTACGAACCAATACTATCATAACCAAAATCATCGGGACCAACTGTAACTAGTTGAAACTATGAGAGGAACAGTAGCGTTGTAGCTAAGACTATGGGGACTAAATAAAATATATCCCTTAGGATGGGGACCATTGCTGTAATTGACCCTTCTCAATCTATCATAAAATATTAAGTTAAGAACAGAAAGCCCTGAAGAGGAAAATCTCACCTGCTTACAAGATTTGAGTTCAATCTCATTTTCGTCATTATCAATTTCCTTCTCTGGAACAATTATACAAATTCTTTTATATTGCTCCGCAATGTGCCTCTGTTTAGCCTCTTCTTCAATCCGTCTCTGAAATTCCAGAGTTTCTTCAAGCTTTCTTTCTTCTGCTTCAAGTTCAATTTTACGTCGTAATTCTTCGCTCTCGGTCAATGCATCCCCACTTTTAGGAGAGAAAATTTCTGAGTGTATATTATCCTCATCTGATGGCAGTGGATTGGAGCTGTAAAATGAAACACATTTGCAGAACATCAGATATAAACTATTCAAACAAAAATGGAAAGCAAACTATTTTTGTGGTGCATAATGACAAGACGTACACATTCTCGGAATTGTCAGGTTCATACACAAGCTCACTAGTGCCATTACCCTGCAAGGATAAGAAACAATAAGGCGCATATGTACACAATGTACCAAAAAACAAGCGCAATACATCTCTTCAAGCAACATATTTAGGAATCGGGAAAATAGTAATTCCTGGGAACTTATCCTAACCTTTAATTCCTTTGTTTTCCTGTGCTCCTTATTCTTTTTCTTATCCCTAGACTTGTCATGGGAACTATTGTTTTTCTTTGAGTCAAGTGCAAGTTCAGCTAAGAAAGCCTCCCTTGCAGCATCAGATTTCTCAGTAGCATCCTTCTCCGCCAAATCCTCCAAGCGTGCCTGAAATTAATAAGTTAACACCAGCAAACATAAAGGCAAAATATTTAAAATCAATAAATTGTTGCCAAGAGTATGACAAAGAAGAGGTAAACAGACCCGCATAAATGACTTCAGTAGTGGCACTAAAATTGACCGGTAATCATTGGACGATGCATCCTCAAGCTTAATTTCCTGTTGCTGCATTACACTGAGACTTCGCATCATCCTCGCATCAAGTTTGCTAAGCTGCAGGAATATGTGCAGTTGTTATTTTGCTTTAATCTTATTATTGTTCGTATTAAAACTTCAACAGAATGTACAACTAAATTAAAATCCAACCTCTGAGGCGTAATGTTCTTTCTGCCTCTGGATTGCAACTTCTATACAAGAGTCCACTTGGTGTTGAAAATCCTTTGTTCTCCAATCATCTTCTTCACCGGATTCTAAATCACGAAACTGTGAACTTACCCCACCATACGCATCCTCAAATCCAAATTGGTTTAGGTTCAAAGTCTCCGCTTCTTTTAAAGTGTTTGATATCACCTCTAATTCAAACCTATGGCTAGTTAGCATTAGATCACTGTCACCTAGAGTAAGCTCCTCTCTCCTCTTTCTCAAAACATGGTCGTAGCTCCGATACAAAAACTCCTGCAAGTCTTTTTCTCTCTTCTTTCCTTCTTCGAGGCAGAGATCTTCCACTGCCTGCACAGCTTCCTCGAAACTCAGATGCTCACATTTTCTTTCATACATGTTTTGCAAGTGATAAAATTCCTTTTCTAGCATTTGCAAAGTCTCGACACCGAGTTGTGCTTTCTCTTCTCTCGTACGTTTCCAGGTTCCTAAATGGTCCCCACTTCCTGCCCCAGAGAAAATCCACATCAGCAGCTCCTGGTCGAGTGCAGCGTCACCTGCCACGTCAGCAGAGGTGAAACGTTCTTCCAAAAGAAGAACAGACGAATCATCATTAAGAATTATATTCTCCAATTCATCAGACCCTTGATTTCCCGAATTGGAATCATCAACAGCTATATTCTTTTCGTATCTATTTATGCCACACGAACTCGACAAGTCCTGCAAGTATTTCAGGATTTTCTTCAGCTCGGGAGCACCCAAAAAGCAGATACAAGAGGGTGACTGGTCAACGCCATAGTTAAGAAGCTGTGAACCAGAGGCAAACCCTTGTAACTCTTCGACCGTATATTGTATTACTTTGTTCACGTGACTAGCGGCAAGGTATTTATGTCTAATAAGCACCTGAAAAATCGAATGTATTTTCTCGAGGACTTTCCCACGCTCATTATCCTCTGAAACAGGCAAGTTATCAAGTACAAAATACGACTTCCCACACAAATTCCTATCGAATCCTTGCCATTTATAGTTGTCAGAGGCATTCACATAGCTTCTAGAATCGAGAATATCCCCATAACAACCATCTTCAAGCTCGGTACACAAATCCCGTCCATCCTCCGAACTATACTTGTCATCTAAAAAGTTTCTACTCTCGGAACCATCACACATGTAAGTATCTTCATGTAACAAAGGAGCCCGAGACCTCCCTTGATTTCTCATTATTCTAATAGCCGAATTAACATCTAAAGGCTTCCAAGGGCTGTTAACAAGCATCTCAATCCACTCGTTATCGACGTTTTGAGGCAACATGGTCTGCATCTGCGGGAAAAGATTCCCCATATGCTCCTGCAAAATATGCTGCATATGCGACTCACAATCCGAAAACCCCTCGCTACAACGACAACAAGTCCAGAATTTCCAACCCTTATTAACCTCCGCAAAAGACACAGCCTCATTCAAAACCTCGTTTGCGAAACTATCCTTAATCGAACTAAAATGGGCTTTTAGGTCCGAGACTTGAACCCTAAGTAAACCCTTTTTCATATCCAAACTCATCGAATCCCAATACGACCTCACAAAATCCCGTCTTTCATCGGAAGACGCGTTCTTTCTCGTGTTCCCTACCCTCTTCCTCTCCCCCCCTCTATGCCCAGATCCTGAAAACACATCACTCGCTGTTTTTTCATCGTTTTGCATAGGCAAATCGGATTTCTGCTGCAATAGCCTAGCGGCAGCCACCCGAACCTCAATCTCCTTCCTCCTCTCCTCAGGCGTTTTAGTCGCCTTTTTTATTTCATTTGGTCGCTTAGTTTGCACTAACCTAACCTCCATAGGGTCCTCGGTCGCCCTCCGAATTGGAATCAACCGAAACTTCTCCTCCCCGTTTCCTAAATTCTTCATCCAAGTGGAAATCGAAGCTATGTTCGATTTCTGAATAAGAGAACGTAACTCATTATGAACATGCCCTATTCTCGCCTCGACAGAGGTCAGTTTCTGCTCTCTCTCCTCTTGAAGATTCTCTGTCCCGGGATCGATAGGGTTTTCGATGGACAACGCGCGTTCACACTCGTGCACGACCTCTTCGTACTCTCTCCCCTCACTCGCCGCCTCGTACAACAAATTTGCATAAAAATGGGAAAACTCGATACTGTTTGGCGACAAGAACACTGATTTTCGTGCCGATTCGATCGCGTTCTTCAAATGCCTCTGTTTCGCATTCGGATCGTCGATAATCGTTGCGACCTTGACACAAACCGTTCCCTGAACGCGATAAACCAGTGCCGAATAAGGCGAATTCTCGTTTTTCTGACATAAATCCTTCATTATCCGTAACGATTTGGTGTGGTTTCCACGACGAAGAGCGGTTAGAGCTTTTTCGCACTCGATCTTAACATTAGTGTACAAAGATGATTCGGCATAGTTAACTAAAGCTAGGGTTTGTTCGGGTTGATGAGTTGAGAGAGAGAGTGTGCCGTCAGAGTCTCCGCCGCCACCTCCGCCAGAAAGATGCGGCGGCGGAGGAGCGGCGGAGAGGGAGGGTTTAGGTGTTCGCTTCTTGTGCCCCATCTATGTATATATATGTATGTGTATGTATCTATGTATCGATTTCTATACAATTAACATGAGTGTAGAGAGAGATAGATATATACCTTGTAGAGAGAGAGAGTGAAGGAGACGACGGAGAGACTGCGAGAAGAGAGAGAGTGTTAACTTCTCTCTGTCTCTATAAAATGTTAAATAAAAATGTACTCCTGTATTATGTATTATGTATTATGTATTATGTTATTATGTATGTATGTATAGATGGACGATATATATATATATATATATCACACACCAAACCACAAGGGGAAGAGTGTTGGAGACTTGGAGTTGGGTCTTAATTCTAATTCATTTTGGCATAAAATTTGGTTCAAGAGGTGTTTTATTGACAACAGATTTTTTTTATTAGATTTTCAGCTTTTTTATTTTAAATTTTGTGTGTATTGGATAGTCAATTTATTTAACTTCTGAAAATCTGATTTTTAAATTGAAAAAACTAAAAAATCTAGATTTTCAATGAATTATCAAAACAGATTTTGAAAATCTGATTTTGAATCAAAAAAATCTGTTATCAAACGTACCTTTAGAAGTAAGCCTTAATTCATGATTGAATGGTTGCTCAAGAGTATTGGAAGAGGAGAGGAATAAAAAACAAAAAAAAACGCATAACTTTTTTTTATTTTTCTTTTTATACGTACATATATATACACTAGCCGTCAAGAGCATCCGATGGGTGTGAATATAATAAAAAATTTATAACCCGTTTACATAACCTGTAACTCATTTCTACACTTGATTAATTGTAAAAAAAATAATTAAATAACTTTTACATAATACTATTTAATAAACCAATAATAGACTTAGTTATGACCTACGAGTGTAGAATTTTCGATGAAATGAGAGACAATTATGGTTGAGAGAGAGAGAATTTGATAGCAGCATGCAATTATAATTTATGAGAAGTGGCGGTTAAAAAGAAAGTTAATAGTTAGATAACAGCTATTTTTCTTTTAAGTCCGGTGTAAAATGTGTTTACTACTGTTTTGTAAGTTTGTAAATTAATACTTTGCAAGACTTCACAAGGCATCTACACCTTTATTTTTGGACTGCATTTCTTATTTCACATACAAACCATAATATTTTTTTTACGAACCGTAATTTTTTTTTACGAACCATAAGTCATATTTAGTATTTGACTTTCGGTCAAACCATAAGTCTGACTTACGATTCGTAATTCGTTTTTACGGTTTGACTATTAAATGACGAAATTGCCCCTGCGTCTTAAATTAATCTAATTTTCAGTAAGGTTCGACGATCGATCGGATGTAGGGGTGGGCAAAAAATCCGCAAACCCGCCCCGTAACCCAATCCGTGCGGATTGGGGCGGATTGGGGCCGGTTGGGTGTCAAAAAAAGTTAAATCCGCCCCGCCCCAATCCGTAAAAAAATTCGTGGGTTGGGTTAGGGTTGGGGTTTCCAAACCGCGGGTTAATCCACCCCAACCCGTTTCAATCCGCATATATATATATATATATATATATTTTCTCAATATCTTTTTTAATAAGAGTTTCTATATTATAATAGTATTGATTTAAGAAAAATTATATATATAGGCAAAAAATCTTTGGAATGTCCAAACTTAAGCTTAATGATTCGATTGATATATTGTCTTATAAATTCAATGTATTATCTCGTACTTACAAAAAGAAGGAATTTTTAATCTGGGTCTAGCTAGTATGGGTGGTTAATTTATTTTTAAAAACTTTATTTGTAATTGAAGTATAGCCAAATATGAAGTTATATAAAGTTATTACGAAATCTGTAGCTATTGAACTTGTGGATTCAATTAGCTATTGAACTTTATTTTGATTATGTTGATGAATAACAATTTGTTTTGTTTTAGTTTTGTTACTTGTTTCGAACATTCTAAACGTATTTTGGTTGGCTTTTAGTTTATATTTCTATTTGAATTTTATTTTTTTTAAATATTTAGGTAAATTATGCGAAATAATGAAAAATTAATGACTAAAATGAAAATTCAAGAAACAACCCGCACCCAATCCGCCCCGCTTGATAATGGGTTGGGTTGGGTTGGGTTGGGGTTTTAATTATAATGGGTTGGGTTGGGTTGAGTTGGGATTTGAATTTCACTAATCCGCCCCAATCCGTTCCGCCATTTATTTTACGGGGCGGGTTAAGATTGCGACCAATCCGCCCCAATCCGTCCCGTGCCCACCCCTAATCGGATGAATACTTTTTTTAATTTACGAAAATTAAATGAAAATAAAAAATATAAATGAAAAAATGGTGAGAGCAAGAATTGAACCCAAAACATTTTCAATTGTGAAAGACTTTAAGATAATCAAGACAATCGTTATAGCACAACAACATTCTTAGAAATCAACAAACTTAACAAATATATATACGGTTGTTAATAACATAATGATTTTATATATTCAAAAATTGATATAAAACTTTTATAAAGGAGAATTATTTATAGGTAACTCACATCAACTTATATTCCTCTTGCATATCTTCATAGTTTCACATTCACCATAGATAACAATTTTTAATTATTTATTTTATTTACCAAAACACCATCATACAACTCAAAACACACACAAAAAAATAGTTTTAAATTAAAAGAAAATTCTATAAAACCAAAAAAAATAACCAAAAATGGAAAAAAGCACACAAAATATATAAAATAAAATAAAAATCACAAAAAATTATAAAAAATTAATATGATTGACTAGCAACTTATTACTTTGATCCAAAATAGCTAGTAATTTCATTCTTTATAATTCCTTTTTTAATGTTTAATTTTTATTTCAGTAATAGCTGCAATGTCTTGATAGATGTTGGAAATTTTGACTTGTTTAGATAATAAACAATTCATTATCTACATTTTGCCTATACTTTTTGAAGAAGTTGTCCATTTCTGAACTGGTCATGACATTTACAAAATGCTACCTACAAAGTGAGTATCACTAATAATTTTAAAAAAAAAAAACATAAAAATAAGCAAGATGCACATTCACTACAATAAAAATTTATATAGCAATAGTTTAATTTCTAAAAACTGTTGGTAAAGTAATTGTCGTTAAATTTTACCAACAATTTAGTAACAGAATTAGTTGCTATTTTGTTGTTAAAATTTATCGACACTCATTTTAGCTACAGTTTTCAGAAAGCAAACTGTTGATAAATGAAATTTTTTTGTAGTGATTCGAAAATATTGTCACAGCTAAATTGATGTTATTTACAGTTATGTCGGGATATAATTATGCATAAAGGATTCTTCATTCGTTCCGCAAATGTTGTGGGAATCACTAGAAACAAGTCCCGCTTACTTGAAAACCATCAAGCAGGTTGCATCGGACACGGTTATAAAATGGACAACCCTAGAGTACGTAGTTGAAGTCGAACTAGTCCATCATTTGTTGTTAATTCGGCTTACAAATTTCAAATGTAAATGGTTTTTTATTTTGAAAACTCAGACACTTACATTCTGACATTTCATGCAGTCCACTGCAATTTAGCGTCTTCATTCGTGTTCCCCAAAGTTATCTTCATAGTATTACGGGATATAAAAGTTAAACATTCTCTTACCATAGTCAATGGTGGAGGATGTCGATCGAGCCTAGTGGTTTTAGATTTCATTTTTATTGCATCTCTCATTTCATGAAAGCGGATATTGATTTCAATATGACCCATTTGAGCTATAGTCTCGTCTCCTCTAGGCCATAGTTTATGGACATCTTCGTCTGGACTGAATATTAATTTTCATCCTTACGACTTGATTGGACTAAAAAGGATGAGAAACAATTCCATAGTTTTTTTTCAAAAGTACAAAAAATAAAATAAAATTGAACCGTACGTACCCTGAGATGATCGGCTGCTTTAGCTCCAAAAAGCCAGCTTTGGTCTCGACTAGGATTTTGTATCTAAACTTTTATTCTGTCAAATTCATTTATTTCATTTATTTCAGTTTATTACACCATATATACTCGTGTATTATAAGTTTATTTAAAGTTAAAAGTTCAGTCTTGGTTTTTTTTATTTTACTTTAGTTTTACGGATCAAAACCATATTTCCATTTTGTTGTGTATTTAGTTTAATTCGCATTTGTCGCCCTCTAAAAGACAACATACCCAACAGATTTCTTGCAACAAGGAGTAGCTATTTAGTTTATATTAAAAATATACTAAAATGCATACTTATTTTTGGATAGTATTTAAATATTTTTGAATTGATTTATTAATTGAGAATATCATGAGTAATTGTTATTTACCATTATTAATTGAATAACTGAATAATTGTATATTATTCTATTTATTAGATGGTGTAGCGTGTATAGTATAATTTACACACAGAAGATTACACTATAAGTTCTAATGGAATATAAGTCGTATGTTTATAAATTTATATGGAAATGGACCCGTCATGGTAGAATTGTAGTACGTAGTTTTATTAGTTCTGTCTTGACTAGATGGAACGGTAAAGTTACAACTCCATTTACTAGTACTTTGTGTGTACTAAACAAGAATGTTACGAGCTAATCATTTTGGTATAAAACGATTTACACACCGTGGTCATGGTTATTGTTTATACTCTTAATTCTAATATTGCTACTTAGACATATATGGATGTGTTTGTTTTTTGATTTATAAATGGTGAGGATTCATTAACGAGTCAATTAACTTAATGATTTGGATTGCAACATTATTTATGATTTATATGGTATTTATTAGTAAAAAGAGGAATTCCACATCCCGTATGAGATTGATGAAACTCGCTTAAGTAAGTTTATAAGTTTTGTTCGTATTAAATACTGCAGGTGGATCTAAAATCTAATACGATAAATATGTTAAGCGGACATGCTTAAATATCATATGTTTATTAAATAGAGTCAGTGATTTATTTTAATAAACTAATATCAGTTTAATCTTAACGTATGAAGATAATAGACATATTGACATTGAAATAAATAAAATATTCAGATTATGATAGATAGATCAATCATGATATTTAGTGGAATAAATCAGGATTAATAAATATATGTATAAATCTTAATTGAAATTTGATAGCACTCCATCTTTATTACAGCTCTATACTTAATAATCATACATGAAGTCCCTACCGTGCCCTATATATAGCATGCTTTTTTGGTAAAAAAAAAGATATGCGAAACAGTCATACGCGTTTAGTATTTCAGGTTTGCCTGGAGGGGGAGAGACAACCTTTTTTTTTTCTGGAGCAATGTGCTAAGTTAGGAATAAATCAGAAGGTTTGACGCGATTTGTTCCATCCCACAACCGGCATCTTTATCCTTCTATATTCGGTATGATTTAAACTTATATGGTAAAATATGATTTAATTTTGATAACATGCGTATATACTATACATGCTTCATGGGCATGTTTTTCCGTTGCAGTTTTTCTATCCGTTTAAGAAGTCAGGCAGAAGTCAAATATTAAACAACAATGTAATCAGAGTACTAATTAAGTATCACTTCTCATTGGGGCAAAAAGCATACAATGTCGGATTCAAATTTTCTAGAGTTTATAATGCACTCACATTATTTAGATTTCAATCTAACAGATGAAATAATCACAATTCAATAATCTAGATTAATCCATGTCATCACATTAAAACAATTAATTTTTTTATATATAATAGTTTTGAATTCAACAATTCAATAATAATTTTGAATTTAACAATGACTAAAACTAATAATTTTTCATGTAAACTTTATATATATATATATATATATATATATATATTTACTGTAATTGTTGAAATGGTGTCATGGTACTTTAGATGATGTAATTTTACTGCAATTTTTTTATCATATATTTTTACTATAATTTTTTGATCATATATTTTTACTGTAATTTTTCCTTCGTATATTTTTACTGTAATTGTTAATTGTATATTTTTACTGTAATTGTTAAACGTATATTTTTTTAACTTTATACTTTTTATACTTTTATCTTATAAAAAAATTTAATTGTTCCAATTTGATGGCTATAACATGAATTAATCTAAATCATCGGATTATATTTATTTTATCCGTAGATTGAACCGTAGAGGATATGAGTGAATTATAAACTCTAGAGAATTTGAATCCTATAATGTATCACTAATTTTATCACGGGCTCATTGGAGGGAGGTACAATATAGGTCACTACTCTTATAAAAATTTTAAGTGTAGATCAGCTTACAAGTGATAAAAAAATATATTATTTTCGTAACTTTTTGGTATCTTTTTTTTTTTTACTTAATAATTCAAACAAAAACTATAAAAAAAACTAAAAAATACAGCTTTTAAGTTATTTTTTTACACTTTGATATATTTCTCGTGTAGATTATAATATGTTTTTTTAGGTTTAAAATCAACTTTTAATCGTTTTTTTTTTTTACATTTTAATATCTTTCCCGTATAGATAATAGATTATAAGTTATTTTTAAGCTTAAAAACAGCTTTTAACCTCTTTTTTATTGGGCCGGGTGACTGTAATTTAAAAAACTTTCGGCACAGGACCTTCATTTGAAAAATCTTGTAAAATGTGATTTATGACTAATATTCTCTCTTGGCTCTTTGGTGGCCGGTCATATTTTAAGAAAATTTTTGTTCATAGATCAATACTGTTACAAGATTTTTAAGTTTAACTCAACTCACAAGTGATAAAAAGTGATATTATTTTTGTAAATTTTTGGTATTTTTTTACTTAATAATTCAAACAAACGCTTAAAAAAACTAAAAAATAGCTAAAAAATAACTTTTAAGATGTTTGTTTTACACTTTAATATGTTTCTCGTGTAGATTATAATCTATTTGTTTAAGCTTAAAAAAAGCTTTTAAGCTATTTTTTTATATTTTAATATATTTTCCGTATAGATTATAAGTTGTTTTTAAGCTTAAAAACTACTTTTAAGCTCTTTTTTATTTGGTCTGGTAACTGAAACTTAAATTTGTTTTGACTCATAATTTGGACTCGAAAAATCTTATAAAAAATGATCTCTAGCTAATATTCTCGCTTTATTTTCTCAAACTACTGGGCCGTATCATAATAGTACTCAGATCGGTTACTATCCTAATTTTTGAAACATCCTCGTAAGCAACTTTTTCTTTGACACGGACACACAAGTTTCGCATTCCTTACTTTCCAAGATTAAAGCAAATTATTCACACACAAAAAAACTGTATTTGTGTTCCTAACACCATTTACGGACTCTTTTGTAAGCAGATTTAAATTAATGAATATATGTTTAAAAAAACAAATTGTTCATCACGAACGCCATATTATTTCAAGGCCCGATAGTCATTGGGCTTTCTTAATTTAAGGTCACATAAAACGTATTAGACACATTTCTACTTTTATGCTTGTTATATTCATGCCTCTTCATATCAAGTAATAATTTGCAAAAATAATCCGTTTGTCTGCTAATTAAAATGGCCATGGTTTGTACTATTAGCCAACATAAGCAAAATTTGATTTAGCGTTTCCTCTTGGGCTGGCTGCAAAATCATCGTGGGATAACTTTTTGATCCAATGATGAACTTAGTAAAATCGTGTTTACATCATTTTTCATACCCACTATCAATTATATTAACTTGAAATCAAGAATTACGACTGTGATATACATGAAAAATGATCAAAACGTATCACTTTTAAAACTATATTATAAAAAACACACATTTAAAGTATTTATTTTCAAAAACTCACACTTTCTAAACTCACTCTGAACTCTCTTTCTTTTAGCCTCTTTCTCTATGTAAACGTGTGTTTTTTTCTCGTTTTGTTTGTCTATCTCTATTATTTCTCTCTCTGTCTCAATGGCGGGAGATAATAAACTTCATCTTCTTTATTCGCATTTTTTTCATTTTTTTTTTTTTGCTACGATGTAGTTTGCTCAATACAAGATTCATTATTTGGACCCATTAGGTCAAATTATATATTAAAATATGCATACCATACGTTTTTTGGCTACTTATTTTCCAAAAAAAATTTAATTTTGTCTGACCATTTTTTTTGGTACCCAATTATATCTCTTGCTTTTATTTTGTTACTGATCAAAACGCATACATATATGTTCAACTTTATCCGATGAATACACCGAAAAAGAACCCGTGGACTGGGCAGTCATACTAGTACTCAGAAAAATACATTGGAATTTCAACTTGCTTGTCTTGACATGAAATAATTGTTGGTTTCCGTGTACGAAATAACAATTAATAATAAATAAAGGACTAAACATTAATAAATAAAACTAGTGTAATCTTTATTAATTTCGAAATTGATACAGAAATTAATGATTACAACATGTAGGTACTGAAACGTAAATAAAGCAAACGTTATCAGATTATTATTTAATTAATAATCTGATGTACTGATTTGCAATAAATAGAAACTGCCGGACTGGAAAGTATAAACTTAACAGCCGGACTGTTCTGTTTTAAATAGAAAATACAGGACTGAATTGTAACTAATCTAATTACAGAATCTAATTACAGAAATGAAATTACATAATAGAAACAGTACTTTAAGTAAATTACAGAAAGGTGAATACAGAATATAAAAGCTACAGCTAAGTACAGGAAATTAAAATACTGAATTAAAAATACTGAATTGAAAGGACAGAATGTAAAAAACTGAATTTAAATGCGAAATAAAATTGGACAGAATGTAAATAAACAATTAGACGAGGCTACTGTTAACAGTATGCCCTTAACCGATATTCGCCCAACCACCTTAAGGTTTCTGGTTGCGTTGGCGCTTCGATCCCAAGGTACAACATCTCGGATGACTCACCGGAAACTGGCGACGAGTCAAGGTCGAGCTGTTGGTGGGTGGTTGTCTCTGGTTCTAAAATGTAATGCTGAGAGATGATATATGCTGCTGTGTTTTATTTCAGAATGTTATGTATTTTATATTTTTGACATGGGGGGGTCTGCCTATTTATAGACTTGCTGAGTATCTCAGCCATTAAAGTCATTTTATTACTGTCAGTTTTCGAAATTCGATACTGCAGTATTAACTTTGCTATGAATTAATATTTATTGCAATAGTTACAGCTTTGCTGGAAACTTTTCCCGAACTGGCGCACTTTTCCTGAACAGGCACGCTTTTCCCGAACAGGTGAAACCCGAACAGGCGCACTTTTCCCGAATAGGCGCACTTTTCCTGTTGAGCTAAAATCCGTCGAGCAAGCCCGTCCGTAGAGCAAGCCCGCCCGTCGAGCAAGCCCGCCCGTCGAGCAAGCCCGCCCGTCGAGCAAGTGCATGTGTGGTACACAATACACACATGTGTATGTGGACACACTACTTAATATCCACATGGGATACCTTAGTATATATATTGTAAAAATCACTCATGATTTTCCAATGTGGGATAACCCTCATGGGTTAAATCCCATTTCTTTTCTCATTTTCCAGCATTGGCTTTATTGCCTCTTTCGAGTACCAACCTTCGAGTCCAATTATCATTCACACCCTTCCTCTGAATAGGTCATGCGATATACCGTTGCGAAGCTCGTCGTACGAGCTACTCAAACGCTTTGAGTATGGCCTCAGAAAAACTGAGTAGTCGCATCGAAAATTGACTCAAAGATGGTCTCTGACCACTTGGAACAACCATGTTTAAAAACATGTTTTCCTACAATTTTTCCAACAATCCACCACATGAATGCAATTGGCTCGAAAGCCCATGACCTAAATGCAAATCAAGAGAACCGCAAAAGTTCACTGCCTAAGGTCAGGTAGCGCGCGCCTTGAACCTGCCGTAGCGGAATACCACCAAGAATACTGCTATTAGGTAGCTGTAAACCTTTGAACCATCAAGCTTTGTGTATCCCAGAATGGCACCCGCACAGTGCCCTCTCTACCCACGTACTAGGCCCTTTAGTTGTTGTCCATATTTGGCCTGGACTGCCTTGGCAACTTCAACTGAGTGCTCTAGTGAATTAGCCCAAGCTCATCACATGGTACCGGCCTTACACACTCGTTATAGGTGTTCCAAGTCGAAAGTGTCCTGACTCACTTTACTCGACCGTCGAGTTACTTGGATCATTAAGAGCCTCAAGCTCACCCTTACAATGGTACAGGTCTATCACTCTGTCATCGCGGAAATGGGCTGGGAACTCCAGGTTCCCGAGTGCTTTGTTCGGTTGCCCCTACAGTTCAGTTTCTTTTTGAACCTATCAGGAAATATTCCGTTTAGGTTGGGTTGCCTATGGGGGGGCCACCAATTTAATGGGCTTTAATCCCATTCCGTTCGATGACGTCTCGACTCCCATTTGAGTCAAGCCTTTTGTTAATGGATCCGCTATGTTTTCCTTTGATCACACAAAATCTAAGGATACCACACCGTTGGATAACAATTCCCTTACGGATTTATGTCTCCGACGTATATGTCGAGACTTTCCATTATACATATGATCCTGAGCCCGCGCAATAGCTGATTGACTATCACAATGCATGCTTATTGCTGGAACAGGTTTTGGCCACATTGGAATTCCTTCCAATAGACTTCTCAGCCAGTCTGCATCTTCGGTTGCTAAGTCTAACGCTATGAATTCTGATTCCATAGTTGACCTTGCAATACATGTCTGTTTGGAGGATCTCCAAGACACAGCAGCTCCTCCCATTATAAACACATATCTACTCGTGGACCTTGTGCTATTGGAGTCTGATATCCAGTTGGCATCTGAATAGCCTTCCAGTACCGCTGAATATCTGGTATAGTGCAGCCCGTAATCGGCTGAAAACCTCATATATCTGAGAAGTTTCATTATGGCCTTCCAGTGTTCCTCATTCGGATTGCTGGTGTACCTACTCAGTCTACTCACTGAGTTTGCTATGTCTGGTCTAGTGCAATTCATTATATACATGAGACTGCCTATGACTCGAGAGAATTCCAATTGATTCACACTTTTACCGAAATTCTTTTTCAGGTTACAGTTGAACTCAATTGGGGTTCTAGACATAGCCTTACTGTCCTTGTCAAACTTGTCTAAAACTTGTTTAACATAGTGACTTTGGGACAAGGCATACCCCTCTGATGTTTTGGTAATCTTCATACCAAGTATTACATCAGCTATACCCAGGTCCTTCATATCGAAGTGTTGTGATAACATTTTCTTTGTGGAGCTGATTCTATCATTACTCCCAATTATGATCATGTCATCCACATAGAGACAGACTACAACACAGTCTCTTCCACTTCCTTTGGAGTAGACACATTTATCACACTCATTAATGTGAAAACCGTTTGATAGCATAATTCTATCAAACTTCTCGTGCCATTGCTTTGGCGCTTGTTTGAGTCCATATAGAGACTTTACAAGTTTGCACACTTGGTGCTCTTTACCAGGAACTAAAAACCCTTCCGGTTGTTCCATGTAAATCTCTTCTTCCAGTTCTCCATTCAGAAATGCTGTCTTTACATCCATTTGATGTATTTCCATATCAAACAAAGCTGCGAGAGCAATGACGATTCGGATGGACGTTTTCCTGGAGACAGGAGCATAAGTGTCAAAATAATCGACACCTTCCGTTTGCCTGAAGCATTTCACTACAAGTCTCGCCTTGTATTTCTCAATCGTGCCGTCAACCTTTAACTTCCTCTTGAAGATCCACTTGTGACCTAGGGGCTTGCATCCTTTCGGAAGATCCACTAGTTCCCAAGTGTGATTTTGCATGATTGATTCAATTTCATTTTGAATAGCTTCTTCCCAATATTGGGAATCCGGTGTTGACATAGCTTGTTTATATGTCGCCGGTTCGCCTTCAACCATGAAGGTTAGGAAATCAGGTCCAAAGGAAGTTTCCTTCCTTGCCCTTTTGCTGCGCCGAGGCTCTTCCTCTTCCTCTTCTTCTGTCGGTTCACTTGCCACCACATTTCCTTCACTGTTCAACTCTTCAGTTGGTACAGATGTAGGTAATTTCCGGGGAAAGATATCCTCAAAGAAGGAGGCTTCTCGGCTTTCCATATACGTATCTACGTGCACATCGGGATTGTCCGACTTGTGTACGAGAAACCGATATGCACTACTATTATGTGCATATCCGATGAATACACAGTCCACCGTTTTAGGACCAATTCTCATCCTCTTAGGAGTGTGAACTAGGACCTTCGCGAGACAACCCCAAACCCGCAGGTTCTTATAACTGGGTTGATGACCTTTCCATAATTCATATGGAGTCTTTTCTCGCTTCTTATGCGGTAACTTGTTTAAAACATAGTTTGCGGAAAGTATCGCTTCCCCCCACATGTTCTGGGGTAACCCAGAACTGATTAGCATAACATTCATCATTTCCTTTAGCGTTCTATTTTTACGCTCAGCAACCCCATTTTGCTCGGGAGTGTATGGGGCTGTGGTTTGATGTATAATGACGCTTTCTGCGCATATCTGTTCAAACGGTGATTCAAATTCACCGCCTCTATCACTTCTCAATGTTTTAATTTTTCTATTGAGTTGATTTTCAACTTCGGTCTTATAAAGAGCGAATTTCTCAACTGCTTCGTCTTTACTTCTCATTAAATAAACGTAGCAGTATCTAGTACAATCATCTATAAAGGTGATAAAGTACTTTTTCCCTCCTCGTGTTTGTATAAACTTTAAGTCGCATACATCCGTGTGTATTAGATCGAGAGGTTCACTTTCTCGTTCAACATGTTGAAACGATGATTTCGTTAATTTTGCCTCTACACAAATCTCACATTTGTGGTGCTTATCAAAAACGAAATTTGGTATTAGTTTTAGTGATATTAATTTCTTTAAAGAATTATAATTCACGTGACCTAATCTACCATGCCACAAATGAAATGACTCAAATAAATACTCAAAATTAGAATTTTTATTGGCCTCTTGGGCAACAGTCATTACATCACTAGTGCTAGCCTCAGCTTTAGCACCTTTATTGGGAGCAGGTGTCTCTACGTTTAACTTAAACATGCCATTGGTCATATAGCCACGGCCTATATAGACACCATTTTTGGTGATTACAATTTTATCAGATTCTAAGACTAGTTTGAACCCGTTCTTCACCATCACCGATCCGGATACCAGATTCTTACGGATATCCGGAACATGAAGCACATTAGTCAACCTCAGCTCTTTTCCCGAGGTCATCTTCATTACCACCATTCCTTTTCCTTCCACCTTGGAAGTAGCAGAATTTCCCATGAAGCAGCTTTCTCCCTCTACTGCCTCGTAGGTCTTAAACATCCACCTTGTTGAGCAGATGTGGCTCGTGGCGCCGGTATCCAGCCACCACTCTTTGGGATTGCTCCCCACGAGATTCACCTCAGAGACCACAGCAGTAAAGTGGTCATCATCTCGTCCTTCCTCGGCCAGATGTGCCTGAGCTAGAGCTTTCCTCTTCCCCTTGCCTTTGAAGTTCCTCGGAGGGGGCTTGGGCTTAACAGCGCCTTTATTGTCATAACAGTCCGCGGCACGATGGCCGGTCCTGTTACACACAAAGCAGGTTCCCGCAAATTTCTTTGCGACAACAGCACTGCCTCCGTTGTCAAAACGTTTCCATTTGACGTTGGAGCTTTCGACCACATTGGCCTTTGCTATCGGGATGACAGCACCACCGACTCTCCTCACGGAGCGACGGTTGCTCACCTCGATGTTGAGCTTCTCAATGAGCCCCTCCAACCTCATTTCCTTCCGCTTGTGCTTCAGGTAGTTTTGAAAGTCTTTCCAACACGGCGGCAATTTCTCAATCATGAGTGCCACCTGGAAAGACTCATTAATAACTAGCCCCTTAGCCTCAAGGCGGTGATAAATCAGTTGGAGCTCCTCAACTTGCTCTATGACACCCCTGCTGTCAGTCATACGATACTCGTGAAAGTCCGTGATAACAAATCTCTTTGTGCCAGCGTTATTCACTTTGTACTTATTTTCGAGAGTCTCCCACAGCTCCTTTGCAGTAGCTTTGGGCTCGAAAACACTGAACAGCGTGTCATCTAGAGCACACAGGATATAGTTCTTGCATAGGTAGTCGGCATGTCTCCATGCCTCAACCGCAGAGAACGACTGCTCGTCCAGATCGTCCTCGCTTAGGACGGGAGCAGTCTCCTTGAGAAATCTGGTCAGATTCAGGGTCGTGAGATAAAACAGCATCTTTTGCTGACAACGTTTAAAGTTGTCTCCCCTGAATTTTTTCCGGTTTCTCCAGATGAGAAGTCGGCAAAGTAGGCACAGCCGAATAAATCGGTGCCTTGCCCTTGGCCGCAGCCTTGGCTCTTGCCGCAGCCTTAGCTGCGGCCTTGGCCGTGGCCGCTGCTTCGGCCGCAGCCTCAGCTTTGGCCGTAGCATCCGCCATGGCCGCAGCCGCGGCGGCCTCAGCCGCTGCAGTCACGTCATCGGCGTTAGCCCCCACATTCGCATCGCCCCCAGTGTTATGGACATTTCCACCAACCACTAGGTCATGCTCACTTCCGATAGGCAACTCAATAGGCGACGTGTTTGTCATCTGAAACGACAACACAAAACGTATGAGATACGTGTACAATAAATTCTATAAACAAACACCAAAACTGATATTTGGGTTTGTAAAAGAATTATTAAAAAAAACTGTTTATCCTTTTGAATATCAATACGGTTGATATTAAACGGATTACAACTATTCTTATTGAATACCAATACGGTTGGTATCAACAAGAAAATAAAATAAAATTAAAACTGTTTGGAATTTTTCCTTTGTAATTCAATTTCTAATATAATTTAGAATTGAAAAAAAGAAAGCATTATTCCTTATAAAATAAATAATTGTATTAATCAATACACGAAAGAAACAACAGAGTATCGGTTAAGATTGTTGCTTTCCGTGTACGAAATAACAATTAATAATGAATAAAGGACTAAACAATAATAAACAAAACCAGTGTAATCTTTATTAATTTCGAAACTGATACAGAAATTAATGATTACAACATGTAGGTACTGAAACGTAAATAAAGCAAACGTTATCAGATTATTATTTAATTAATAATCTGATGTACTGATTTGCAATAAATAGAAACTGCCGGACTGGAAAGTATAAACTTAACAGCCGGACTGTTCTGTTTTAAATAGAAAATACAGGACTGAATTGTAACTAATCTAATTACAGAATCTAATTACAGAAATGAAATTACAGAATAGAAACAGTACTTTAAGTAAATTACAGAAAGGTGAATACAGAATATAAAAGCTACAGCTAAGTACAGGAAATTAAAATACTGAATTAAAAATACTGAATTGAAAGGACAGAATGTAAATAAACAATTAGACGAGGTTACTGTTAACAGTATGCCCTTTAACCGATATTCGCCCAACCACCTTAAGGTTTCTGGTTGCGTTGGCGCTTCGATCCCAAGGTACAACGTCTCGGATGACTCGCCGGAAACTGGCGACGAGTCAAGGTCGAGCTGTTGGTGGGTGGTTCTCTCTGGTTCTAAAATGTAATGCTGAGAGATGATTTATGCTGCTGTGTTTTATTTCAGAATGTTATGTATTTTATATTTTTGACATGGGGGGGTCTGCCTATTTATAGGTTTGCTGAGTATCTCAGCCATTAAAGTCACTTTATTACTGTCAGTTTTCGAAATTCGATACTGCAGTATTAACTTTGCAATGAATTAATATTTATTGCAACAGTTACAGCTTTGCTGGAAGGTTTTCCCGAACAGGCACGCTTTTCCCGTCGAGCAAGCCCGCCCGTCGAGCAAGCCCACCCGTCGTGCATGTGTGGTACACAATACACACATGTGTATGTGGACACACTACTTAATATCCACATGGGATACCTTAGTATATATATTGTAAAAATTACTCATGATTTTCCAATGTGGGATAACCCTCATGGGTTAAATCCCATTTCTTTTCTCATTTTCCAGCATTGGCTTTATTGCCTCTTTCGAGTACCAACATTCGAGTCTAATTATCATTCACACCCTTCCTCTGAATAGGTTATGCGATATACCGTTGCGAAGCTCGTCGTACAAGCTACTCAAACGCTTTGAGTATGGCCTCAGAAAAACTGAGTAGTCGCATCGAAAATTGACTCAAAGATGGTCTCTGACCACTTAAAACAACCATGTTTAAAAACATGTTTTTCTACAATTTTTCCAACAATAATACAATGACATCAATACTTGGAAAACCTTTTTATTATATTTCCAGTCTATAAGCGTGATTGCAGTTTTGATAGAAAAGTTCAGCATTATTTCATTTTCTCACATTACAAAAAGGGGTGAGAATGAGTTGTGGAAAAACATTTGCTTTTTAAGCAACCCTCATCCAACTTCATGATAAGTGCCACCCAAAATTACAACCATGCACAATGCTTTTTGCACTTTTAGTGGGCCAACTAATACTACTGCCACACGGGAAAAAAAAAGTAGATTATTACAAAAAAACATTCATCATTTGCGTTTGGAAGGAATAATTAACACAATTTCTAAGTAAAAAAGTTAATGTCCAGCATGGGATAATCATTCTTGTCACATTGCATGTTCTTATCGTAACTTATTGTCATTGGTTAAAGAAACAAATAATAAATAATGAGTAATTTTGTTTAAACTGTATTTCCCAATAATTATGATTGGGGGTGCTTTTTTGACCGTGTGGGGACTGTGTTAGGTTAGGTGAATTAGGCTAATTTTGATGACTTCTTATTTACGTCCTCTTATATATTCTTTATAAACAACTTTGATATTAGCGGATAAATTCAAAATCAAATATATCTTCTAGAAATAGTAGAAGAAGCAAGTCGTTTGTGATGGTAATATGTGGACTTTTAAGTACCATTTTTTGCAATTTCTCATTTGGTCTGATTTCGATTAATTCGAGATAGTTACAGTCTCTTATTTAAATTCTTCTAAGCAAAGCAGATAAGAAAAGTCTAATACTAATATTAAAATGCAGTTAAGAGGCTTAGAGCAAACCACCTTATAACATTGGCGACTTTATAAAATTTACTCTATCAAAAAAAGCATGTAATTGCATTTTTTTAACTACTTAACTACACGCATGCATGTCGTACCATACAAGTGTACTTCTTTCATTATGTTTTGTAGAAGATAGTGCTGGACCTGATGGTATTTATTTCTTTTTTTCTCAATTTATTGACTCCCCCAAGAGAAAAAAAGACAAATCAAGTAAAAGAAAAAGAAACTTACAATGGAATGCGAAGATCGATCAGAGGGAAAAAGCTTGCGAACAAATTATCTTTTTTAATTATCGTATCTATTTGAAAATAAAATAATAAGTTACTATAAGCAGCTTATTTATGGGTTTTTTCCTCTCGAAAAGCATTACGGTACTAGTACTTACTTGGCAATCAATAGCAAAATGCATTCAAACAAGTCATTGACTAGCAATAGGCTAGGATTATAGTATAATTAATTATTAATCGTTACGTTCATTCATATCTGAAAAGAAAACACTTTTATTTTGCTAATACATGACATGATCATATCTAAAGACTAAAATGTAAGCCTAATCTATGACATTTGTTGCAACTGGTGAACCACTTCAACGACCAGTGTCAAAAATAATCCTAACTCTTCATTCACTACCTAATCACATACTAAAAATTACTAAATTAAGCAACATTATATTCATAATTAGTGATTTTTTGTTTTGGTATAAATGAATTATACGCTTACTTTCAAAGAAAAAAAGTATCTTTCATGCCCAAGAAGACGATAAGTGTAATAGATTTAATTTGTTGATTGACCGAGCAAATAGAAATAGCTACGCTATATTGCGCACGGCCGTAACAATAAATACATTAAGGATACTAATAATTAAATGCATTACTCTCACAAAATATTAATATACGTAGCTTTCATAGAAAATATATGTCATACAATGATACAAGCTAGTCCTCCAAAGCAGACAACGTTTGAATACTAGAAACAAGGCAAAAACCACGTTGGCTTTATTTGCCGTTACGTTTATTTTCTCCAAAAGTGGGTTTAAAATTGTCTAGTTCTATAAATAAATTAGGAAATAAGTTTACTGTGGCTAAAAGTGACATTTTTAAGTTTTAAGTTTTTTTGATAAGCAGTGACTTTTTAAGATTAATAGTAGAAATATAGAAATTTATCTTTCAGTCTTTCAGGCTTGTGAGAGTTTATTCTTCCAATCCAATCATATTTTATATATTTATAGCAAAATCTTCACCACCATAACTAATAGTATGATTAATAAAGTATCGTTATTTTTTGTTTTGAATAAAGTATGATCAATCCGCATTTTAGAAATTTTGCAAAACCAAAATTCCAAGACAAATAATACTTTTTCTCCAACAAGGTATGTATTTGAAATAAGAAATCTATAATCATTAATATTTATTTATTTTCTACATTTCCGTATGATCCATTTTAGTCATTTATTTTCTAAATTTCGAGGGAGAAAGAAGTAACTACCATATCATCCTTGCTGGCTTGGTTTTATTTATTTTTCTCGGTTTCTTCCACGAGTTAATCGTTATTGTTGGCAGAAATTTTAAAAGTTAATTTATACGCGTCAAGTACATATACAAACCCCCACCAAAACACACTTTATGACTTAGTATTTGATAAAATACACTTTCATTTTTAAGGTAAAATGCTGAACCCCCCCATATATTATGGGTAATTGTAAATGAATCTCCATACACGATTTAACTTTTGCAATTACTCCCATGTTAATGTTGAAAATAACAAAAACTTCGTATCTATTACCCGGTGACACACGCCTGCAAAAAATTTAATTTGATATATGTATTTTCTCGATATTTATGTAGTCAGATAACATTTATTCATAAAAATTCATTTGAAGTGGTTTACTAGCTATAGAAAAAGTTTATCACTGCAAGAATGTCTTGTTAAAAAAAATTGAACCGAACAATATTATATTGATTAAGTCCTACATATTTTAAGGTTTATTATGGTTTATTATACTAACGTATTGATGTTTAGTGATTTGCATACAATTCTACAAATTTAACAATTAACATACTAAGATTACTGCAGTTGATCAATTAACACACTGCCGTTAAGTTTGGTTAAACGGAAATTAGTCATGTGCAAAAGAAGTATGTTTTTCAGGGACAATACAATCATTTAAAGAAATTTTTATTATTTTACTATGCATTGAAATTATTTTAAAATCCTATTTCTTTTTAAATAATCCTCAAGGAGTTACCATGCATAACGAGTACCAATACTACCGATAAATTACTTATTAACAAAAACACTACGAGGTACAAAAACATAAAGTATGTTACTCACACAAACTGACCGTCTTCTTTCTAACTTTTTCATGCTTCCTCACACAAACTCTCTTCTTTCTAGCCTTTACTCCGTGGTACCTTCTTTGCTGGGCAAGACTTAATTTTCTAAAATTCCATTTTTATTGTGTCAATTCTCTTATATAACGAGTAGTTACAATATATAATGAACAACAATACTACACATATATAGTTCACAAGCATTCAAACATGATGTTCCGGAGTAAAGCAAATGCGGATGGCCTGCGCTCGGGTAGTGGGGCCTGAAGCAAATGGGTTCCCCCAGATTTTAAAACCTTGTGGCATGCGCTCGGATAGTGGGAACTGAAGAAAATAGATTCCCCCAACTTTTCCAAGACCCGGTGGCCTGCGCCCGGGTAGTGGGGCCTGAAGCAAATTTCTTCCCCCAGGTTTTTCAAAACCCGGTGGTCTCTGCTCAAGGTAGTGGGGCTGAAGCAAATGACTTCCCCCAGATTTTTCAAAACCCAATGGTTGTGCTCAGGTAGTGAGGTCTGAATTAAATGACTTCACTCAGATTTCCCAAACCCGGTGGCCTGCACTCGAGTAGTGGGGCCTGGGGGTGGACTGTCATGTTCAAGACCCGTTGTTAACGACCCACACATGGCCATTAAATATTTGTCCGGCGGATGCCTAAACAATTTCTATCAGCTTTTGTCAATATCAAATCAAATAATGAATAAAGAGCTTGTAAGAGTAAAATATGACTAATCATAGTATATACTTACAGTAACTAATCATAAATAAAGCTAAGTTATGAGTATGATTAATCATAATTGAAATTTTATGGGTTTAATTTTATATAACAAAAGAGAAAATAAGGAATTAAAAAACAGAACTATGTGCTTTTGTCTTAGTATATACTTATAGTTTATTACATAGATTTGGTTTTAAAAAACACACATAATTTTTTGAAATGGTTGTATTGTCCCTGAAAAACGCACATGTTTTGCACATAACTAACTTTTTTTAACCAAATTTAACGGCGGTGTGCCAATTAATCAATTACTGTAACGTTAAATGAAGATAAAAAAATACATTTTTTCTAATTATTTTACTTAATAATAGAGATAAGAACACTATTGGAGATACTCTTAGTATCTTAATTTTTAAAATTGTTAGTATGGTATTGAAATCACTAAACACCAATACGTTGGTATAGTTAAAAAGATATACTTATAAGAAAATAAATACTTAGACATCATTAAGCATAGTGTTTAACGATCTTACATGCACACACGCAATTTAATTATAGGACAAATTAACAAAACATATTACTTTTGAAACTAAATTAACAAAAACATACCCAAAAATTTCTAATTAATAAAAACATACCCAAAAGTTCATAACCTATTTTGTATATTTCATACTCTTATTACAAAAGTTCATACTATTGTTTTAAAAGTTCATACCCTAATTTGTATTTTTCATACCCTTATTCCAAAATTTCATATATTTATTTCAAAAGTTCATACTATAATTTGTATTTTTCATACCCTTATTACAAAAATTCACACTTATTTCAAAAGTTCATATACTGATTCGTAGAGTTCACCCTTATTTTCAAAATTCATACCCCAATTTACATAATTATTCATCCTTACTTGCATAATTCATATACATAATTTGCAACTTCATACCGTTAATTCACGTAATTCATACACTTATTTTTCAACATTATACACTAATTAACAAATCCAACTCTTACCCGTCCTCCGATTTCGAACTAGCACGTCGTCGTCGTGGGCTCTCATTCGACGACCGCATCTCCGTCGACATTAATCTCGAGTTTTCGACTTCGCTCTATATCATCGCCGTCCATTCCGACAGATGTGTGCGTCTCAATTTACACGAAAGAGAAAGATCGGATGGGGAGGGAAGAGAAGAAAAAGATCCAAAAAATAAAAAAAAATGAGGAGAGAGATCAGAAAGAGAGAGAAATGATGAGTGATCGGAGAGAGTGAAAATGAGGAGAAGACAGATCGAAGTGAGAGAGATTGGAGAGAGTGTGAGATGAGGAGAGAAAGGGGAAAGAGATTGGGAGGGATGATCAATTTTTTTATTTTTTATTAATTATTAATTATTAATTGAATGTATGTTTTTAATAATTTAACTTTCGAGTGTATGTTTTTGTTAATATAATATAGGGGTGGGCAAAAAATCCGTAAATCCGCCCCGTAACCCAACCCGCATGGATTGGGGCGGGTTGAATGTCCAAAAAAAAATCAATCCGTCCCGTCACAATCCGTTATATATTTTGCGAGTTGAGTTAGGGGTGAGCTTCACAAACCGTGGGTTAATCCGTCCCAATTTGTTTCAACCCGCAATATATATATATATATATATATATATATATATATATATATATATATATATATATATATATATATATATATATATATATATATATATATTGTGTGTATTTTAATATACCAACCTTTAATTATTGTTATATTTTAGTTTTATTAATTGTTCGTGAATGTTCTAAACGTATTTTGATTGAGTTTAATTTATATTTCTGTTTGTAATATTCAATTTATTTTAAAATTTGGGTTCATTATGCAAACTATGAAAAATAAATGGCCAAAATAAAATTTTAAGAATCAATCTAAACCCAACCCGCCCCAACCCGCAATTTATTTTGCGGATTGGATTGGGTTGGGTTGGGGTTTTAATTGTAACGGGTTGGGTTGAGATTTAAATTTCATCAATCCGCACAAATCCGCCATGCTATTTATTTTACGGGTTGGGTTAGGATTGAAACAAATTTGTCTCAATCCGCCTCGTACCCACCCCTAATATAATAATTATAGAGTATGTTTATGTTAATTACCCTGTTTGTAATACATTATCTACAATCACCCAACTTAGCTGTAATTTTACCCTTAATTATGTTGTTGGTATTACTAAGTATGACACCATGACGGTATAAACTTGCACACGAATGCCAGTTGCAAAAGTCAAAAACTTTTTGAGGTAGTAAAATTGTACAACACAAAGTTTGTAGCTAACCTAACCTTAAAACCCACATACTTCATGGTGCTCATTTGTATTTCACCTTAAATTATACTTTTGGTAATAGTTAGAAAAATACTACTATGTCCATGGTATACCAAAATATTAAACTTTTCAAGTCTAATTATCAAAAAGTACAAATTAAAATTTTTATTTCTAAAATATACAACTCTAATAAATATGTGTAATCGTATGTTTGTATGTTTTGGAAATAAATTTTTAACTGTTATATGTTTTGTTTAATTATATGTTTTGAGTATTGCCCCTACATAAAGGCTAATCACAAAACTCAGATATTCCGACAATAAATCTTAAAAAAAATACAAGACTCGCGAGGGAGTTATCTATAAACACCTCATTTTGATGAGGTTTTCAGCATCTCAACCTTATTCTCACTATGCATAACAAATTAACGGTGTATCATTAAATACGTAGAAACAAATGAATAACTATTTACATACTTACACTTCTTCGTGTACTATTTGTGGGAGCAATAAGGACATAAATACAAAATTATCATGTAGCGTTTTCTTTCCACTCATCTTACAAGCTGTGTATGAAGGAATGTAGGTTGTGTGTGCATATCATTACTCGGCGCCAGTGTTCTAAAAGGCGTAAGATGAGTTTTAGACGGAAATTGGTTGCCTAACGCCCAATCTAGCCTAATTTTGTTTTATCACCGCATAATCCCACCTAATCTTTTAGGTTTATAGTCTCCGCCTAGTGCCCAGACTCCGCTTTTTATAACACACGTGAAGCCTAATTGCAAATGATATATACTTTACAAATGTAATTTACACAAAGTTCGTTAGGAGTTATGGACAAATACCCATATTTCAATGAGCTTATTTGAAAATTTACCTTTAATTAAATACATATACCATCAATATAGTCATAAAATTTCACCTTTAACTATATACGTATCATTTATAATGATGTAGCAAAACGTAAGACATGAAAGGAAATTGCAAAAGCGAGATACCTTACAAATGTAATTTACAAAAAAAACACCATAGTTGTCAGGACGAGAAACATAAACATGAAAAATATGAAAGAAAATCTAAAATTTACACGTGAAATAATAGGAAATAGGTAACAAGAAGTTAAGAAAAGGAAAATGAGATTTTTGAAATGGGAAACGAGTTTACAGATGGGATTTACAAAAGAAAACACCGTTATAGCCATGATGGAAAACAGAAGCGACAAACGAATTGAAAAACGGAAACGTGGAAAAAAATAAAAAAAATCTAAAATTTACTTGTGAAACAATAAGAAGCGGAGAAATAGAAGCGAGAACATAAAAGGAGTTCCTATTAGTTCCTATGAAAAACACAAAAGTTTGTCAGGGGTCATATGCAAATCCCCATAGTTCATGGAGCACTATAATATATATACACACACAACATACATACATACATACATAATATAAATATATAAACCAGTATATAAATATCAATTAGGAAATAAGACGTTACAGACTTTCACAAGTCACCCACTTCACCTCTCTCTCTCTCTCTAAAACTCCCCACAACCACCGCCACGTCATCATCACCATGGGTAACTGCATCACCTGCATAAAACCCAACTCCTCACAAAATCAAAACAAAACCAACAAAAACACTAAAACCCCGAAGAAACAACGACCGAACCCGTTTTCGTACTCACCAGCACCGGTCCGGGTCCTGAACGATGGCGTATCGGCCCTGTCGAGGATATCGGATAAGTACTTTTTGGGTCGAGAATTGGGCCGAGGAGAGTTTGGTGTGACTTATTTGTGTACGGATAGGGAGACGAAGGTGGGTTTGGCGTGTAAGTCGATTTCCAAGAAGAAGCTCAGGACTGCTATCGATATCGAAGATGTTCGACGAGAGGTGAGGTTTTTGTTGTGCTTGGAGTTTTTTGGTTTTTTTTTTGGGGTTTTTGAGTTTTTTGTGTGTTTTGGAAATGTTTAGCTTAGTTTGTTGTGTTTGGAGTTTTTTTAGGAGTTTTTTTTTGTATTTTTGGAAGTGTTTGGTTTTTTTTTGTTTTGTTTGATGAAAAGGCTAGTTAGACTTTTTTAACAAGATTATTAGAGTTAGTAACTTAATAGTTGCTTTAGTGTCAACTACTAGTTTTTGTTAGCTTTTTGCTTATAAAAAGCTTCTATGTGTGTTTGGTTTGTTAGCTTTTTAAGTTTTTAGAAAAAGCAACACAAACGGCCCAACCCGTTTTCGTACTCGCCAACAGCACCGGTTCGGGTCCTGAAGGATGGCGTATTGGCGCGGTCGAGGATATCGGATAAGTACGTTTTGGGCCGAGGGGAGTTTGGTGTTACGTATTTGTGTATGGATAGGGAGACGAAGCTGGGTTTGGCGTGCAAGTCGATTTCCAAGAAGAAGTTGAGGACCGCTATCGATATCGAAGATGTTCGACGCGAGGTTTGTTTTTAGGTTTTTTGGGTTTTTTGGGTTTTGGAAATGTTTGGTTTAGTTTTTTGTGTTTTTTGGGCTTTTTGTGTGTGTTTTGTGTTTTGGAATTGTTTGGTTTTTTTTATGAAAAGGCTAGACTTTTTGAACAAGACTATTAGAGTTAGTAACTTAAGAGGTGCTTTTTAGTGTCGACTCCTAGTTTTTGTTAGCTTTTTGCTAGTTTTTAGAAAAAGCAACAAAAGAGATCAAACCCGTTTTCGCACTCGCTGGCACCGGTTTGAACGACGGCGTATCGGCCCAACAGAGGTCGAGGATATCAGATAAGTACGTGTTTGGCCGAGAACTGGGCCGAGGGGAGTTCGGTGTTACGTATTTGTGTACGGATAGGGAGACGAAGGTGGGGTTGGCGTGCAAGTCAATATCCAAGAAGAAGCTGCGGACCGCTATTGATATTGAAGATGTTCGACGGGAGGTGAGGTTTTTGTTGTGTTTGCAGTTTTTTGGGTTTTTTGAGGGTTTTGAGTTTTTTAAGGTTTTTGGGTTTTAAAAATGTTTGGTTTTTTTGTTTTGTTTGATGGAAAGGCTTTAGGCTTTTTGAACTAAATTATTAGAGTTAGTAACTTAATAGTTGCTTTAGTGTCAACTCCTAGTTTTTGTTAGCTTTTTGCTTATAAAGAGCTGATATGGGTGTTTGGTTTGGTAGTTTTTCAGATTTTAAAAGCTAGTTTTATTCTAAAAAAGTTAAAAAGCAAATAAGCTAGGAATTTATAGATTTTTTTGAACGACGGCATATTGGCCCGGTCGAGGATATTGGATAAGTACGTTTTGGGCTGAGAATTGGGCCGAGGGGAGTTCGGAGTCACTTATTTGTGTACGGATAGGGAGACGTAGGTGGATTTGACGTGTAAGTCGATATCCGAGAAGAAGCTCAGGACCGCTATTGATATCGAAGATGTTCGACGAGAGGTCTTTGTTTGTTGTGTTTGGATTTTTTTTTTTTTTGAAATGTTTGGTTTTTTTAATTGGTTCATATAAGAGGCTAGACATTTTGAACTAGGTTATCAGAGTTATGGATTGTTAGCGTTTTTAGCTTTTAAAAAGCTAGTTTTTATGTCAAAAATAGTTCGAAAACCTTGAAAGTAGAGAAGCTAGGAGTTTGCATATTTTTCTTACCTTTTCCGCATAAAAAATTACCAAAGATAGAATTTTCTAACAAAAATTACCAAAGATTTTGTTCCTGTCTTTGGAAATGTCTAATCTTTTGTTTTCTTTTTATGAAAAGGCTAGACTTTTTGAACTAGATTATAAGAGTTATGGATTTGTTCTACATAGTTTCACCTTAGTAGGTGCTATAGTGTCAACTCCTTTTTTCGTTAGCCTTTTGCTTATAAAAAGATGCTATGGGTGTTTGGTTTGTTAGCTTTTTTAGCTTTTAAAAAACCGGGAGTTTGCGGATTTCCTAATTTTCTTTCATGAGAAGGCTAGAAGTTTTGAACTAGATTATTAGAGTTGTGGATTTATCCTACAGATTTTCACCTTAGTAGGTGCTTTAGTAGTGTCAACTCCTTTTTTGGTTAGCTTTTTGCATGAGTGTTTGGTTTGTTAGCTTTTTTAGCTTTTGAAAAGCTAGCTTTCATGTGAAATAAAGTTAGAAAAGCTCACTCAAACAGCAGAGAAGCTGATTAGCTGAGAATTTGCGGATTTTCTAATTTTCTTTCATGAAAAAGCTAAACTTTTTGAAGTAGATTATTAGAGACATGGATTTATTCTACCGAGTTTCACCTTAATAAGTGCTTTAGTGTCAACTCCTTTTTTTGTTAGCTTTTTTATTATGAAAAACTATTATGGGTGTTTGGTTTGTTAGCCTTTTTAGCTATTAAAAAGCTATATTTTATGTCAAAATAAGTTAGGTAAGGTCAAACAGAAGCTAGGAGTTTGCAGAATTTTCTTACCTTTTTCAGATAAAAAATTACGTAAGGTAGATTTTTTTTTTGTAAAATTTGTTTGTATATTTAAATGTCACTTACAAGTTAAAATAGGTAATAAATGACTTATTAATAAACAAAAATATAAGTCACTTAGTGAGGCTGGTGCCAAACACTAAATTGCTGCTTTTTTTCTTTGATTTTTCTAAGCAGCTTTTTGACCAGACCAAAAAGCAGATGGCCTCTAGTATTCTACTTAACATTTTTTTCCTCAAACAGTACTTATCTTTAATTAAATTTTGAAAATTAAGCTCTTTAAGAGGCGGTTCAGTTAAGGATGTCAGAAATGAGGTGTATTGGAATTTGGATTTAATTTTGATTTGAGATGTCTGATTTTGGTTAAGTTTTCTAGTTGTGGTTATGGACTTTTTTAGATATTTTAGCTCTTCAACATTAAATATCTGATTTTGGATTTAAGCTGCAATGCTTTGGTTTGGTCATTTTTAAAGTGGATTTTTTTTTTTACTTCGGATAATCCAACTTTTTCGCTTTATATTTAGTTCCAAACAAGCCTCACATTTTACTTAAATTAAGCTGGTTTTGGTTATTGTTTTTAGTTGTGACTATGGATTTGTTTGGCTACAATTTAAAAGCACAATATTTTTCACTCCATATAAGCTGTAGTGTCTTTGTTTGGTCCATTTTAAAAGTTGAGTATTTTTTTTTGGTTGTTTTCCCTTGATATATATATTTTTTAAAACTTCATGAGCCTGATTTTTCTAGGCCTTGTACAATCCAGGTTTTTTGCTTATAGTTGGTAACTTGGTTCCAAACAAGCCTCACATTTTAAATTGAATTTGGAAATTAAGCTTATTATGGAGATTATTGGAGGATGATGTTTGTTGAAATTTGTCTTAATTTAGTTGGAGTTGGATTTGTCTGCTTTAGTTATGCTTTCTATTGAGTTATATCCTATTCATATTCCTGATTATAAGCTCAGCTTGTTGCTTATAAGTTGCAGTGTGTTTGGTTGGCAAGTAAAGCTGAGAGTTTCTCGCTTATCGCGAAAAAAGCTGGAAATTTTTAACTTGATGGGTCTTATGTTTTAATGAGCCCCAACTCTCAACAAAGTCACCTCATTTTCTTAGAAGTTGCCTCCAAACGTGGCCTCTCTTTAGTTGTTAATTTTTTAAATTTATTTGTGTAGAGGATGCTTGCAGGAACTCTGTTCGATTTTCGCTTGAATTTTAGCCATCTCATTTGATTCTGCTTTGTTGTTGTGATTGTTGACTTGTCGGTTACAGATTCTTAGCTCTAATTTGTTTATAAGCTGCAATTCTGATTTTGTCGTTTATGATTCTAAAATCTTTGACAGGTATGCTGAAGAGATGTCTGGTTTATAAAAACTAAAAGAAGTTTTTGTTTTTATACTTTTGGTTTTTTAGTTACAGTTTTTAAGCTCAATTTTTCCTCTATTAGCAGCAGGTATTTGGTTGGTAAAGTAAAATCTGAACTTACTGTGGTGGTTTGGAAAAAACCAAGTCTTTATAAACTGGATGAACCAGCCTTTTCTTTCAACTCAAATAAGCCGCTTTATATGCTTGATATCCAAACAACTCCATATTTGGGCTGTAGTTTTTTTTTTTTTTAATTTCAAATTTTATTATTTTTTGCTTGGAATTTGTTGTGCCTGGCTTAGGGTTTATACTTTATAGTGCCTATGTGGCTGTAAGTTTCTTGACTGAATCGATGAAATTTATGTTTATTTTTGTACTCAAATTTTGTTTATGTTCAACCAGGTCCAGATTATGGCGTGCTTGCCGGACCATCCAAACGTGGTGAAATTGAGGGCCACATACGAGGACAACGAGGCAGTACATTTGGTGATGGAATTATGTGAGGGTGGTGAATTATTCGATAGGATCGTCGCGAGGGGGCATTATAGTGAGCGGGCGGCTGCGACAGTGGCCAGGACGGTGGCAGAGGTGGTTAGGATGTGCCATGAAAATGGGGTCATGCATAGGGATTTGAAGCCTGAGAATTTTTTGTTTGCGAATAAGAAGGAGAATTCACCACTCAAGGCAATTGATTTTGGGTTGTCTGTGTTTTTTAAGCCTGGTACGAGTTATTTTCTTTAACATTTTATTTTTGGGCTACTTTTTTTAAGGTCTATTCCTTTGTTTGATAAATTGCTCGTATTGTGTGGTTTGGTTGGAGTGTTGGACTATATTGGTAGCAATAATTTTTTCCAAATTCAAATCATAGACTTTTGATTTGAAAATCCAGAATTAATCAGCTTTAAGGTTCAATCCACCTTCGAAAGTAGTTTATTGAATCATATTGTTGCATAAAAAAAACTGACGGCCAAAGTTTCCGACTACAGAGGCTGTTTTTCTGGGGTAGGTTTTTAGTTTCAAACAAGCGGTGATTCAATTAAATTTGTTTTGCTAGTGAGATGTCATTTTCGCTTGAAATTACTGAAAAGGTCGTGTAAAATGTTGACATGAGTTCTCCGTGAATCTTGTTGCTTAGAGAGAAAGTGGGGTGTAGAGACATTTTTATAAGTATTAATTTTACGGAAAATGAAGTAAATCAGAATTGATGGTACTTTACCCCTTACTGTTCCTTTTGAATTCATTCAGCACTTTGAGATCTTCTTGTATATAACTGATTGTTCAATTGGGTCCTGGCATTTACATGTTCTATCTTTATTGGGTTTTTTTGTGTATGCTTAAACTTTAAAGGGCTCACCTTTTGGAATGTTCTTCATATTCTCTCAACTTAGGCCAATAGGTTCTAGTTGGATCAACTTCTTTGCTAAATAAATTGAATTTTCAATTCATAGAATTTTAAACCTGATAAAAAATTTCTACTCTTCCCCGGCTTTTTAACAGGAGAGAAGTTCTCAGAGATAGTTGGAAGTCCATACTACATGGCACCTGAAGTTTTAAAACGTAACTACGGACCTGAAGTCGATATATGGAGCGCCGGAGTTATCCTCTACATCTTGTTATGCGGTGTTCCACCATTTTGGGCAGGTAATTTTTTACTAACTTTATTAATTTTTTTTTTACAAGGTAACAATTTTTATATTTTTGCGATCTTAAAAATTTTCAGAAACTGAACAAGGAGTTGCTCTAGCAATTTTGAGAGGGGTACTTGATTTCAAAAGGGAGCCATGGCCACAGATATCTGATAATGCTAAGAGCCTTGTTAAACAGATGTTAGAGCCCGACCCTAGAAAGCGTTTGACTGCTCAACAAGTGCTTGGTAAGAGTTTTTAGTTTTTATTTGACTTTGTCAATTCACTGATTGCCAGTTGCATAGTATTCTTTAGTTGACCTTTTTTATTTGATTCCCATAATTGTTGGTTGTTGCATAAGAGTATGGTTGCTATGTCTCTCTCTGTCTTAACATTTTATAAATGGTGGATATGGTGTTTTGGTACTATTGGTTTAAGATTTCAGACAGAATCTAGTATTTGGAAGATTATCAAAACAGGGACATAGTCAATTTTCTGCTTGTTGTTATGTGGAAATTGTCAGAAAATGTCTTAAAAGACTTTGAAAGAAGAAGAATTTTTGTTGTGCAAGTTTTTCTTAACTATTAGGAAATTTGTTAATAAAATAACTGGAAGTGTTCTCTGCTTTACAGTTTAATATTTGGCTAAAACATGGTGAATAACCATTCTTTCTCTTGTTCTTAAGAGTTTGTGCTAGAGAAACAAGACTGTTGCATTTGGAACTCTTTTGAAATATTGGGTACTGTCATGGTTCACACTTCACATATGACCAATATGAAATACCAAGCGTAAGAAATGGTTTATGTTCATAACTGATCAAAATTGTAAATCGGTGTACATTGTCCAGTATCCAGTCTTAGTTACAAACACACTCACACTAATTGCTAGGTGATCTTTCTAGGCGTCCCTTGACGAATTCCCCCTTTACCATCTGCTACACTTTGTTAGAACTTACAGCCAAATATAATTTTGGAAATAGGTGAGAATGCGCAAATGAATGCTATATATCCACGACCATACAAGTGCTATAAATTGTTTTAAATTCTTCTAAGTTTGGTTTTCAGACATCAACTGTTCTGATTATAAGGCCTAGTTGCCTTCACTGCAGTCTCAATTTGTCTTTCTTATACACATATTAACAAGGTGATTCGCCGAGGATGTGCAGCTCTATTAGAGTATTTGAAAACTGTAACGAACCTGTTTGGGGGTCAAAAAAGAGAAAAGGAGAGGGCTAAGTAATATGGGAGGTTGGGGTCTATCGTGATCGATTGAGAACTCAAGGGGTTTAATTGCAAAAAGTGGAACCTCAAGGATGACGTTTGCAATTTAGTTTAACTTAAAAATAGTATATATAGTCTTCTCATAACATGAAGAAAATTATCCAGAATTACTTTTATCTTCGGATTTGTCTTTCATTCTGCATTAGTTTTTGGTAGTTTCTTTCCATTGTACTAATTCTGTAACTGTTTGGTTCAGAAATAAATAGAAAATCTCACCAAAAATAGCTTTATCTCCTTTGATGCTCAATTGTGATTAGATTCCTAAGTGGATTTTTACAGAAACATGAGCAATTTGGTTGTTATAGCACATTAACACGTGTATTTCATTCCAGTACAAATTTTTATATGAGGTAGCTGAAGCAATTATTATGTTCTTTTATTCTTGACAGAACACCCATGGATTCAGAATGCAAAGAAAGCTTCGAATGTGCCATTAGGAGACATCGTTAGGACGAGGCTCAAGCAGTTCTCCGTTATGAATAGGTTCAAAAAGAAGGCTCTTAGGGTAAGTTAATTCCCCTTCTTTTATGCATATAAAATTATCGTTGCTCATAGTGAAAAAAGTCTCCAGTTGTAAACTTTATGGATCCTTTTCATTCAATTTTGTAGGTTATTGCTGAACACTTGTCCGTTGAAGAGGTTGAAGTGATCAAAGAAATGTTCACATTGATGGACATTGATAATGATGGGAAAGTAACGTACGATGAACTAAGGACTGGTCTTCGAAAGGTTGGTTCACAGTTGGCTGAACCAGAGATCAAGTTACTCATGGATGTGGTAAGTTTCCCTCTCTACCTGCTTATTAATAAGTAACTTTTTGCCTTGACTAGGGTTTAGGTTCAAACTCGAATCCTCACAAATACAGTATACTTCTTTTCTCGGATACCTCTTGAAAAATCCTTATATCTCTTTGGATGGGTTGATCATGTATCTTTTATAAAACCCTAAGAACTTATCCGTTGTAGGTTTTTACCAAAAATAGATAATATTTTGGCACTTTGCTCTGACAACAAACTTGTCATTCAAATGTGAGACAGGCTGACGTGGATGGGAACGGAGTGTTGGACTATGGAGAGTTTGTCGCCGTGACGATCCACCTTCAGAGAATGGAGAACGATGCTCATTTCCGCAAAGCATTTACATTTTTTGATAAAAATGAAAGTGGGTTTATTGAGCTTGATGAATTACGAGAAGCTTTAGCTGATGAATCGGGTGAAACCGATGCTGATGTATTAAATGAGATCATGAGAGAAGTGGACACTGACAAGGTTTGGCATCCTAGCTTTTTCAAGTTTCTCTTAGCTAGTGATTTAGGCATGTTCTTTTCTTTTTATCTACCATAATTTTGTATCTCCAGAAAGAATCGTCGGTATAATACTAGCTATAATAGAACTTAACTGGAAATTTTCAGAGTTTACAGTAAATGGAATCGGAGGGTAAATTGAGAAAACATCCAGAAGTCGATATGTTCTCTTTCTCTGTTTATGTGGCTCTCTGGTTTTATGGTCTAAGCATTGTAAACCTTGAGTATTTTAGCAACCAAACTAATCACTATTTGTCATTATATTTTTCCAGAAATAATTTTAACTGTTTTCCTAAATGTAAGTTAAGTGTTCCTGAAGCTTGTTCTCAGAAATGCTAATTAAATGAGCTTCATTTAGAGTATTAGATTCAGAGCCAGAAACAGTAAGGAAGACTGTAAATTCATGCGTCTTGCCATCTTGGGATAAGTTCATAATCTTGACC
The DNA here is from genome assembly GCA_963682055.1 of Primula veris. Taxonomy (NCBI): domain Eukaryota; kingdom Viridiplantae; phylum Streptophyta; class Magnoliopsida; order Ericales; family Primulaceae; genus Primula; species Primula veris. The sequence continues at coordinate 33,054,068 of OY821742.1, read as the reverse complement.
AAACGAACCTAAACAAGCTCTACTATAAATAGCTGATCTCTTCTTTTGTTTAACGAGTGTACATTAATATATCAGGATGGGAAAATCAGTTATGACGAGTTTGTTGCAATGATGAAAACTGGAACTGATTGGAGAAAAGCATCCCGGCAATATTCAAGAGAGAGATTTAAAAGCTTGAGCGTTAATCTTATGAAGGATGGTTCGTTACAGCTTCAAGACGGACTTACGGGCCAAAGTTTGGCAGTTTGAGCTTAACGTTTAATAATATTCTTTTATTGTATATTATCCTATTACAGACATCACCATCAAATCTTATTCAAGGAGAGTTTGGTTGTGTATTTTGTGCGTTAAAAGTAAGATCTTGTCCATAAAAGTATTTGGAGGCCTGATTTTCTATCGTGGGCATATATGGACCAAGAGCTCATTCCGTTGTGAAAATTTGTAGAGGCATATGTTGCGATTCAACAACTTGATTATAATTTTGTATATTGGGAATTGTTGCAACTACTATTTTTGTGTGTGATTAGCTAGGGGTGGTTGGTTTGTTTGTTTGTTGATGGGTTGTAGAGAGTTGGGACACACTAGTAAACGAGTTGGACACTTTTATATTTGAGTCTTAATGAAAATGAAATTTTCTGTGCTCTTAACTGGAAGTCTTGCTGTTTCACTTGCATAATATTTTATCCATATTGTGAATAGTTTTGGCTTTGTGAGTTAAGGAAAGGCCGCAAGGGGATGGGGATGTGTTTTTTCTTCTTCTTTTAATTGTTTATATAAACACATGATGCTTGATTGCCATTTTTTATTATTGAAATTACTTCAAAAGTACTTAGATCAAAACCAAACTATTAGAAAGCCTAATGTGGATGTTACTTTAAAGTTTAAACAAATTAAGAATTATTAGGTCGTGTGTTAATTTCACAACGAATTTGCATTAAAATTATATAAAAACAAAATTAAAAAATACACGTATAAATTTAAACCATTGTATTGTGTTAATTTCGAGTCCAAATCTTCTGCCACGTATTCTCTACCCCTTGTGTGCCCCTTTGCTTATTTTCATCCAAATTTTAAAATTTCACAACTTATACCGCAACTTTATAAACTTTTATATTATATTGTATTCAAATTTTAAAACATTTGAACATAATATTGTTGTATACAATTTTTTTAATATTCAATGTTTAATTTACACCCATTTATACATTTATTCCAAAATAAATTTTGTGCGTATTTTATTTTAAAAATAATTATTGTAATGTATTGATACATGTATTATAGTAATTGTATAATTTTTTTCAAGTTTTTTTTAAAAAAAATTTGAATAAAATAAGCAATGGGGGCACGAAAGGGGTAGAGAAATGAGGTAAAATATTTGGACTCATTAATTTTATCTGTTAGATTAAACTATAAATAATAGAAGTACATTGTAAACTATAGTGAATTTGAATCACTTTTACTTTTTAATATAAGATTGTATAATTGCCACGTATGCTCAATAAACCCCCTGTTACAGTTACAAAAAACCTTATGAAGTGTTTGTCAACTTGGCAATTAAATAGTGTACTAGCTAGTTCCATTTGATAAAAAAAAACAAAAATCAACCCCTAGCTAACATGTGACATAAGGGGTGTACTAATGTACACCAATTTGATTGCTCTAAGCCACCAAGTCGAACAAGTGTCACTCTGTCAACTATTTATTACCTTCCGGTGTTATATACAATTTGTACACAGTGAACAAATCTTAGCAGTTTACGACTGATCATCAATTAGGCAAAATAGCAAGGTGGACGACTCGAGTGTGTCAATAAAATCATCGCCAATTTCATCACTTATTAATGCTTCCAACGGTCAATATACTATATTCCAACCAGGAACAACACTTACTAGTTACCACACCCAAAATAGTCCGATATCGGTCGATTAAAGGGCGCAAAATTCTCATATTAAAAAAAATGATATATACATAAATAAATATACGGTGTTTTTTTTTTAATCTCATTAATTTGAATCTATTACGAGCTAGGAATCTCAACCCTAAGTCAACCTATAAAATATATTACGGGTTGGGTTACAATTTTTTACACACACCTAATAAATATGATAATTAAAGGTACAAAATCGAAAAAAAAAAAATACTCCGTAGTTACAGTTGTGTAACTTGTATAGTTGCGACTTTCTCGATTATCAACTTACATTGTCAGTTTCTCCTATTACTACCTTGATTCGTGTTTTGTTTTTAACTTTTCCCTCAAACTGCCGAAAGAAAATGTAACGACCCGATTCTCCAACCGAACCGCCACCATCTGCTTTCTACCACCAATATTGTACGTTTTGGCCAAATTTTATTCTCGCCTTTTGGGCCGTTTGGTGATAACAGCCATGATACTGCTAGCTTATATACCATATAGGTATACATATCTAAACGACGTGGGATAGTCATTTTTTCTCTTTACCACGACATTTTCTTACGGAAATACGGGTTATTACATTCTTCTCCCTTCTCGTCGGGCACGACGTACTTTCGGGGTTCACTCACTCGTGGTAGTCCCAAAATTGGCAAGATAGCGGCTCTAATACCAATTGTAACTACCCGGTTATCCGACCGAACCACCACAATCTGCTTCCTATCACCAATCATGTCCGTTTTGACTCAATTTCGTCCTCTATTATTGGGCCGCACGGTTTTAAAAAGTCTTGATGATAAGAATGAGTATAGTAGTAGGTTATATACCATATAGGTTCACACATATCTAAGCGATGTGTGATAGACATTCATTCTCTTTACCATGGTATTTCCCTACGAAAAATTCGGATTATTACAGAAAACATCCCTATTATGTAGGTTTTCTATTAATTATGTTGGTTTTTCATTTTATAATTGGATGAAAAAAGGTAAAAAAAATAGAAGTTTTGATAATATAGATGATATTAAACAATAAAAATACAACAAAAACTCTGTTAAGCCCTATTTCATCGAGGTTATAAAGTTTATACAAAGTTCAAACAGTTAATTGATGTAACGCACTATAACATTTTGAAAGTAAATTGTACCTGCGACGGACGAAGACACGAAGAAAGCCTACCGCAGCCTCGTGATGATATGGAACCCGAAAATCCCTCTTTGTGAAATCCCAATCATATGTTCATGAATAACGATCCGCTTCCACCATTTTCTTAATAAAAAATTAAATAAACTATTCTTCCCCATTTCCTTAATAAGAAATTAATAAAACACTTTACTTAATTAAAAGATCTCTTAAATCTATTATATTTATCACCTCACAAATACAAATATATTATATATCTATCGGCTTCACAAATTCGAATTTAAATTCTGTAGAGTTTATAATACACTCGCATGCTCTCTAATTCAATCTAACGGATGACTTAAACATAATCCAATTGTTTAAATTTAGACATGAGTTATGTAATTTTTTTTATATATAATTGTAATATATAAAATAAGATAAATTAAAATCATTAATATTTTTTTAATTAATACTTAGGTTTAGAGTAGTTTCAAATAGAGTTCTACAATTTTATTTAGATTTTTATTGTGTTGTAAAGTTAGTTTTTAATTCACAAAATCATAATTTATTTTTTATATATTAAAAATATTAAAAAATAAAATTAAAAAACTCACAATTAATTTGGATTATGTTTATGCAAACTCTAAAGTATCTAAAGTGTATGTGAGTGCATCCTAAACTTCTAAAAGAAAAAAAAAAATGGATTCCACCTGTCCATCCATGCTACATCTTTCACCAAAAAAGCATTAAAAAAACCCAAACCATCACTGCCACATCAAAAATGCTTAAATCCACGCACAACCTCAAAACATTAAACTTTTCAATACGATAATTATAATATATCAAATTTATTTTCTTATACTTTATATAATTAACATTTATAACTAAAACAATAATAATTTTTAAGAAAATAAATTTTCTTATACTTTATATAATTACTATTTATAACTAAAATAATAATAATTTTTAAGAAAATAATTATCCGTATTAACTTTAATTATGATAGTACAATATTAGTAACTTATGTATTAAAATTTAATAATAAATCAATTTTATAAGTGAACCTTTGAGTACAAAGAAAACCGATCCCCAAAACCCAAATCCAAACAAAAAAAATCAATAAAACCATCACCCTCACAAATCCACCAATTAACCAAATCATCACTACCACATCAAAATCCACACACAACCTCAAAACCTATACATACATACATACATACATACACACACACACACACAAAATCCCCAAAAAACCCAAAACAAACAACAATGGGAGTAGACTACTACAACATCCTGAAAGTAAACCGAAACGCAACAATTGAAGACCTCAAAAAGGCCTACCGTCGTCTCGCAATGATATGGCACCCTGACAAGAACCCTACAGCTACCAAACGCGAGGCCGAGTCTAAGTTCAAACAGATCTCCGAGGCTTACGATGTTTTAACCGACCCACACAAGCGCCAGATCTATGATCTCTACGGCGAAGAAGGGCTTAAAAATAATGGTCATGCTCCTTCTTCCAGCTCTTCTTCGCGTGGGCCTCAGAGGAAGAATCATCCTAATCCATCTTTTCGGTCCGTTTATTAATTTTTTTTACCCATTGTTATTATAATCTAGAAGCTAATTCCTGACATTGGTCCGATATTAGGGGGATTTCTGTTTCTTAGGGCCCGTTTGGTATACCATTTTTTCTCAACATTGGAGTGACGATTTATGTTTCTTAGGGCGGGTTTGGCATCAAGTTTTTTTAAAAAGCAATGGTAAAAAAAGCTTGCTTATTTATAAGTTACTTATTAACTTATTTTTATTGATTAGTCATTGGTCAGCTATTTTAACTTATAACTGAGTTGTAGATATATAAACACATTCAATGCAGAGTGGGTCTCAGAGAAGAATCACCCTCAGGGGCGGAACCAACACTAAATGTGTGGGGTTGCAACATTTAATAAAAGCGCATAATATTTTCCAAAGTATAAATACGGAAAAACCGGATTTTTTAAACTTTTTTTACCATCTTTTCTTCATTTTTTTACCTTGGTTTCTTGATTAAAATGTATTTGATTTCTATTTTTTTCCTTTTCGCTCAATTTCGACTTTCTTTTCAAACTCCCAAAAAAACCCACAACAGTAATGACGTGCAGTCATATGTCGAAAGTTTCGGCGTTTCAAAATTGACTAAAAAATAAATAAAATAGAAACCAAAAAGATACAAAAGTTAAATTTAAGAAATCAAGGTATAATAAGTAAAAAGATTAAGACACGAAGGTAAAAAAATATAAAAAAAACCTGAAAAAACCAAACGTATATTAGATAATAGATATATACGAACAATTAAATATCTATTACACAATTTCAGTATACTCACTTCAATTAAAATACAAACCATCAAAAATTCTTTTATAAAATTTGTTTGCACTCACCACTACTCTAATTACTATTTTTGTTTAATTTTTTTTTAAGATGTGTGTTACGTGTCAACATGATAAGTTGGTGTAAAATGTCTTTTATAATCACTTGCCTATGTTAATTTTTTAAGTATTACTTGTATATTATCGACACACAAAATCATGGTATGCTATTGCATTAACTATATATAATTTTGGGGAGGGGTTGCCAAAAAAAATGTTTAAGGGGTTGCCAGAATACCATATATATAAATTATTATGAAAAATACTAATAAAAAAAAATTATTTTTCGAAATTGTGGGGTTGCCGTGGCAAGCCCTGGTCATATGGGTATGCCGCCTCTGATCACCCTAATCCCTCTTTTCGGTCCGTTTGTTTATTTACCTGTTATTGTTATTATTATCTCGAAGCTGTAATTTAATTGATACAATTGTTTAATAGTTTATGTTTATTCCTGGCATTGCCTAGTTTGGTTTTTCTCCAATAATTTTCAATATTTGGTGTAATCATTTTGTTAGTTTATTATTATTAGGGCTATTTCTGACAATGCCCCGGTAATTATTGTAATCTCAGAAGTTAATTCCTGATATTGCCCCGATATTAGAAGGGTTTCTGTTTCTTAGGGCCTGTTTGGTTTGAGTTTTTTTTTGCTATAAGAGCTGCTTTTAAAAAGCAATGAGAAAAAAACGTGCTTATAAGAAACTTATTACTTTTTGTAATTTATTTCTTGTCATTGGTCACCTATTTAAACTTATAAGTGAGTTGTAGATATATAAACACATTCTATGAGGAAGTTTTTATTTGTGAAAAAGCCTAAAAAATCCGCAATCCCTCTTTTGGGTTAGTTTATTTACTTACCCATTATTGTTGTTATAATCTCGAAGCTGTAGTTTAGTTGATGCGATTATTTTCATTGCTTATGTTTATTCCCAGACATTCCCCCGATATTAGGTGTAATCATTTCTTAGTTTTAAACATTATGTTAGTGATTTATATTAATTTTGTACTGATTTTAATACCACCCAATTTTAGGGTATTTGTATTTTTAGTTTCATTATTATTTCCAATTTCTCTTTTTAGAGTTTTCTCCAATAATTTCAATATATGTTGTAATTATTTCTTAGCTTAAAACATTATGTTAAATGATTTGTATTCATTTACTACTGATTTCAAAAACAACTTTTCAATAATATTTTTCTGCTAAAAAAGACTACGTTTTGTTCATATTTATGGTTATTTGTGTTCTTTTGCTCTGTATTTTGTAAGCTAAGTTAAGCTCTGAACTTTGTTCCAATTTCATGTTAAGTTACTAATTATGTAAAAAGCTGTGAATACTAGTAGATGCAACTTTTTAGTTATTTTATATTTTGTCTCCAATAAGATTTCGTCCAAAAGATGCAGTTTAAAGTCGATTATCAAATTTAATTCATCGATAAGAGTTTCTATTCTGCTACTTGGTTGCTGTAATTTAATGCAGGGTGTAGTATTCCTGCGTAGAATATAAGCTACGCCTCAGAGGCCTAAACCCTATTCATCCGTACTATGTTAAGTTATTAATTCTACTAGATGCAATTTTTTAATCGTTGATGCTTTTCTCCTAAAAGGTTTAATCCGAGAGATGCGGAGGATATATATGCGGAGCTGTTTGCAGATCAGGCAGGTGCAGGTAGTGGGGGAGGTAGGCAGTATAAGGAGGGGTATTTTGGTCATTCAGGATCATCGGCAGGGGCGGGGAGGAAGGCAGCGGCGGTGGAGAATCAGTTGCCGTGTAGCTTAGAGGAGCTGTATAAAGGGGCTAAGAAGAAGATGAAGATTTCAAGGACCATCACTGAAGCTTCAGGGTAATTTCTTTTGCTTTATATATTCAATTTCCTTCTTTATTGTCCATTGTTTAAAAGATACTTCAAGGCAGCCGTCTAAGAGTTGGCTATCTGCTCTGTATAGACTAGTTGTGGGGAAGTCCTTAACGGACAAATCGGGATTTATTCATAATTAATAAGGGCTGATCAAGTAATGGGTCAAAACCGAGTGAAATTTAAGGGATTTTATTTAAATAAATATGAGAGCACCATATCTGAGCAGGAGTTTAAGTGGATTTGATGCTGTTTTGGCTTTTCATTGAATTAGGGTTTCGAATAGTGTGTTCAGTTAATCTTGGAATTCATGTTGAAAGTAAGTATTTTGTTTGGGATCCAAGTAGATTAAAAGGAATAGTAGTTTTCGTATCTCTTCTGAGCCTTCTGGACCCCATACCCTCTCATTGCTCTGTCCTTGCTGCTTTTAGAGGTGAATGCGCGTATTGAACAAAGTTTGAGCCTTTTGTAACTTGCTAGTTAAGTTTTTTGTCAGCATTAGTTGGTGAATTGGAAGAACGAATGCTAACTTATCCTCGCTATATTACATATACTGATTTTTAAGAATTACATATACTGATTTTTATTGTCTGTGAAGTGTTATCGTCTATCATAATGAATCTTGATTTCAGAAAGATTGTACCTTTTTGGACTAATTGATAGTGTGTAGTTCTAAGGGCGCATTAGTTGGTGAAGCCAAGATTAAAATATATGTTTAATTTTGTTTGTTTGGGCACGTTGGGTTTGGGGTAATAAGTGGAGATGGTAATGAATTTTAATTTGAGAAAGATTGAACCGTTTGGAGGCTTGAGTGCTTAATTGACAATGTATTTGTTGAGATGAAGAAGCTGCTGAATTTTGGGAGTTGGTGCAGACGAATATGACCAGTTGTCTCTTAGTTTTATTTCAAACATTGTTCGTTTAGGACCTTTGGGTTATGTATCCTTTGTTTGCATATTAAGTTAGTATGTTGATAGGACATGTATTGTAGTTTTCAATGGTGATTGAGTGCTGATCCCGTTGCCCTGTTTCATTTGTGGTTGTGTTGGTTTAACTTAGTTTTTTGGGGTTTAAATTTGTTGTGTTGTTTGATAATGTTCCGGTGAACGGAGGGAGGAGGTTATAGTGATATAGCGGTTGCCTTTCTTTAAATGCGGGATTAGGTGGTAAGCGGTCAATGATGATCTAAGAGATTTTCCATGAAACCCTAAAGCTGTGCTCTCCCCCTCTTCTGAAAAAAAGTTATGGTTTTCCAGTGTTTACAAAGAAGTTGCAATCGACAACGGTTTTTCTTTTCAAAGGCTAGCCTAGGCCAATTAGGCGATATGCGGTTCCTTGCATTATTTTTCTGGTGTTCTGAGTGCATTACATTGGGATTCAGGAAATGTAAGTGTTAAACCTTTGGCATTATTTCAAACATAATCAGTTATCTCTAGGCTTAATATTAATTAGTGGTATATTGGCTAAACATTGTTTAAATTGTTTGTGTGTCGAATGTATTGGGTCTATGAATCAATCTGGGATAGTGATAGTGATAGTGCAGTTCTCTATTAGGCCTGAATCTTTTGTTAAAAAGGTTGTAGCTTCTTCGGCTTAATTTTTACTTTTCTGGGTAGAAGCCGGTGTTGGACTTCTGCAAAACCAAGCAAATCCGGTAAAAGTAGATCTGGTTAGACTTACCTTACATGCTATAAATAGATTAATATGAGCACCCTTTGCTCAGAACTAACAAATTTGTGTATGTGGTCATATTGGCTCGAAGTAGGTTCTTTATATTGGCCTTGTTTGTTCGCGTCTTTATGAGTACAAAAGTCTGGTTATTTGATGGAGATGGAAAAAATTCTTTCAATGTTTATCTCTGAGTATGTGAATGTTGTTTGGTAAACAGTTTATTAAACAATACATTACCTCTGTGAAATAAATACTTTTTTAGTTAAATTCAATTATAATAAAAAGAACAAGCAGTTTGTTATTTTTAATCGCTCTGTGGCATGTTCTAAGATTGCACATACTTGACATTTTCGATCCATCATGAAATTTGTTAATTTTTGCAAAAGTTAAGCTGACAGAGGCTTCTGTTTGTCTTGGACATTTGAACTTCCATTGTCAAACAGTTAGTGGATTCTTAACGTATATAGAAAGGTGGAAAAATATATAAATTTATCCCAACTCGAAGTAGTGTGCAACGATTTCTTGGTTTTTAAACAACTATTACGGTTATCAATTGATCAAGCGGCTTAAACCCTTTGATTTATAGGTCTTGTTACAATTACAAGCCATCTCGTTCCTATTGCCATTTGCTTAGATCCCAAGCTTGAGTGATTCCCACTATGGTGATGTGGTGGTGTATTCCACTCATACTCAGCGGCATTCTCTCTCTAGGAGAATGTTCATGAAATTGTATCGACGAGTAAAATAGGGTTCCGTCGCCCAAGGCACAATTATTTTTGCCTTGTTTCTCAATTTCGCTGTATTTATGACATTTGAAAAGAGGAGAAGTAGGGTTTACGTAATTTCCAAATTTTAGAGTCAAAAAGGTAACACAAATGAAGTAAACAAATACAGTCACAACAGCAGGTTATGTTTTTGAATTGAAACTGTCAGTCATGGTTGACAGATTGTGTTGATATGAAGAGTTTTACTCCTCAGGGTTTCAAGATTGAGATTCCGTACACTTACCCTCATCATTAAACATACTTGTTTCCTAATACTCCCCCTCAAGATGAACTAGCAGGGTACAAAAATGTTTATTTTGAGGGGAAGAATTAGGAAATTTATATATTTAATGACGAATTTATTAGGAACGAAAAGAGAGATCAAATGAGAGATAAGAGAGCGAGAGAAAGATAATGTGTAAAGCTAATTTCGGATAACAAAAATTTCTTGGTACAAGAAAAGTCCATTGTTTATGTTTTAAGTTACTTCTCATGGAGATTGTAAGCATGTAGTGGATTGATTGGGTTAAGACGACGAGTTTTACTCTTGAAGGTTTCAAGATTGCAAGACTCAAGTTTTCTAAGTCTCCTCCTCCTCATTAAATATACTGATTTCCTAATACTTCCTTTCATCATAAAATCTAATCCATTTCCTAACACACCCCCTCGAGATGAACATGTAGGAACATATGTGTTCTTGTTCATCTTGAGCCTTGAGGGGAGTACTGGGAAATAGATTTATTCAATGATGAGATTTGGGTTTGATCAGGAAAAAAATTTAACTTCATAAGTTATGGGTCAATATTAAATTAAGAATCACTCGGGTGATATTGGTCAGCTTAATCCAATGATCTAAAATTCTTATACAATCGGTTCTCTTTAAATGTACTTGTGCACCAGAAAAACAAACTTTTATTTCTCTGGTTTCATATGTTTCTCACCTCCAGGCTCCAGTTACTCTTTTCTTCTTTTAATAGAGATCTTTCTTCCTTTTGGTCATCAACTTCTGATCTAACATAGGATAATTAAGTAAAAAGTAAAAGAAAATAATTATGGAATGCAATTTAAGAGTAGTCCATTGTTTAATACAGTTCTGGAAAAAGGCTTATTTCTGGTGTATGATAAAAAAACTCCATACCTCATTATCTTGTATGCCTGCTGATTTACTTGAGATAATTATTTTAAGTTTGTGCATATCATATTTCTTGACGTCACGAGGTGCCATTTTTGCTGGAAGCTTGGTAGCAAGATTGGAAACCAGATTAACGATGTGGCAGGATATGACACCAATTGTTTTTAATGGTCTGTGCTTGTTAGTGTATTATATCAAAAGAGTGGTGACATGGCTTATCTTGTGTTTAGTCTTGTTACTAAGCATTACTCATTTTGTGCAGTGGACAAAATCTTTAGGTTGTTACCTTTCTTGTGCTTGACCTGAGTGTCAACAACACATTCACTGGATGTTATCAGAGTTGATACTTAGATATTAGCTACAAATATATTTGGCCAATTTTTTGTTGAGCAATGACTTTAGATTGGTCAACAATTGCAACTTTGGCTTCAGAATAGTTGCGAGATTAAGGACATACGTGAAGACCTTTCTTTCGACTTGACTTGCATTGTAAATCTAATTTGTTTGAGGTGTTCGAAAACCATTTTTCACAAATGTATAAGTAGCTTAGGTGGTCTGAAAGTTAAATGACGATTATGAATCTAACACAAAATTCGATCTGTCTTCTCATCTTTCTATAATACGCGTCTTGGAGAAAAAAATAAGTTATAAGCATACTTATAAGCCTTAATTGCAAATTCGAAGTTCGGACATCCTCGAGTTAGTTGGAGTGTGGTGAATTTGCTATGTCATATTGGTTCAATAACATGGGATTCTCTGCTATTCAATGTCTACACAAGTACTACCTATAAACGTTAACGACACACTGTCCCCCATGTACAATGGAGATGTAAGAAAAAGATCCTTTTTCCGTAATGTCACCTATTGTTTCTCTCGCTATACAATATACTCTCTGCCTATTTGGTACATGTTTTTCTAATCTACTTTGAGAGCAGTCCAATTGCATATGGTATTTGTTTAGACGTTGAGTGGCTATCGAATGTAGCCATATTCGTACTTCCTCTAGATAAGAATTTTCCATGTTGACCAAGCATAATAATCTGATTCTGTTTTCCTCAGTTACAAACCAAGTATTCTTCTTCTTTCTTTCACTTATTTTTTTTGTGGAACTTTAATTTGCAGTAAGATACGAAGTATGGATGAGATATTGACAATTGAGATAAAACCCGGTTGGAAAAAGGGCACAAAAATCACATTCCCCGATAAGGGTAACATGGAACCAGGCATCATCCCTGCAGATATCATTTTTGTCGTTGATGAGAAACCGCATTTAATTTACAAGAGAGATGGTAACGATCTGCTGGTTAATCACGAGATAACACTTTTAGAGTCTCTCACTGGTAAAATAATCGAACTGACAACTCTAGATGGTAGGAGTCTCTTGGTTCCTGTGACAGAGATCATTAAACCTGGGTACGAGATTGTAGTCCCAGACGAAGGAATGCCGATTTCAAAAGATATTAGGAAAAAGGGGAATTTAAAGATCAAGTTTGATATCAAATACCCAACTAGGCTAACCTCGGAGCAGAGAACTGAGCTGAAGAGGGTTTTGGGGGGCGTCTCCTGAAGGGTTTTTCTTTTAAACATTAAATTAATCATGTGGAATGATGTGGATGTATCAGCCCCCGTGAATGTATATGTTATCTTTGTTCAGAACGGGATGATGTAAATACTAGGAAGATGATAATGAGCTACCTCAACAACAGATTATCATTGTTCAAAAAATCTTTAAAGAGAACAGAGGTGTTACGAACCAACGGGGTACAAAAGCTAGCATTGATAATTTTGTGCCACGTCAGCGCTTGCTAACCAAGAATTTTGAATGTTTATGACCCATTCAATCATTTTTTTGTTGAAAATTTGGTGTTAGCATGCGATGTTGATTATGAACTTAACGGAGATTAAAAATATATTGAGAAATGTTTTCCAAGTTTTCCCTGTAAGGTGATTCATTTTGATACTTGTTAGAAAGTGAGTTTTATAGCTTTGTTGACAAGACTTGAGAATTGTAGTCTCAAAAGACAACTTGGATAAAGAGGGGTTGTGCGTTATTTTCTTCGTTATTTTCTTCTATTCTAAGCTTTTATGTTTACCAAACAGATTGGTGGAGTTTAGACTAAATAGTTCGTAATAGCGACAGTAGGTTATGCACTTGGACGGCAGCTTTTTATAAGTAGTGAAACTTCATCTGTTAAAAGGCAGCCATAACTTAAATCATTTATAGATCTGTCATTTTAACTTAAATTCTCATCAGACTTTATTATATTTTGTTAGTTAGAAAATCAATTTGTGTATAAAATTAACATAGTATTGTTTCTGGTTATGATATCATAGTGTAATTGTCTATGATACTAGTTTCGGTTTAATAAAAAAAATTATGTTCTGCAGTGCATAGCATTTTTTTAATTTTCTAATAATTTACCTCTTTTTTTTTGCAAAATAACGTTTTATTTTTATTTTTAGTTGTAAATACCTGTCTAAGGCACTTGTATAGCACACCTAGTAGAGAGAGTGTGCAAGACATAAGAATCAGAAGAATCATTCAAGTAACATATCATTCCGATGAAGTTCTAGGCTCCAAAAGTTCTTTATCAATGCATATTAATTAGGTATGTGTGCTTGTGTTCGAAGATAACAATTTTGTTTAAATCTATGAAGAGACGGTCGCTGAAATGGAAAATTTAGAAAGAATCCAGTGGGAAATAACTACCCTTCCGGTTTGGGGCCATGAATGGTTGGGACAATAAACAACTTTTCAATAATAATTAGTCTATAAATATCTTCTTTAAAATATGAGCCGGTAAAATTACATTCTCACGGATGGACGTCTAGTAGACATCATCTTCATTTCGAATACTTGATTATAGTTTAATACACCTAGCAAAGTACACGGTCTTCTGCTTTAACGTTTTATTGCAAAATAACGTTTTGTTTTTGTTTTTATTTTTAGTAGTTTATCACGTGCTAAATAGATGATATAAAATCTCATAGGAAACTCGAAAGAGTTGGTCAAACTTGCCTAACTCGAACAGGGAACAAATATGCATCTGTCTTCTGCTTTACTTGGACAGAACAAGGACGAATCTATCGCTGTTTTACCAATCAACGGCCTGATCGTAAAAGCTGCCAGATTTTCCAGTGTATTCTCGATATGATATTGTAATAACCCTGATTTGTGATCATTTTACACTTTAAAGCAGACATTAACACTAGTGAGGCTACAGATTACAAAAAAAAAAAAAAAAACTAGTGAGGCTGATTCAACTGATTTTTCTGGCAATTTCAGATATTTGATACTGTTGGATTGAAATGAAAGGTTACAGCTTAAAGAGACTAAAAATAACAGTACAATTCAAATTACTTTAAAATCTAAGGCAGCTTACCTCATCTGCAGAAATCAAATGATAAAACTGATAATTTAGACCCGAAATCATTCATAAACTCTAACTGATCCACTCTGTCTCTATTTATATTGCAAGTATTTATATTCGCTTTGGGAAGCAAGTATGAAATAACAAAAGAGCTTGCAAGCTAGGAAACACTTAAAACTAGAATGACTGGTGATGGAGTAAATGGCGCACCTCCCCTTAATATACTCAGAATCATCACTAGTGCTGTTTTGACTAGCTGTACTGTTATATCAGAGAATGAAAAACTACACTGGTCGTATATACTCCCTCCGTCCCAAATTTATAAGAAACAATGGAAATACATGCAATTTTGCAATGCGAAATTGATCCACTTTAAATGTTGAAATTGTAAATTTCAAAAGTTATTCTTATAATTTAGCATGTTAACTATGTGACTAACTTTTGAAATTTACAATTCCGACATTTAAATAACACAAAATTTGCATTACAAAATTACATGTTTGGGTCGTTTTCTTTGTTCTTTATCAGGCACTAGGATTTTTCTTGTGTGGTTGTGGGCCTTGTGGCTAAGTTCGATTTCTTGAGGTTTTGCTGAATAACTGGACTGCATTAGGCTGATCAATCGCTGAGCTGTTCTGGATTTTTGGTCTGGAAAGCTCATGAATATTTGGGAAAGTATTGTCGATATATATTTCTTGTTCTAGTTCTGGCTTTCATGACATCATGTGTCTATGTGAGACAGTGAGAATCTATGATTGGTGAAAATGCTTGATTGCCCTTTTAATTAACTAATTATCCTGTTCTTACTTTCATTGTTTATATTCACTTTCATTTTTCTAGAAATTTATTATCATTGGTTCCCCAGGTTGAATGATTATATATTAATATAATACCTTGATAGGTTATATGTAGCGTACAGGCCCATTAGGGACATTCTTGATGATATATTGTCAATTTATGTAAATCGTAGTGTACTGAAAATTGTAAAATTTATCAATTATACTAAATCGTCAATTGTACAGGCTCGTTAGGGACATTCTTGATGATATATTGTCAATTATCAGATATTCAAGACGTAAGAAACATTCGTAAAGAGGGTGACATCCGCTAAATGTCTGTGAACCTACTAGGCTACTACCAAGGGCTGTCAAAAATACCTAACATCCGAAAACCGTATCGTAAATATCCAAAAACCGTAAGAATCGAGCTGTCACAGAACCGTTTTTGGGTCTA
Source organism: Primula veris (assembly GCA_963682055.1). Classification (NCBI taxonomy): domain Eukaryota; kingdom Viridiplantae; phylum Streptophyta; class Magnoliopsida; order Ericales; family Primulaceae; genus Primula; species Primula veris. Next base: position 33,038,605 of record OY821742.1, on the reverse strand, counting down.
TCCAACCCGACCCCGCTGGTTCTTGGGGCGGGTATGGTTCTTAACTCTATACCATGTACCCGACCCGTGAAACCGACCTGCATACCCGAATTATAGAACCGCAATGTATATTTATATTTTAAAAATATATATACATATTATGTTTATACAACGAAAATTGGATAAATTCACGAAAAAGAACACAAGAATAACTCATACATCGGCAAGTGAAGAAATATGAAACATTTTTAAATATGTGCGAAGACACGGTTGAACCTTTAAACAATTAGTTGTTTTATTTTTCATTAATTGACGCTCATTTACTTTTTTTTTTAATGTCTTATGAGTTTTTTGCCCATATTTTTATATCTCTATAATTAATAATATAAAAATATGGGGTTTGTTGTGTGACATATTAGCTCGTTATAGATATATATAGAGATATGAAGAGAGGTATGAGAGACAACAATAAGGGAGACTTTATTAATCAGAATGTATATGAATGAATGTGAAATACAAGACCCCTAACCCTCTTTATATAGATAGAGGGGTAGGGTTACAAGCCCAGTTGGACCCATAAAGTACAAGCTCAATAGTCCAATAATCTTACAACATGGTTTTTATATCATTTAATAAAAAAATAGTTGTTAATCTTTGTTGTGATTCCAAGTTTTACGATTTATTTTTAATTCAATCTATCTTTCTTAATAATTTAGACAAATCATTAACAATAAAATGGGTAATTAAGAAAAAAAAAATGCAACCATTAGTTTATAATGTTTAAGTGACTTTGTAATGTTTATGTGATTCAATAATCAAGCAAACACATTATTGACCAATATGAAACAAAAAAAATTGATAGTAACTCGTTACTTTGTTTATTTTTAACAAGTAAGTTAGACTTTAAAAAAAAATATTCATTATCAATATGTAAAATTACCATTTAGAAAAGAACGTATAGAAAAGTATAATAAATTTTACGAATTTAGGGTATTTTGGGTAAATACCCCCGCATCGAGAACTGTATAACCATTACAAATACGGGTATCAGTCAGGTAAAATAAGTAAAAAAAATTATATAGACCCGACATGATCCGTAGATGATAAAAGAACCGATCAAACCGTTATCCGAATGTAAAAAAACCGTTGGAACGGATCGGGGTAAAATTGACATATAATCATGTTCCTCTGTACCTATACCATCTAGAACACACTAAGAAATACGCTAAATTTATTGTACCGAGACCAGCTACGAGGTAATAAAAACACTCCAATCTGCCTTGATTCAAATCCTCTGCCAGCCAATTCTTTCCTTTCGTCCCTAGAGTCGTTCGATGAACAATTGTCACCAAAAATCCGCTAAAATAGCTTGACAGAGCCATTCCAACTGTCGGAAACGCTCCTGCCACACTCCTCATATTTTCTGGAAATTGTTTGTAGTAAAATTCTATTTGTCCAACTCCCATAAATGCCTCCGCTAGTCCTGCTAGCCCCAGCTGAAGTGTCAACCCCATAGCGGACATATTAGAGATTCTGCTTGTTGGTCTAACCAAATCACGTCTTCGCTGCTCAACCATGGCGGCGGTTAACGACATGGCAATAGAAAGGGCTATTCCCACACCCATCCTTTGGAGGACTGTGATGCTGTTTTCATTTCTAGTGAGCCGTCGGATCATTGGGACAAGGGCACGATCATAAATAGGTAGAAAAATAGTCAGCACAAGCATGTTGAAGACAGGGTATGAGGCGGCTGGAATCTGGAATTTGGTTCTTGCAAGGTGTCGATCGGATTGAAGGGCTTGGAAAACTACATATGTATGTTGTTGGATTGCACAGACCGAATATAAAATACCCGAGGCCCAAATGGGGATTACCCTTACTATACATTTCATTTCTTCGACTTGTTGCATAGTGCACAATCTCCATGGATTACCTGATGATTCATTTTCGTTTACTAAATCGCCCCGTGTCAATATCGCAGCTTTGTCCAAAAATCTGCAAAATTGCATTTGATCTTGTTACTAATGTTTTGTCTATATCGCAGTTTTCCCTAGAACGGCTCATTTTGTTACTCCTGGGATTAAATTTATTAAAATGCAAGTATATGTATATACATGTTTGCTCATGTTGTCTGCCATAATTGTTCTCTTAGGAGCTGTTTTCTTCATGTAAGGGGGAAAAGACTAACAATTGGCCAAGAACCGAACAATAAAAAGAAAAAGCTTTCTAGAAAGCCGTTTTTTGTATGTATGATTTATTTATTGTATGTCATTATTCAGGTTGAAATAGTAAGAATGAAGGATGGAGTACTATTAGTTAATTATAGTCCAAATCATTAGAATGACCAAAGTATACGTCAGTGTACCTGAATTGGTCTGTATAATGAAGTTTAGAATTGATAGAGTTATGGGGTATATTGTTGAAAAGTGAGTCCCATGGTTGTTCTGGTGTAATCAATCTCCTCTTCTTGATTGCAACAACTACAACCTGTACTAAACTTGTAAAAGGACTACCTTGTGGCTTCACCTTTACATACATATGTGTCCCCAAAAAGAATAACACACAAGATATCAACATGAAGATTGTTGGAATAGCAAAACCTATACCCCAACTCAGATTAGATTGCACATAAACAACCACCGTGAGCGACACCATCACAGCTACGGAAAAGGTAAAAAAGTACCAGTTGAAGAAACTGTCTATGCCTCTCTTCCCTGACTCCGTGTTGGGGTCGAATTGGTTGGCCCCGAACGCCAGGTTGCAGGGTCGGATCCCACCTGCTCCGACTACCATGAACCCAAACCCTGTGAACAGAACCGCCAGTTGTCCCCGTGATGCCCTGATACAGGAGGTGCCTGGTTGTGATGAACATTGTGGTGGGTGTAAGTCCTTGACGATAGCTGTAAGAGCTATTACGAGCAATCCCTTTAAACAAAAAACAAAATGATAAACTGATTTATGTAAAGCATGCTCAAGTACAAGATGTGCAGAACTTAGCATGCTGTAGCTTTAAATGAATATGGAGTATGGACATGTCTAGATATCTGAATACATTGCTATTGTTAAAAGCTCGCGTTGATGCTGAAAAAGTGAAAAAGGTTGATTCAAAGCTTGAAAAAAGCTAAGATTTTACACTGCGATTTTAAAACAAAAAACAACTTACAATTTGTACGCTTTTATTGAAGCGCTTTCAAAATTCTTTAACGAGGCTTTAACTAAAACATGGGAAGAAAAAATAAGGTTGGTTTAGTAAGTCAGGTCTAAAAAAAGACGGGCTTGTAGAGTGAGATGTGCATATATCCACAAATAAAAAATGAGCGAAAACTAGCACGCAGAAGTGAAACTACTAATTATTTGAGCGATAAAAAAAATGAATTTACCAAAAAGGATGCAATCGACGCGAATGCCAATGTCTTGTAGCGGCCAAAGTAAGTATCGGAGAGGAAAGCTCCGATTAAAGTGGCAAAATTTGTGGTGCCATTGAAGACATTAATTAAAGTTGTAGCTGTGATGCTCTTCATGTTGAACACTTTTGTTAGATACACCAAGAGATTGGCTAAGGTGCCAATTGCTCCAAGCTTCTCAAAGGTTTCATTTCCTATTATATTTTTTTGGTCAAAAATACATTCCATGTATAACATAAATGAAAGAGATCAAAATCATAATAAACTGTATACCTATTATAAAGGGCATAGACTTTAGTCCTCTGTACATAATCTTAGGTTCATCCACTGTAGGATTAGTAGATTTGTCATTCACTTCCATGCTTTCTTTCAATAGTTTGACAAATGGAACATATGCAAATTCTCTTTGTAATGCACTACTGCATTTGTATGTGAAAACTAAGTGGTTTTTTCTTTATTTTTATTCTCTGTTATATTTTTCGTATTTATCATAAGCAGTTGGTGCAAGTCTTGGCGACATGCTAAGTTTAGTAGAAAGATAAGGATTACATCAATGGTTAAATGGTCAGACAAATAAAAGCCATTTTGGCAAATGTTCCCAACAACGTCACAAAACAGAATACGAGACGGGAAACTTTGCGAATATAAATAAATCCACTGAATATAAGATGGTGCAACAATGTTGTAATGTTTTAATTTAGATTTCTGTTGTAATAAAGTTGTTTCGGCCATTTATTAATATTAGTAATTAGATAGTGGATCTTTCCCACCAATTTATAAATTGCTTTAAAAAATGGAGGTCTCCTGCCATTCTTACGTGGCCTTATAATACATTTTCCTGATTTTTTCCACTATGGGGTAAGACGTACCTACTAATGCAATACTACTTTTTGATGATCACTATTGCAATGTTATTTGATGCAACAATTTTAAAGTCTTAAACCATCTCTTTATCAAGTTGTTGTTTCTTCTCCATGCGAATACTAATTACACTGTCCCCTGTCCCTTTGTACCTATACCACATGGAGCACATTAAGAAGTATACCATATTCATTGCCCCAATCCAAATCTTCTGAATAATTGAACAAAACAGTATACGAAAGACAGGGAAACTTGACGAATAAAAATAAGTACACTTGAGTATAAAATGATGGAACAATGTTGTACTTGTTAAACGTTGTTAAGTTTGGCACTATTTATTTGTGAATACACTGAATATGAAATGATGGAACAATGTTGTAATGTTTTAATTTTAGATTTTTGCTATAACAAGGCTGTTTCGACCATCACCAATTTATATGATGCTTACAAAAACCAAGGTCTCTTGCCATTTTTACATGGCCTTCTCATACATTTCCTGATTTCCACTCTGGGGTAACACGTACCTATTAATGAAATAATAATAGAGATGGTAGCAGTGCTGTTTTTACCGACTATGATTATCTAACAGTTCAATAGTTGAAGCACAATCAAAATATGGGTTTTTGGGGTGAAATTTGTGGCGTCAACCTATAGGATTTTGCGTTTTTTCTTATTTATTCGCTAGCTGAAAATGAGAGATTACCTTTTGATTTACCAGAAAGAGAAGAAGAATTAGGAAGAACCGTACGAGGCAACTCATGTACGGTTCGGGAGCCGAGCCCCAGCACAGGGGTTTAGGTCAACACTTATATAATAGTCAGTCAGTATTGGAAATCTCGTATAGAAAAGCAATGCCCAAATCCCATGTCTTTCCGGACCAAGCCAACCGGCTATTTCCGAAAAGTCTTTTTTCATTGGGAGAGCAAGAAGCGGAACTACAAGTATGAAATTATTGCAGGTTAGATACATTTTGATGATCACTACTGCAATGTTATTTGGGGCAGCAATTTTAAGTCTCAAACTCTCTCTTTATCAAGTTGTTTCTTTTCCATGTCCCCTGTCCCTTTGTACCTATACCACATGGAGCACATTAAGAAGTATACCATATTCATTGCCCCAAGTGCAGCTACCATGTAATAATAGTAATCCAACTTCCCTTTGTTTAAATCTTCCGATAACCAATTTTGGTCATCGGACTGCCGAGTCATTTTGTGCACGAACGAAACTAAGAAAGCGCTCACATAATTTGAAATCGCCATTCCACAAAATAAAAACGAACCCCCTACACTCCTCATATTCTCTGGAAATTGTTTATAGTAGAATTCGATTTGACCTATGGCCATGAAAGCCTCTGCTAACCCTGCTATCAACAGCTGAGGGGCAAGCCACAGTGCCTGCATTGACGCTATTTCACCATGATGCTGCTCAAATCCCAAGGTCGGTCTTGTCAGTGCCACATTTCGTCGCCAATTCTCAACAAGTCCTGCAACCACTGATGTGACCACTGAGAGTCCTACTCCGATCCCCATGCGCTGGAGGATCGTAATGCCTCCTTCTCTATGGGTGACTTTACGCAATGCAGGGACCAAGAGTCGGTCATAAATTGGCACAAAAATGGTGAGGCTAAGCATGCTGAAAATCGGGTATGACGCAGCAGGGATCTGGAATTTTTTTCCGATGAAATGTCTATCTGACTGCAGTGCCTGAAAGACAACATACGTTTGTTGTTGGATTATCGCCACGTAGTAGATAATTGCCGAAGCCCAGATGGGGATTACTCTTAATATGCATTTTACTTCTTCGATTTGTTGGACAGTGCAGAGGTTCCATGGTTCGGCTGCAGATCTGTCTTGGTTGATTCGGTCTTTGGATGTTATTATTGCTGATTTGTTTAGAAATCTGATGAAATAACACATTAGGTTAGTTAGGGATTCAGGATATGTGATTACATTAATGTTTTAAATAACGTTATCGCTAGCATAGCGTTGTTTTCGAGAGAAACGTTAAAAGCGAAACTGAAGAACTGGATCTGCTAGAAACTAAAGAACTGTCACAACCATCTGGACTGCACACACTTTTATGAAAATTACACAATACATATTAATTATTTAGATCTGATGTTTTTTTTCCTAACTCGCTATTTACGCTTTTGGTCCCCTATAGCGCGATTTTAGCGCAATTCCAGCCAAATAGTGATTTTTCGTTGCGTTTTTTCCTCAAAAAGCACTATTTCGCGTTATATAGTGCTATATAGCACGATTTTTAAAATATTGGATTACATGAAGATTCTTTCTAATTCATGACATTTGATAAAGAAACAAATTACTCCAACAAAATCTACATACATTATAAGAAAAATCTCAAGATAGTAACGTATATATACTTTAAATTGTTTACATCCCGATGGTAAAATAAGTGTAACTAAATTAATAACAGAATGACAAATGATATGGTTGCTATCTTATTGCAAATTTAGGGAAACTTACTTGGCAACCAAGATTGCAACACTGAGTTTGTTACTATCTTGTAGTGATGTAAACATACTAATTTATTGGCCATTGTCGACCCATTGCTTTTCCATAAGTTTATAAGTTTCTGTGGCATTAAATTGTTTGAAAGTTTATATTTGAATAGTTTACTTACCCGTCATGATTATTCATGTTTAGATTAATATTTTGGTTAGATTAAAGAATAAATATTTTTCTTTAATAAAATTGTTTACAAATTGACATAACATGTTCATGGGAAGAAACCTAGTTAATGAATTGAAATTACACAAAACTGTGTGACATACTCGATCAATGAGAGGCACTACTCATGTAAAGGAGGGACCATTTTGTACTAAGCAAGACATCACATGTAATGTTTTTGTCTTTTAATTAATTGATCAGGGAATGGACACTCATTTGACCTGAATACAATTATTGAAGTTTTTTTGGAAATATTTAATCTTGTCCACACAATAATTGAGTGACGCTACAATTTGTCGGTGAGTTTGGGTTTGATACGGTACACAAAAATACTGAATTAGGCTAATGACGATATTTTTTGTTAGAAGTTTATTAGCGACGGTTTTTGTGACGGTTTTGTGATAGTTTAGTGATGGTTTTGTGAAAGGTTTGTGATAGCTTTTGACTCTCACTAAATCAAACATTATTTTGTAATAATATTTATGTTTTTTCATAAGTGTTTTATTTTTTCACTGTAATTTATCTATTTTCACGATCAAATCGTAATTTTTTTTTTCGAATTGTAATTTTTTTTTACGAACCGTAAGTCAAATTTACCGTTTGACCGTAATTTTGACCTCGGTTCGTAAGTCAGATTTACGATTTGACTGCGAAATTATCAAATTACCCCTGCGTTGAAATCTGAAAATTTTACAGAGACCGATCGATCGGAATTCAAAATTGATCGATCGGTCAAGCTCTTTGAAATTTTTTCTAGAGAGCTAATTAACTCAAAAAAAACATTTACGAACCGTAATCGTGACTTATTCATAGATAAAATGTCAATAAATTAATTTGTTTCGAGTAACGTGATAAAATATCGTTTCGAGTACTAATCATTTTAAAAATGGTTAATTTGTTTAAAATGAAAATGACTACTTATCTCAAAAAAATATTTACGGATCGTAATCGTGATTTACTGTTTTATAAAAGACCAATAAGTTAATTAGTTTCGAGTATCATGATAAATGGTCGTTTCGAGTACTAATCGTTTTAAAAAATTGTTCCACAATATACGATATTGAAATTTGCAGTGAGTTCGAACGAATAATTTATAGTTCTATAATATACGATATCGAAAAAAATATATGAATAGTTCCAAATTTATTTATAGTTCCACAATATACGATATCGAAAAAAAAAATATGAATAGTTTCAAATTTAGTTCCGTTTTAACCGTTATGTTCGTTATTGAATCGTCTATCATTTTAAACAAATTAACCATTTTTTTAAATGATTAATACTCGAAACGACATTTTATCATGTTACTCGAAACAAATTAACTTATTGACTTTTTTATCTATGAATAAGTCACGATTACGGTTCGTAAATGTTTTTTTTTTTTGAGTTAATTAGCTCTTTGGACAAAAATTCAGAGACCTTGACCGATCGATCGGTTGTGAAGTCCGATCGATCGGTCTCTGTAAATTTTTCAGATTTCAATGCAGGGGCAATTTGTTAATTTCACAGTCAAACTGTAAATCTGAATTACGAACTGTACGTCAGATTTACGGTTTGAATAAAAAAATTACGATTTAAACGTGAAAACGGATCAGATTTACGGTTTGAATAAAAAAATTACGATTTAAACGTCAAAACGGATCAATTGGAGCGGAAAAATCCAGTGTCTTTTCTCTATCCTATCCCGAGATTCAGTTTAGTTTCAATAAAAATGGGCTTTTGTGGATTATTCTTCTAGACAACTGATACTTTGGTTTTCCATTTTCAAAGTCTCAATGATTTTTTTAATACTCCTTCGTTCTTACTATTAGAAAGGTAGTATAAAATAGATTAAAAACCTTTGAAGTAAACAATATTTTTGTTGCTACATGAGGTAAACATCTTTTTGAGACTTCTAAATTGTTGATAATCTTAGCTTGGTTTACTATTCCCAAAAAGAAATTCTGCTGATGTTAAATAAATAATTGAATAAAAGTAGAAGTTTAGTACCTGAATTGTTCGGTGTGAGGAAGTTTGGAATTGATGGATTTAGGTGGTATATAATTAAACAACTCAACCGATGGTTGTTTTGGTAACGGCAATCTCCTCTTCTTAATCGCAACAACAAAAACTTGAACTATTTTTGTAAAAATACTCCCTTCCGGCTTCACCTTCACATAAATTTTCCTCCCCATAAAGAATAGCACAAAAGATATCAACATAAAACCTGCCGGAATACCGAGTCCTATAGCCCAGCTCACATTTGATTGCACGTATACGATCCCAGTCAACGATACCATGATAGCGAAAGTTAAGGTGAAAAAGTACCAGTTGAAAAAACTATCGATTCCCCTTTTTCCAGACTCTGTCTTGGGATTGAACTGGTCGGCCCCAAATGTCATGTTACAGGGTCGGATCCCACCAGCGCCGACCACCATGAAGAAGAATCCAGCTAGAAGGAACGTCATCTGGCCCAGGGTTGGTCCAATGCAGTCATTGCCTGTTTTAGACGTGCAATGGGGCGGATGTAGGTTTTTGAATGTAGCGGTCAGCGCAATAAAGAGCAATCCCTATTTGTAAATAAAAAGGAAATGACAAACAATTAGACCATAGGTTTATATTAGTAGGATGTTCTAAGTAACTATTTAGACAGATTATACTAAACTATATATAAAGATGGATAAGTTTTCCTAGAAAAAAATAACTGGATAGTAACAATTAGTGTGTTATTATACGGATTTTTACAGAAAATTCAGCAACAATATATTAGCAGTTATCAGCACTTAGCAACAAAAATTGTTGCTATACTGTTGCTAAATTTCAATAACAAGCCATATATTATCAGACAAACTATAACTGTAGTGTTTTTTTTTCCTGTTTGTCATGATAAGGGTGGCGGTCATACCTCATCGTTAGAGCAAGAACTATAGAAGCTCTATTTGAATCAGTTACGAGGAACAAAACAACTTTTTTGACAAAAAAAAAAAAAAATCACAAATCAGCTTTCATTATTAATCACCAAATTTTGCATGTACTGAAAATGTTTCTCAAATATAAGTAACTAAAAGTGTTTCTTATAATTTTTAATAATAATTTTTGATGGGTTTAGTTGATCTTATATAATTACAAGATATGAATTGACATTTAAATAATATAAATAAATAAATATAAAGTACTTTTGAATATAGTTTGAATATACAGGGAAATTATAAGATGCATGCATATATGCTCAATATATCATGGACATCAAGTTTGAAGAGTGTAATGCAATTTTTCAAACACGAAAGCCAGAATAACATGTTAGAACAGAAGTCAAAACTCAACCGAAAGCTTAAACTCTTAGTTAGTTTAATTAATTAGACACTACTCCAACATTACCGATCAATGTTGCTCGTGGCATCAACTATTTAAGAATGTAAGTAAAAACTATAATCGAAGGGATTGTTAGAGTAGCGTATATCATTACCTATAAATAAATAAGAATCAAATTTTTATAATTGCTTGACTTTTAAATAAATTTATTATTTATTATAAAAACTATTTTATATAAATAAATTTATTATAAGATGACAATTTAGATAATATAGTGCGACATACATTATGATTTCTTTTGTATTGCATAAGACACATTCATGATAATATAGTGTCACATATTTGCGATAGTCGACGTAAATTCCATTAATTTTCCATTTCAACATTTAAAATTGAGAAATCTATTTTTTTCCCAAATATGTTATTGTGGTGCTATAAAGCCACAATGACATTTTTATAACATTTAAAGATTTCTTATTTTGGTTCTATTATTTATGTGACCATTATGATTATAATTAATTTTTGTACCGAAACTTTTATCAGTTTGCAATTAAGATCTAATGTAATTTTAAAGTACTATTTTGAAAAATCAAATGAATTATAAAAAATTGGTTGTTATTTATTTTATGGGTAATGATATACACTACTTCAACAATCACTTCAATTGTAATTTTCAATTAAATTATTAAATGGCCCATGCCAAATCATCATACCACATTATTGAGTGTGGTTGGCAGTGTTATAATAATGTATGTATCATTATCCCACAGTAACACATTCATCAACGATAGAAGATGGCAACTTAGTGTAAGAGATTTTCATAGAAACAGTTTTGAGCGAAGTCTATACATGTATAAGATATTAGTAAGTCAATATAATTCAATCTTAAAAATTTAATTTTGTTTAAAGGTGGCTTATAAATTGTATTAAATCATTCTCTAAAATATTGTATTAGTAATAGTTACTATATAGGAGTATAATTATACCCTTCTCTGGCAGTTCAAACTACTTGACCTTTTTCTCTAGATTTTGGCTTAAGATTTAATTAGAGGTTGCGAATATACCAGAAAAGATGCGAAGGTAGCGAATGCGAGAGTCTTATAGCGACCAAAATAGGTGTCGCAGAGGAAAGCTCCCAAAAAAGTGGCCAAGTTAGCAGTGCCATTGAAGACATTGGATAAAGTTGTAGCTGTTATACTCTTCATATTGAACACACTTGTAAGGTAAACTAAGAGATTGGCTGAGGCCCCAATTGAACCTAACTTCTCAAATGTCTCATTTCCTATAACAATGTCCCCAAAACATGTATATAAAAAAAAAAATCAAATTTAAGACCAACAAAGATAAACATATGAGCCTGTAGTAACATAGAAGGCAAAAACCATTAGCTTAGAAATAAACATATCGTAAGGTTTTTATTTACCTATGATGAAAGGCATGGCTTTTACTCCTCTGTAGTTAATCTCAGCTTCATCATCAGCTGATAAAGATTTATCATTGTGTTTGATTGTTATATTATCTATCAATAATTGTTTTTCAGAATTTTCCATCTCCTTGTCTTCTAGAAGAGACCCTCTCTCTCACTTGTATAGTTGTATTTCTCTATTTTTTCAAATGATTTTCCCTGAGCCACTAATATACATTCAAGGCAAGATATTAAACTTTACATTTTTTTTTATTCAATATCCGATCCATTTTATTAATAAAATCGTAAAACTATTCTTTCATGAGCCATGCCCCCATGATAGCGTTTCCAATCAAAAATACATTAACGGAAAATGATGGCATTGCGACATACAATCAAAAGACAACTAGTGCTAATAAACCTATTTTACTAAGAACATGGCGAAAAACAATAAAATTAACACTTTTAATCTCGACTTTTCAAAGCAAAAAAAAAAAATTCTGATGACTTGCTATTTACTCCTTATGTCCCCTATCCTTATATCTCATATACATCGCCGTGATGAAAGTGATCTAAACAACAAGTTTAAGAGCAAATTTTTTGCTTAAAAAGAAGATTAGTCATGTTAATTTAGTGTAAAAAAGCAGTTCAAAGTATGCAATAACAATTGAAACACCAGTTTAGTACGAGTTAACTCTCATCTCACTTAAACAAACTTGTTGAAGAAAGATTTCATACTGCTACATCTTGAATTTTGTATGTACTTCCTCTAACACAAGGGGTTTCGCTCTGCTCCAAAATATATGCAGCATGAGTGAGATTTGTGAACTCCATGGGCGAGAAAAATGTCTGTTGGAGCCGTGCGCTCCTTGTTTTGTTAAAACATCTGCCACATGATTCTGTTCCCTATATATATGACATAAATCATAACTCACAAGACCCATTAGTTCAACTAAATCCAACCATAAAGTATTAAATTTAGGCCCTGGTTTGGTGCTTTTTTTCCACCAATTGGCAATAAGTTCAGAGTCCGTTTCTATGCAAATATTACTAATATTTAACATGTAACATATAAGCAAGCTATCTCTAATAGCCATGAATTCTGCATAAATGTTAGTTTGATTGCCAAGATAACTACTAAATGCAAAGATTAAACAACCCTTGTCATCTCTTAGAATACCCTCACAACCACTATTACCTGGATTACCATATGCAGAACCGTCACAATTTAACTTTAATCTACCAGAAGGTGGACACTTTCAAGAAACGAATTTAGGCCTTTTCATTTTACACACTACTTGATTAATAATAAGAGATTGAAGAGTATAAATCTGAAAGTGATGAGCAGGTAATTTAGGCTTAAGTAAAAAATTGAGGTCCCTTAACCACCTATTCACTTTATGAACAATATCATTGACAGACATACCAACGTTCTCGAACCTAGCATTATTCTTGCTAATCCAAATTTCCCAGAACACAAGGAAAGGAACAAGTGCCGCAAGTTGTCCTACTTGAGTTTGATCGCAATGATTACACCAGATAGCGACATAACTTCTCCAATTGCCAGTAAACTCAGAAAAACCAAAAATAGAACTAAAATGTTTCCATACACCAAACATAATATCACTGTCATTAAAAAGATGATCAATAGAGTCTGTAGCATGATTCTTACAACAAGAGCATTTAGTAGCCATATTAATACCCTATTTCTTTAAGTCCTCATCCAATTTAACAGCAGAAAACCAAATTTTTCAGAAATAAATGCTGATTTTAGGGGGAAGGTTATGGTTCTAAATATACTTAGCAAGTTGAAAATTGGGTTTTTTATTTCTAAAGTAAGCGAAAGCATTTTTAGTAGTATAGGTCCCATTAAAAGTATAAGGCCGAAACCTGATATCTTCACCATTCCTTAAAAATAAATTAGCAGAAGAGACTTTAACAATAAGCTCATTACCTCCCATGATTGTCAATAAGCTGGTATGCCATCCATTAGAGCTATAAACCTGGTTAAGAAGCACATGTGAAAAAACCACCGGGAAGGAATTGCAAAGAGATCCATCTCCAGACCAATTCTCATACCAAAAGTTAATTGACCCCTCCTTTATATTCCACTTTCTGTTATCAACCAAGTTTTTGAAATAAAAACTGAAATTTTTCCAAACATAAGAGTGAGAAGAATTAATAACTGGGTTACCCCAGCTATAATTATTAGCAAAATACTTTTGATACATAAAAGTGGTCCATGGTGAATCTTTATCTAAGAGTCTCCAACTCATTTTACTATGTAACGCAACCATAGTGTCTTTTAAACTCCTAATACCTAACCTCCCCTCGGACTCGGGACAAGCCAAATTAGACCATTTTATCCAGTGATGTTTCTTCTTACCCTTATGTTCCCCCCCGAAGAAATTAGCAAAAGCTTTTTCAATGTTATTAAACTTTACATTACCTAAATTGTGGAAGCAGAGTACCTGACTCTGAGTCAGGGTTACTCTGTTTCCACAACCATTAGATATTACTACAGTACATTTCATATTTTAACTATAGCAATATTCAATGGCTGTGGACTCTGAGTTAACTTGACTCATAGTCACCTACGCTGCATCCTAAATCGTAGGTAATTCAAACATTAATCAGCAGTTTATATCAAACCTGTAGCACCATGCAGTGTTTTGCTGTGCGTCTTAATGGCGTGGGGACTTTTCTTGTCGTAGTGCAAAAAATGTAAGGAGGAAATATCTTGCAACATCATTTTTTTTTCTTATAAAAATAAAATAGAGGGCTACGCATCGACTATTTTACATAAACTTATACAGAGACTGATTATGAGTTATTGATCTACCATGATATACATTGATCTAACGGCTCGCAATCAGTTTTTATATAAGTCTATATAAAATACTCTATGCGTATATCATCAATCATAAAAATAAGTAAAAAAGAATTATTTTCTTCCACGGATCTGAAAACAACTGTTGGATTCATTTTTGACACGCAGATATGTTGCATGTTTCTTTTATGCTAAGGTGTTTGCTCCTTTTCAAGTTTATAAACTGAAAATAAACTAGGAATGTAGCGTACTAAAAAATGTAAAATTTATCAGGTATTTAAGATGTCATTAAGAAACATTCGTAAAGAGGATGACATCCGCGTGTCATTGTACTTTCAGATTACATTGATACAACACCGGCGGATGCTGTTAGGGGCATGCATCCTAAATTTTTTATCAAATGTAATTACGAAAATGTCATTAAAATTTATATTAATCCATAATATCTATCTTTTTTGGTACATATACTATACTTTTAATTAATTTTTATTCATTCGGTAAGATGACTTTGTTTTCTATAAGGTTACAACAATACTCGTATTCTAAACAAGAATTTTCGTACAAGTTTAAGAATTTTCGTACAAGTTTACAACAATAATAGTATCATAAATAAAAAACAAGTGAATAAATCTATCTAGTCTCAAAGGCATTGAAGTTTTTTTCACAACAAATTAATTTGTTTATTGAAAGTGAATGTGATGATGTATCACAGAACATACTTATAACTGAGATATAACTTAGATGTACTAGAATCGTGAACTGAACTGCTTATAATTAACGTTGTTTCATTTGATAAGATAACCTGAAAGTATTGAAGGTTTTTCCTACACAAATTAATCTGTTTGTTCTAGATTTTGATAAAATTTTATAGTTTGTTTTGTTTTTTTTACTTTCAATTATATCGTAACGGTTTTTATTATACTGTTATAACATTCAATGTTCGTTCTATCTATTTTGTTTGTAAGCAAATCGACCAAACTGGACAAACCAAACAACAAGCGTCGAATGAATTATTAATTGGTTTGTTTTTTTGGGAAACTAGCTATGTAAACGAATTACATTAGTTTTGTTTTCAATTTAAATCAAACCAAATCGATTCTTCTAATTTATATACAAATATTATATGCATATATATATATATATGTATATATATATTGATTTTAAAGAGTCTACACGAACTTACTTATTAAAATATTATAACACATTATTCTAACTTCACATGAACTTATAAATTTTTCGACATTAGTCACCGTTATTATTATAAAAAACTGTTCCCCCGAATCTAAAATACTGGATCCGCATCTGGATACAAACTAAAAATGTATCCTTATAATTGTGTTCCTTTGTACCTATACCATTTAGAACACACTAAGAAATACGCCAAATTTATTGTACCGAGACTAGCTACGATTACGAGGTAATTATAAAAACACTCCAATCTGCCTTGATTTAAATCCCCTGCCAGCAGGGACGGAACCAGAATCAGAACCAAATGTGTGGGATTGTCAAAATTAAAAAAAGGACATAATATTTTTCAAAATATAAACACGAAAAATCCGGATTTTTACCTTGCTTTCTTGATTAAAATATATTTGATTTCTATTTTTTTGCTTTTCACTCAATTTCGACTTTCTTTTCAAACTCTAAAAAAAACCCACAATAGTAATATCACATGCAGTCATGTGTCAAAAATTTCAGCGTTTTAAAATTGATTAAAAAATAAATAAAATAGAAAACCAAAAGATAAAAAAGTTAAATTTAAGAAATCAAGTTATAACAAGTAAAAAGATTGAGACACGAAGGTAAAAAAATATTAAAAAAAAACCTGAAAAAACTAAACGTATATTAAATAATAGATATATACGAACAATTAAATGTCTATTACACAATTTCAGTATATTCACTTCAATTAAAATACAAACCACCAAATTTTTTTTTTATAAATTTTATTTACACTCATCACTACTCTAATTATTAATTTTGTTTAATTTTTTAAAAGATTTGTATTACATGTCAATATGATAAAGTGGTGTAAAATGTCTTTTATAATCATTTGCATATGTTAATTTTTAAAATATTACGTATATATCATCAGCACATATAAAATTATGGTATGTTATTCCATTAACAATATATAATTTTGAAAGGGGTTGTTAAAAAAATATTTGAGCGGTTGCCGAAATACCGTATATATAAATTATTATGAAAAACATTAATAAAAAAAATATTTTTCGAAATTGTGGGGTTGTCAGGTGTGCCGCCTCTGTCTGCTAGCCATTCCTTTCCTCTCGTCCCTGGAGTCGTTCGAAGAACAATAGTCACCAAAAATTAGCTAAAATAGCTCGACACAGCCATTCCAAATCTCGGAAACGCCCCTGCCACACTCATATTTTCTGGAAATTGTTTATAATAAAATTCTATTTGTCCAACCGCCATAAATGCCTCAGCTAGTCCTGCTAGCCCCAGCTGAGGTGTCAACCACATAGCGGACATATTAGAGATTCTGGTTGTTGATCTAACCATTGCACGTCTTCGCTGTTCAACCATGGTGGCGATTAACGACATGGCAATAGAAAGGGCTATTCCCACACCCATCCTTCGGAGGAGTGTGATACTGTTTTTGTTTCTAGTGAGCCGTTGGATCATTGGGACAAGGGTACGATTGTAAATAGGTAGAAAATTAGTGAGCACAAGCTTGTTGAAGACGGGATATGAGGCGGCCGATAAGACCGGTTCTTTTTGTCATTTAACAGTATTTATTGGACTATCTTTTTATTTGTTTATTCGTACTTTCGGTCATTTTGAGGCCTATTTGTAGAGAGATTTTGCTCTCAGTTTGTATTATGTTTGATGAATTAATTTGTTATAAAAAAGGGTGTAATACTATTCTTTTATCTCTTCTAAATTTTCAGTTTCTCGTCTATATTTTTTCTGTTTTTCGTCTAAATTTTTCCAACTCTTACATATTTTATCATTGTTATCTAAAGAAGGTATTCCTACAACTCGTGGGAACCCTATTTCGTTTTTTTTCTCATCCAATTCTATCTAATATTTATGGAAAATATCAAAAAATTGAAGTTACACAAAAACTGATTCGGATTGTGGTTATATATATCGTGGAGGAAATTATTTGCGATACTACCAACATAATAGATGTTTTTAAGCGGCTAAGCGACTACTTTGGGATGGATTTAATGAAAAAAAAAGAGAGGAATTAACAGGTATCATTAGTGAGTGGGCAAATATTGAAGACAATGATGATGACGAAGACATCGCATCAGAATCCGATGGTCAAAACGAGTTAGATGTAAACACACATGAATATGAGGACTTGATCGATAATTGTTTATGGGATGGTTTTCGTCCAACGTCACCACCATCATATGCGGCACCTCTGGTAACACATCTGCCGCCAACAAAGCCACATCCATCCCCGGAAAGTCCGAACGAGATAGAAAGGTTTGTAATTATAGGTGCATTTAAGGTGTTCGAGAAAAACCATAAGTTAGATGCTAAATGTTTTAGGTGCGAAATTACCGTTTTCCACTGTCATATGCACCTATATTTAATAAGCAATGGTCATATAATATTATTTGTGGATTTGTTATTTGAGAACGGGATGAATCATGAATTAATTGCTATGAAATTATTTTATTATGGTCTAAACTCGAAATTGTACAGTAACCCCGTTAATTATTGTTTTATACACTCCCATCTAAATGGAAAAGGATGGATGTCATAAGCCTCTTTCTGTCCAATTTCAGGGGTAAACTGGCCATTTAAGTACTTGTAGAATAGTCTGTGCACAATTTTGGAACGTGGTAGATCAGTGTACAAAATAGGAAATGCATGTTAAGTTTGATTTACAAACTGTTAAACAAATTAAAAATACATGTACTCTCTTCATCAACTTTCACTTTGTTTTCCAGTGTCTGGAATGTAATTATTATAAGTTGCATTTTAACAAATTTGACTAGTAAGAAATATTTTAATTATTTCTTGAGTCGAAAGTGTTTAAAAATTCTGATAATTGGTGGAAACATAGATGATACACACATAGAGGTTAGGAGAGAAGATTTGCCTTGTTTGAATATATGGTAAATGAGATATGAATTTTTTAATTCGACACTGCGGTTCAGATTTTTTTTCTGCTTGGACACCTAGACAGCTGTTTGAAAAAAATAATTAATTGTTATAGCAAACAGATTTCAAATTGGTTGAAATTTTATGGGTTGGTATAATACTAGTATATGGTTGCGTAGATATGAGAATCGATGCATCTGGATCAATATCGACCGAGTCATGAACTTTTAAAGTTTGGGGTGTGTGCAGTTTTTTCTATCATGACAGTTACGATATCGTTTAAATAATTAATTTTTTGGCCTAGCAAATGGTATTGGATTCAGAAAAAATTTGGTGGAAGGATAGACTATTTGTGTACATATGTTTGCACGCTAAAATTGCAACGTTTGGATAAAAAAGAAATTAGCTATAAATTTTCAAAATTCAATGAATAGTACTGTCCAAACTGGATAGAATGGACCAGTCCGAGTAAAATAAATTTTTAGTCAAGTAAAAAGTGTTCAAATTTTAAGAAACTTGGTGAGAATATACATGAGACAGTTATGGAGATTTTGATATAAAATTTATTACTTTCTGATGAACGACTGGTGAGCTATAATTTTCGAAGAATGACTCATTTTTTGTGTTCAGATTATTTTTGTGCTCCTGATTTAATGGTTGACCTGGTTAAGGATGTGGATGTGGAACCGTTTTATATTGGTTGTTTGCTGGAATTATTTGAGTATACTCTTATATTATTGTAAGATGGTGTTATTCGTTGGCAATCTTATAATTTGGGTAAACCAACAAGCGCTTACATCGATCCGTATTGGGAGACTTTTCAGTTTGAAGATTTAAATGTATTTGATGATCGAGCTGAGTATCTGAATGACGTTTTTAGTATTCATGGTGCATTCATTGCTTATATTCGTTGTGACGAGGTCCTATATGAGATATTTCAAGACGATATTTGGTTCTTTTGGGGATGTTGGTTTGGTTGAGTGCTCAAGATACGAGGAGACAATCATTTGATACGTTGGAGGAGCTTGATCGACGTCTCAACTGGCCGTAGTAGGATTCGCTTGTGGGGATGGAGGAGTGTGTTCGGACTTCCGCCATATCGTGGGAAACAAGACGCACATGTGATATGATTTGTCGGACGCCACACTTGAGAGTAACCTTGATACCAAGGTTATTATTAAGGGGGATGGAATGATAAGACCGGTTCTTTTTGTCATTTAACATTATTTATAAGACTATGTCTTGTTATTTGTTTATTCGTACTTTCGGTTCTTTTGAGGCCTATTTGTAGAGAGTTTTTGCTCTTAGTTTGGATTATGTTTTATGAATTGATTTGTTATGAAAAATGGTGTAAAACTAATCTTTTATCACTTTTAAATTCTCTTTTTCTCGTCTATATTTTCTCAGTTTCTCGTATAAATTTCTCCAAGACTTACGGGTTTTATCGGCAGCTGGAATCTGGAATTTGGTTCTTGCAAGATGTCGGTCGGATTGAAGAGCTTGGAAAACAATGCATGTATGTTGTTGGATTACAAAAACCAAGTATAAATACCCGAGGCCCAAATTGGGATTACCCTTAGTATGCATTTCATTTCTTCGACTTGTTGCATAGTGCACAATCTCCATGGATTAGCTGATGATTCGTTTTCCTTTGCTAAATCGCCTTGAGACAATATCGCAGCTTTGTCCAAAAATCTGCAAATTTACATTTTATCTTGTTACTAATTTCCCCTAGAACGGCTAATTTTGTTACTCCCTGGAATTAAATTTATAAACTGTAATTATACATGTTATTTCCGCATGTTGTCTGCTATAATTGTTCTCTTATGGGTTGTTTTTTTTTCATGTAAGGGGTTGAGACTAATGCTTGGCCAACAACCGAACTATGTAAAAAAAAAATGCTTTCTAGAAAACTGTTTTGCCATTTTTTATGTATGATTTATTTCTTGCATGTCATTCATTATTCAGGATGAAATAGTATGGAACTATGGATGAAGGATGGACTATTAGCTCACTACGTACAGTCCAATTGAAGTTTAGAATTGATAGAATTATGGGGTATATTGTTGAAAAGTGAGTCCCATGGTTGTTCTTGTGTATTTGTAACGACTCGGTCCTCCGACCAGACCGTTATCATCTGCTTACTACCATCAATACTGTCCGCTTTGGCCCGATTTCGTCATCGCTTCTTGGACCGCACGGCTTTAAAAGGCCTTAGTGATAAGAAGAAGGATACCACTGTCAAGAATATCTCCACTGATCATGCATATCCTTCATAATAAGATTGCAATCATCTATATTTAGATAGCCTATAATTGTGTTATTTGATTCTATATTTAATTAATTGCAATCTTGTATAATCGGCAATAATCCCTTGTAATTAGCTGCCATATCCTTGTAATTTTAGCAATTGTCTAGATTCATTCTTGTATAGTACCACTATATATTGTAAACGTTAATCCTCAATAAAGATCAACCATTCAATCACTTACATGGTATCAAGAGCTAATCAAAGATCCAATATTTTTTTTCTCTCGTCCTCCGACATCTCGATCACCCGACAATCACCATGTCTCTCAACCAACTCGCTAACTCTGATGAACCATCCAAACCCATCACTCTCGTCCACTTCGTCAACTGTATCCAACTCAAGGATACGCCGACATTCCGTCAATGATGCTTTCAGGTCCAATCGTTCCTCAATGGCCTAGAGCTATTCGGCTACCTCGATGGCAGCATACTCGCCCCCTCCCCCACTGTTCAAACACCCCCGACCCCCCTATCACCACCCCAACCACCACCCCGAATCCTGCTTACTCCACTTGGTATAGACAAGACCAACTCATTTTAGGAGCCCTTGTTGGTACACTCTCTTCTAGCGTTGCGTCCCTTATCGTTCACGTTCATACCTCTCACGAAGCATGGACCACCCTTTCCAGAACATTTGCCAACCCTTCCCGCGGTCACATCTTACAAATAAAAGATCGCCTTGCATCCATTACCCATTCTGACAATACCATTACCGACTACATGAACTCCATAAAATCGTGCACCGACGATCTTGCCCAATTCGGTAAGGCTATGGACCCGGAGGACATTATCTCCACGGTCCTTAAAGGACTCAACTATGAGTCCTACAAATCCGTCATCGATGCCGTACACGCACGTGACACCATCATATCCTTCGATGCCCTACACGAAAAATTAATCAACCACGAACTAAGCCTCAAGCAATCGACCAACAACCCTGCTTTCCAGCCATCCGCGCATGCTGCTCAAAATCGAACCTACACCCGCTCCAACTACACTCCCCGACAATCTAACTACATGCCCAAAAATACCACCCCCGATGGCCCTAAACCCGAATACAAATCTGCACCCTACAAGGGTCGTTGTCATTATTGTGACATTGTCGGCCATGTCGCCTCTGGTTGCCTTAAACTCAAGGCCCAATACCCAAATGTAGTCTTCCCTACTCGGCAGTCCTCCACTCGTCAGCCCTACTCCCGCCCTCATGCTAATACCGCTTCTCATCCTTCCTCCCACAATCCGAATTCTTGGCTCCTTGATAGTGGTGCATCGCACCATATCACGGACGACCTAAACAATCTTTATCTTCACGCCCCGTATGAGGGCCCCGACGATTTAGTAATTGGTGATGGCTCCTCTCTATCCATTACTCACACTGGTTGTTTTTCTATCCCCTCTTCCTCTCAAGTTATTCAATTTAAAAATATTTTATGTGTACCCAACATCTCTCGTAAATTAATTTTCGTATCTCAACTATGTCGTGATAATAATGCTATTGCAATTTTCTCACCCGATTCCTTCTGTATTAAGGTCCTCTCGACGGGAGAAGCTCTTCTTCAAGGTGAACTCGTCAACGGCACCTATGAATGGCACCCTCTTCCGCCTCACGCACATCATGTCATAGCCCCCGCTCAGTCCTCATGGCATCACCGCCTAGGTCACCCATCCGACAAGACTCTCCGCTTTATTAATTCAAAATTTAATTTACGCATATCTCAATTTGATCAATGTATTTCCTGTCACCTCAATAAAAGTCACAAACTATCTTTTAGTGTGTCTAGCCTTCAGTCGAATGCCCCGCTTGATCCAATATTTTCTGATGTTTGGACCGCCCCCGTCCTTTTTCATGATTCGTACAAATATTATATTATTTTTGTTGATCATTTCACACATTTTATATGGCTTTATCCACTTAAAAAGAAATCCGACACTTCCATTACATTCCAACGTTTTAAAGCTGTTATTGAAAAATATTTTAATCGTCCCATCCGTCAATTCTACTCCGACAATGGTGGCGAATACGTCAAACTTACACCTCAACTCCTTGATAATGGTATAACACATTTAACGTCTCCTCCACACACACCCGAGCATAATGGTTTTGCGGAGCGTCGCCATCGCCACATCGTCGAGTCCGGACTCTCACTCCTCACACACGCACAACTTCCTCTCTCCCTTTGACCCTATGCCTTCTCCACCGCCACTTACCTCATCAATCGACTCCCGACCCCGACTCTCAAAAATGAATCCCCTTACTTCACACTTCACCACAAACAACCTAATTATGATAAATTCCATAACTTTGGATGCTTATGTTTCCCTTGGCTTCGGCCTTATACGACTCACAAACTTCAAAACCGCTCCATTCAATGCATTTTTATCGGCTATTCCACGACCCAAAGTGCCTATCTCTGTCTCGACCTGCTTACTTCGAGAGTCTATACTTCCAGACATGTTCGCTTCATTGACCATGTCTTCCCTTACACCACTCTCCTAAATCGACCTCCACCAGCCTCGACAATGACACCCGGTGACTGGTGCCCCCTCACTCTCCCTCTCCTCCAACCCATCAACCACCCACCTTCACCCTTGACCACTGCCCAGACCCCCCCTCCCGCCGATCCACCTCCAAACACCCCCACTCAAAACCTGTCCACCCATGATTCTCACGAAACCAGCCCTGCTTCCCCTGTTTTCTCGTCGACTGCTCAGCCCACCATCGACTCCCCTACGTCTACCTCACCACCACCTCCCCACCTCCTCCTCGCCCCACCACCCATCTATCCAACAACATCCGTAAACCGAACCCGAAATATGCCACATCTAACCGAAAAACAGCCCATCTTAGTACTCTTCCAACCAAATATATCACCCCATCCATTGTCAAACAAGCCTTAGTTAACCCTCTCTGGCGGGCTGCCATGCTCGAAGAATACGAAGCCTTACTCCGTAACAATACCTGGACACTTGTCCCTTTTGACTCTTCTCAAAACATCATTGGGTGTAAATGGGTATACCGAATAAAATATAATCCGGATGGCTCTCTCAAGCAGCACAAAGCCCGCTTAGTTGCGAAAGGATTTCATCAACGACTTGGACTTGACTACTCTGAGACATTTAGCCCCGTCATCAAGCCCACCACCGTCCGTCTCCTTCTCTCACTCCCCGTCTCCTCTGGATGGTCTATTCGACAACTCGATGTAAATAATGCCTTTTTGCAAGGCAATCTCACTGACACTGTTTTTATGACTCAACCTCCTGGTTTTATCAATCCCGAAAGCCCGACTCATGTTTGTAAATTAGTAAAGGCCCTTTATGGCCTCAAACAAGCCCCGCGTGCTTGGTATACCGAACTCTGAAATTATTTACTTTCATATGGATTCCGAAATTCCATATCCGACTCTTCCTTATTTATTTTACACAATGACTCCACTCGGCTATTTGTCCTTGTTTACGTCGACGATATCATTGTCACATGCCCAAATTCAGTCGACATAACCAAATTTACTACTGCCATTTCACATAGATTCTCGCTCAAGGATTTAGGCCCATTATCCTACTTTCTTGGTGTCGAGGTCACCCCCACTTCCACTAGTCTCCATTTAAATCAATCCAAGTACATATCCGACATATTAACCCGCTATAATATGACAGATTGTCGTCCCGTCACCACTCCTATGTCACATCATCCCCCACTTACCAAAGAACCCGACTCTCCCATTAAAGACGAAAGCACCTATCAAGCTATCATTGGAAGCCTCCAATATCTATCCTTTACTCGGCCCGATATTGCATTTCCCGTAAGTAAACTCGCACAGTTTCTTTCTCACCCAACAGCTACTCACTGGATAGCACTAAAACGACTACTACGATTTCTTAATGGTACGCTTCATCATGGTTTACATCTACTTAAAATGTCTCCCTTCCGTCTCCATGCATTTTGTGATGCCGACTGGGCCGGTGATAGAGATGACTATATATCTACCACTGGCTATATAATATTTATTGGTCACAACCCGATTTCATGGTCTTCCAAAAAGCAACGTGCTCTCTCCCGATCATCTACCGAAGCGGAATTTCGTGCTATTGCTGACACCACTGCCGAAGTTCTATGGCTCCGCGCCTTACTGTCTGAACTCAACATTACTACATCCCGTCCACCAGTTATTTATTGTGACAACCTAGGTGCCACGCACTACTCCGCCAACCCAATATTCCACTCAAGAATGAAGCACCTGGCATTAGCATTTCACTTTGTCCGTGAGCAAATGCAACTCGGCACAATCCGAATTCAACATGTCAATGGGAACGATCAATTGGCTGACACCCTCACCAAGCCTCTCCACAAAGCTCGCTTCATCAGTCTAGCTTCCAAGATCGGTCTCACTCTACGACCGACCGTCTTGCGGGAGCGTGTCAAGAATATCTCCACTGATCATGCATATCCTTCATAATAAGATTGCAATCATCTATATTTAGATAGCCTATAATTGTGTTATTTGATTCTATATTTAATTAATTGCAATCTTGTATAATCGGCAATAATCCCTTGTAATTAGCTGCCATATCCTTGTAATTTTAGCAATTGTCTAGATTCATTCTTGTATAGTACCACTATATATTGTAAACGTTAATCCTCAATAAAGATCAACCATTCAATCACTTACATGGTATCAAGAGCTAATCAAAGATCCAATATTTTTTTTCTCTCGTCCTCCGACATCTCGATCACCCGACAATCACCATGTCTCTCAACCAACTCGCTAACTCTGATGAACCATCCAAACCCATCACTCTCGTCCACTTCGTCAACTGTATCCAACTCAAGGATACGCCGACATTCCGTCAATGATGCTTTCAGGTCCAATCGTTCCTCAATGGCCTAGAGCTATTCGGCTACCTCGATGGCAGCATACTCGCCCCCTCCCCCACTGTTCAAACACCCCCGACCCCCCTATCACCACCCCAACCACCACCCCGAATCCTGCTTACTCCACTTGGTATAGACAAGACCAACTCATTTTAGGAGCCCTTGTTGGTACACTCTCTTCTAGCGTTGCGTCCCTTATCGTTCACGTTCATACCTCTCACGAAGCATGGACCACCCTTTCCAGAACATTTGCCAACCCTTCCCGCGGTCACATCTTACAAATAAAAGATCGCCTTGCATCCATTACCCATTCTGACAATACCATTACCGACTACATGAACTCCATAAAATCGTGCACCGACGATCTTGCCCAATTCGGTAAGGCTATGGACCCGGAGGACATTATCTCCACGGTCCTTAAAGGACTCAACTATGAGTCCTACAAATCCGTCATCGATGCCGTACACGCACGTGACACCATCATATCCTTCGATGCCCTACACGAAAAATTAATCAACCACGAACTAAGCCTCAAGCAATCGACCAACAACCCTGCTTTCCAGCCATCCGCGCATGCTGCTCAAAATCGAACCTACACCCGCTCCAACTACACTCCCCGACAATCTAACTACATGCCCAAAAATACCACCCCCGATGGCCCTAAACCCGAATACAAATCTGCACCCTACAAGGGTCGTTGTCATTATTGTGACATTGTCGGCCATGTCGCCTCTGGTTGCCGTAAACTCAAGGCCCAATACCCAAATGTAGTCTTCCCTACTCGGCAGTCCTCCACTCGTCAGCCCTACTCCCGCCCTCATGCTAATACCGCTTCTCATCCTTCCTCCCACAATCCGAATTCTTGGCTCCTTGATAGTGGTGCATCGCACCATATCACGGACGACCTAAACAATCTTTATCTTCACGCCCCGTATGAGGGCCCCGACGATTTAGTAATTGGTGATGGCTCCTCTCTATCCATTACTCACACTGGTTGTTTTTCTATCCCCTCTTCCTCTCAAGTTATTCAATTTAAAAATGTTTTATGTGTACCCAACATCTCTCGTAAATTAATTTTCGTATCTCAACTATGTCGTGATAATAATGCTATTGCAATTTTCTCACCCGATTCCTTCTGTATTAAGGTCCTCTCGACGGGAGAAGCTCTTCTTCAAGGTGAACTCGTCAACGGCACCTATGAATGGCACCCTCTTCCGCCTCACGCACATCATGTCATAGCCCCCGCTCAGTCCTCATGGCATCACCGCCTAGGTCACCCATCCGACAAGACTCTCCGCTTTATTAATTCAAAATTTAATTTACGCATATCTCAATTTGATCAATGTATTTCCTGTCACCTCAATAAAAGTCACAAACTATCTTTTAGTGTGTCTAGCCTTCAGTCGAATGCCCCGCTTGATCCAATATTTTCTGATGTTTGGACCGCCCCCGTCCTTTTTCATGATTCGTACAAATATTATATTATTTTTGTTGATCATTTCACACATTTTATATGGCTTTATCCACTTAAAAAGAAATCCGACACTTCCATTACATTCCAACGTTTTAAAGCTGTTATTGAAAAATATTTTAATCGTCCCATCCGTCAATTCTACTCCGACAATGGTGGCGAATACGTCAAACTTACACCTCAACT
This sequence comes from Primula veris, assembly GCA_963682055.1. Classification (NCBI taxonomy): domain Eukaryota; kingdom Viridiplantae; phylum Streptophyta; class Magnoliopsida; order Ericales; family Primulaceae; genus Primula; species Primula veris. The sequence continues at coordinate 33,011,225 of OY821742.1, read as the reverse complement.
CCTTGATAATGGTATAACACATTTAACGTCTCCTCCACACACACCCGAGCATAATGGTTTTGCGGAGCGTCGCCATCGCCACATCGTCGAGTCCGGACTCTCACTCCTCACACACGCACAACTTCCTCTCTCCCTTTGACCCTATGCCTTCTCCACCGCCACTTACCTCATCAATCGACTCCCGACCCCGACTCTCAAAAATGAATCCCCTTACTTCACACTTCACCACAAACAACCTAATTATGATAAATTCCATAACTTTGGATGCTTATGTTTCCCTTGGCTTCGGCCTTATACGACTCACAAACTTCAAAACCGCTCCATTCAATGCATTTTTATCGGCTATTCCACGACCCAAAGTGCCTATCTCTGTCTCGACCTGCTTACTTCGAGAGTCTATACTTCCAGACATGTTCGCTTCATTGACCATGTCTTCCCTTACACCACTCTCCTAAATCGACCTCCACCAGCCTCGACAATGACACCCGGTGACTGGTGCCCCCTCACTCTCCCTCTCCTCCAACCCATCAACCACCCACCTTCACCCTTGACCACTGCCCAGACCCCCCCTCCCGCCGATCCACCTCCAAACACCCCCACTCAAAACCTGTCCACCCATGATTCTCACGAAACCAGCCCTGCTTCCCCTGTTTTCTCGTCGACTGCTCAGCCCACCATCGACTCCCCTACGTCTACCTCACCACCACCTCCCCACCTCCTCCTCGCCCCACCACCCATCTATCCAACAACATCCGTAAACCGAACCCGAAATATGCCACATCTAACCGAAAAACAGCCCATCTTAGTACTCTTCCAACCAAATATATCACCCCATCCATTGTCAAACAAGCCTTAGTTAACCCTCTCTGGCGGGCTGCCATGCTCGAAGAATACGAAGCCTTACTCCGTAACAATACCTGGACACTTGTCCCTTTTGACTCTTCTCAAAACATCATTGGGTGTAAATGGGTATACCGAATAAAATATAATCCGGATGGCTCTCTCAAGCAGCACAAAGCCCGCTTAGTTGCGAAAGGATTTCATCAACGACTTGGACTTGACTACTCTGAGACATTTAGCCCCGTCATCAAGCCCACCACCGTCCGTCTCCTTCTCTCACTCCCCGTCTCCTCTGGATGGTCTATTCGACAACTCGATGTAAATAATGCCTTTTTGCAAGGCAATCTCACTGACACTGTTTTTATGACTCAACCTCCTGGTTTTATCAATCCCGAAAGCCCGACTCATGTTTGTAAATTAGTAAAGGCCCTTTATGGCCTCAAACAAGCCCCGCGTGCTTGGTATACCGAACTCTGAAATTATTTACTTTCATATGGATTCCGAAATTCCATATCCGACTCTTCCTTATTTATTTTACACAATGACTCCACTCGGCTATTTGTCCTTGTTTACGTCGACGATATCATTGTCACATGCCCAAATTCAGTCGACATAACCAAATTTACTACTGCCATTTCACATAGATTCTCGCTCAAGGATTTAGGCCCATTATCCTACTTTCTTGGTGTCGAGGTCACCCCCACTTCCACTAGTCTCCATTTAAATCAATCCAAGTACATATCCGACATATTAACCCGCTATAATATGACAGATTGTCGTCCCGTCACCACTCCTATGTCACATCATCCCCCACTTACCAAAGAACCCGACTCTCCCATTAAAGACGAAAGCACCTATCAAGCTATCATTGGAAGCCTCCAATATCTATCCTTTACTCGGCCCGATATTGCATTTCCCGTAAGTAAACTCGCACAGTTTCTTTCTCACCCAACAGCTACTCACTGGATAGCACTAAAACGACTACTACGATTTCTTAATGGTACGCTTCATCATGGTTTACATCTACTTAAAATGTCTCCCTTCCGTCTCCATGCATTTTGTGATGCCGACTGGGCCGGTGATAGAGATGACTATATATCTACCACTGGCTATATAATATTTATTGGTCACAACCCGATTTCATGGTCTTCCAAAAAGCAACGTGCTCTCTCCCGATCATCTACCGAAGCGGAATTTCGTGCTATTGCTGACACCACTGCCGAAGTTCTATGGCTCCGCGCCTTACTGTCTGAACTCAACATTACTACATCCCGTCCACCAGTTATTTATTGTGACAACCTAGGTGCCACGCACTACTCCGCCAACCCAATATTCCACTCAAGAATGAAGCACCTGGCATTAGCATTTCACTTTGTCCGTGAGCAAATGCAACTCGGCACAATCCGAATTCAACATGTCAATGGGAACGATCAATTGGCTGACACCCTCACCAAGCCTCTCCACAAAGCTCGCTTCATCAGTCTAGCTTCCAAGATCGGTCTCACTCTACGACCGACCGTCTTGCGGGAGCGTGTCAAGAATATCTCCACTGATCATGCATATCCTTCATAATAAGATTGCAATCATCTATATTTAGATAGCCTATAATTGTGTTATTTGATTCTATATTTAATTAATTGCAATCTTGTATAATCGGCAATAATCCCTTGTAATTAGCTGCCATATCCTTGTAACTTTAGCAATTGTCTAGATTCATTCTTGTATAGTACCACTATATATTGTAAACGTTAATCCTCAATAAAGATCAACCATTCAATCACTTACAACCCCTACCTTATATACCATATAGGTACTACATATCTAAACGATTTAGGATAGCTCACTTTTCTTTATCACGGTATTTTCCTACGAAAATTCGGGTTTTTACACTCTTTCCCCCTTCAGGCACGACGTCCTCATCGGGCACGCCATCCTTCCGGGGTTGCCAGTGCCCACATCGGCTAGATAGCGGCTCTAATATCAATTGTAACGATTCGGTCCTCCGACCAGACCGGCACTATCTGCTTACTCTCCGACCAGACCGACACCATCTGCTTACTACCACCAATACTGTCCGTTTTGGCCCGATTTCGTCCTCGCTTCTCGGACCGCACGACTTTAAAAGGCCTTGGTGATAGTAAAGAGGGTTTTATTAACTTATATACCTTATAGGTACTCACATATTTAGGCGATGTGGGACAATAATTTATTTTTACACCGGCATTTTTCTACAAAAATTCGGATTCTTACACTCTTCCCCCCTTCAGGCACGACGTCCTCGTCGGGCACACCTTATTTCCGGGGGTGGTTCACACACCATCGGCTAGATAGCGGCTCTGATACCAATTGTAACGACCCGGTCCTCCGACCAGACTGCCACCATCTACTTACTACCACAAATACTGTCCGTTTTGACCCGATTTCGTCATCGCTTCTCGGACCGCACGGCTTTAAAAGCTCTTGATGATAGTAAGGAGGGTTTTTTTAACTTATATACCATATAGGTACTCACATATCTAGGCGATGTGGAACAATAATTTCTCTTTACACCGGTATTTTCCTACGAAAATCCGGATTATTACAGTAATCAATCTCCTCTTCTTGTTTGCAACAACTACAACCTGTACTAATTAATTGTAAAAGAACTACTTTGTGGTTTCACCTTTACATACAAGTGTAAAGCCCTATACACATATGGATGGACTATTAGCTCACTACGTACACATGTGAAGATTGTTGGAATAGCAAGACCTACACCCCAACTCACGTTAGATTGTACATTAACAACCACCGTGACTCCGTGAGCGACACCATCACAGCTACGGAGAAGGGAGCACACAAGATACCAACATCAATGTTGTAATGTTTTCTTTTTAGATTTATGTTGTAATAAAATCGTTTCGACCATTTATTAATATTAATTGATAATTAATTTATATAATCCTTACAAAAATCGAGGTCTCCTGTCATTATTACATGGCCTTATAATACATTCTCACTATAGGGTAACACGTACCTACTAATTACTAATGCAATGATACTCTTTGTTGATCACGATTGCAATGTTATTTGGTGCAACAATTTTAAAGTCTTAAACCATCTCTTTATCAAGTTGTTGTTTCTTCTCCATGTCAATACTAATTACACTGTCCCCTGTCCCTTTGTACCTATACCACATGGAGCACATTAAGAAGTATACCATATTCATTGCCCCAAGTGCAGCTACCATGTAATAAAAGTAATCCAACTTCCCTTTGTTTAAATCTTCCGATAACCAATTCTTGTCATCGGACCGCCGAGTCATTTTGTGTACGAACGAAACTAAGAAAGCGCTCACATAACTTGAAATCGCCATTCCACAAAATAAAAACGAACCCCCTACACTCCTCATATTCTCTGGAAATTGTTTATAGTAGAATTCGATTTGACCTATGGCCATGAAAGCCTCTGCTAACCCTGCTATCAACAGCTGAGGGGCAAGCCACAGTGCCTGCATTGACGCTATTTCACCACGATGCTGCTCAAATCCCAAGGTCGGTCTTGTCAGTGCCACATTTCGTCGCCAATTCTCAACAAGTCCTGCAACCACTGATGTGACCACTGAGAGTCCTACTCCGATCCCCATGCGCTGGAGGATCGTGATGCCTCCTTCTCTATGGGTGACTTTACGCAATGCAGGGACCAAGAGTCGGTCATAAATTGGCACGAAAATGGTGAGGCTAAGCATGCTGAAAATCGGGTATGACGCAGCAGGGATCTGGAATTTTTTTCCGATGAAATGTCTATCTGACTGCAGTGCCTGAAAGACAACATACGTTTGTTGTTGGATTATCGCCACGTAGTAAATAATTGCCGAAGCCCAGATGGGGATTACTCTTAATACGCATTTTACTTCTTCGATTTGTTGGACAGTGCAGAGGTTCCATGGATCGGCTGCAGATCCGTCTTGGTTGATTCGGTCTTTGGATGTTATTATTGCTGATTTGTTTAGAAATCTGATGAAATAGCACATTAGGTTAGTTAGGGATTCAGGATATGTGATTACATGAAGATTCTTTCTAATTCATGACATTTGATAAAGAAACAAATTACTCCAACAAAATTTACATACATTATAAGAAAAATCTCAAGATAGTAACATATACTTTAAATTGTTTCCATCCCGATCGTAAAATGATTGTAACTAAATTAATTACGGAATGACAAATGATATGGTTGCTATCTTATTGCAAATTTAGCAAAACTCACTTGGCAACCAAGATTGCAACACCGTGTTTGTTACTATCTTGTAGTGATGTAAACATACTAATTTATTGGCCATTGTCGACCCATTGCTTTTCCATAAGTTTATAAGTTTCTGTGGCATTAAATTGTTTGAAAGTTTATGTTTGAATAGTTTACTTACCCGTCATGATTATTCATGTTTAGATTAATATTTTAGTTAGATTAAAGAATAAATATATTTCTTTAATAAAATTGTTTACAAATTGACATAACATGTTCATGGGAAGAAACCTAGTTTATGAATTGGAACTACACTAAATTGTGTTGACATGATTCAATCAATGAGAGGCACTACTCATGTAAAGGAAGGACCATTTTGTGTGCACATGTACTACTAAGCAAGACATGATATGCAATGTTTTTGTCTTTTAATTGATGAGGGAAGAGGCACTCATTTGACCTAAATACAATTATTGAAGTTTTTTTTGGAAATATTTAATCTTTGTCCACACATTAATGATTGAGTGACGCCACAATTTGTGTGTGAGTTTGGGTTTGATAGTTATGTTTTTCTATGTCCTATCCCGAAATTCAGTTTAGCTTCTTCAATAAAAATGGGCTTTTGTGGATTATTTATCTTCTAGACAACTGATACTTTGGTTTTCCTTTTTCAAAGTCTCAATGGTTTTTTTAATACTCTTTCGTTCTTACTATTAGAATGGTAATCTAAAATAGATTAAAAACCTTTGAGGTAAACAATATTTTTGTTGGTACATGAGGTAAACATCTTTTTGAGACTTCTAAATTGTTGATAATCTTAGCTTGGTTTACTATTCCCAAAAAGAAATTCTGCTGATGTTAAATAGAGGGTACACCAAACTATCCACTTTTAACAATTTGGGTATTCACATTTCAAAATTTTTAATTTAATTACCACAATATAATAACTTTCCAATTTAGGAACCATCGTCTAAATAAATCACGGAATCATGTCACGTGACATTTGACAAACATTAATTTGATATGCTAATTTGATAATTTTGCACAAAAATATGTCATTCTATAAAAACGTTTCTCCCAATTTCAAATATAACAAAAATTTGGATCATATGCTAATTTTTTTCTTGTGAAATTGGGGGAAATTTTTTCTAATATGATATATTTTTGTGCAAAATTATCAAATTAGCCTCTCAAATTAATTTTTGCCAAATGTTACGTGACATGATTCCATTATTTATTTATACGGTGGTACCTAAATTTGAAAGTTATTATAGTGTGTTAACCAAATTGAAAATTTTGAAAGTTGTGTACCCAAATCCCAAATCGTTAATAGGATTATAATTTGGTATAGTAAATGCGTTTTTTCCCATAAATAATTGAATAAAAGTAGAAGTTTAGTACCTGAATTGTTCGGTGTGAGGAAGTTTGGAATTGATGGATTTAGGTGGTATATAATTAAACAACTCAACCGATGGTTGTTTCGGTAACGGCAATCTCCTCTTCTTAATCGCAACAACAAAAACTTGAACTATTTTTGTAAAAATACTCCCTTCCGGCTTCACCTTCACATAAATTTTCCTCCCCATAAAGAATAGCACAAAAGATATCAACATAAAACCTGCCGGAATACCGAGTCCTATAGCCCAGCTCACATTTGATTGCACGTATACGATCCCAGTCAACGATACCATGATAGCGAAAGTTAAGGTGAAAAAGTACCAGTTGAAAAAACTATCGATTCCCCTTTTTCCAGACTCTGTCTTGGGGTTGAACTGGTCGGCCCCAAATGCCAGGTTACAGGGTCGGATCCCACCAGCGCCGACCACCATGAAGAAGAATCCAGCTAGAAGGAACACCATCTGGCCCGGGGTTGGTCCAATGCAGTCATTGCCTGTTTTAGAAGTGCAATGGGGCGGATGCAGGTTTTTGAACGTAGCGGTCAGCGCAATAAAGAGCAATCCCTATTTATTATAAATACGCAATGA